>RQOL01000915.1:782676-839344 GCA_013076295.1 Sanderia malayensis
AAACTAAGGAACATGTTTCAGAGTGCCAATTCTATTTCACCATCAGCCTACGTCATTCCGAAGTTGTACGAGAGACAGCACCGCGCACGCGCAAACCAGTTGTGCCGATCACGCTTGCAAGCCACCTCGTGGAAGAAAATTTCTAATTATTTGCTGTGCTGATTTCGATGTCCATCGAAGATTTCACGGAAGATTTACAACGAAAACTTTCGACCAGATAAGTATTGTTTTTTATAGACCACAAATTTTTGGTTCTTTCCGGGAAAATTCATGGAAACGGATGAGCAGAACGAGGAGGGGGTAACCCCTCCCTCAACAGATGCCAATGTAAATGTAATGCTGCTGAATATGTTATCATCTATGCAGAAAAGCATGACTGAAACCAATAAATTGTTGTCCGATTTAAACAGACCAAACGTCCTCAATCAAGCATCCTCAAGCTTCGAGTTGCTCACAGGAAGCACTAACGCCAGCTTCAAAGGAAGCATTATCGCCAGCTTCACAGGAAGCATTAACGCCATCGTCACAGGACGAAAATCCATTAGCCCAACAAAGGGTAGCAACATTAGCCTCACAGGAGGCAAATTTAGGCCCTAGAGATAGCGAGGATGATACTGTGAGTCTTTTTGGTGGCGAGGAATTTCAAAACCCTGTAAATGAGGAAGATAATGATCAATTTCTCAAATCTATTGATTTGTCACTGCGCCCAAATGAAATTGCTGGCCCACCCATTTCTGATAAAGTAGCTAAAATAGTAAATGAAAAATTTTCTACTGATTTGGGTGCAGAAAAGCGTAAAGAAATTTTGGACAAGTATAAGATACCAGAAAACTGTGAGCAACTTTACGTTCCGAAAGTCAATGAACAAATTTGGAACAAAGTTAAGGGCTTTCATAGGCAACGTGATTTGCGTGTTGCTGGACTGCAAGATTCTATTGTCAGAGTATCTAGTGCACTATCTTTGACAATTGATGAGCTCTTAAAGGCCAGAGAATCAAATTGTAGCCCTGACTGCCGAGCTATTGCCACTAGGCTTTTTGACTCAATTGCTCTCTTAGGTAATGTTAACACTGAACTTTCCTACAAAAGGAGAGATTCGCTAAAACCACTGCTGAGCAATCAATTAAAAGCAGTTTGCTACCGCTCAAATAAGCCACAACAGTTACTTTTTGGTAACGATTTGCCCAAGGCAATGACAGATTCAAAATTGGAGAGCAAAATGATGGCTTCAGAGGTGCAGTCAAAACAAAGATATTCCCCTTACCCACAATATTCTCCAAATCAGAGAAATTATTTTTTATCCAACAGGGGGAGGGGAACTTACCCTCCCCAACAACAACAAAACTTTTACCAGAGGCAACAATTTCAAAGTCAGCTGCCATCAAAACCCCTACAGAACAGAAGAGGCAGGGGCAGAGGCAAGACCCTTCATCAGTGAACTCACAGGTAAGGCAATTTTCCAAAAATTTTGATACAAACATCAGACCTTATCTTGAGTACAAGGTTAAAAATTTTAGAGGTGGTCAGATTTCAAACCATTTGACACAGTGTAAAGCTTTAACATCTGATAGAACTATCTTGTAAACTGTTGTTGGAGATACTATAGAGTTTATTGAGCAACCCCCGGAAATGTCAATTATACCTAGAAATTCCATTGCTAAAGAGCATGCTGAGCAAGTATACACTGAGCTGAGTGATCTCATTGATAAAAAAGTAATTGTACTTTGTGACCATGAGCCTGGGGAATTTATCTCCCCTATTTTATCAGTGCCAAAAAAGGATAATAAAATTCGCCTTATCTTGAATTTAAAAAGTATGAATCAGTATGTTCAGTACCATCATTTTAAAATGGACTCCATTCATACAGCTCTGGAACTTATAACGGAAGACTGTTGGATGGCGTCCATTGATCTCAAGGATGCCTATTATAGTGTCAAGGTGCATGATGAATTTCAGAAGTATTTAAAGTTTGTTACAAAGATAAGCTTTATAAGTATATTGCGTACCCAAATGGCCTCTGCCACTGCCCAAGGAAATTCACCAAACTTTTAAAGCCCCTTTTATGCTCCTTGCAGAAAAATGGTCATATTTTGTGTGCTTTCATTGATGATCTACTTTTGGTAGCAACTTCTTATCAATGGTGCTGCTCTACTGTAATGCAGACAATTCAGTCTCTTGATATGTCAGGTTTTACAGTTCACCCAGAAAAGTCAGTATTCTTACCACAGAAACAAATAACATTTCTTGGTTTCGATATTAATTCTACTTCTATGAAAATAACCCTAACCAGGGACAAAGTCACAAAGCTTATCAATAGCATGTCAAATTTGCTTGAAAAGAACACTTCATCAATTCGAGAAGTAGCACAAGTAATTGGCTACATTGTGTCTAGTCTCCCAGCCGTGAGATATGGCCAATGTCATTATCAATCCATTGAAAAGGACAAAATTAATGCCTTGAAACAGGCAAAAGGAAACTTTGATGCACAAATGTATCTGTCATCCAAAGCTAGATTAGAACTAAACTGGTGGTTAGCCAACATCTACACTTCTTTTAATTATATTGAGCAGCCAAAAGTGGATGCGGTAATATGTTCTGATGCCTCCCTTTTCGGTTGGGGTGCAGTTATGGAAAATACATCCACAGGGGGTCAATGGTCATACACAGAAGCTAAAAATCACATCAACTACCTGGAGCTTCTGGCTGCCTATTTTGCATTAAAATCATTTTTTCATGAAATTGGGGGCAAACATGTAAAGATAATGATTGATAACACCACTGCAGTAGCAGTTATTAATAAT
The DNA here is from genome assembly GCA_013076295.1 of Sanderia malayensis. Classification (NCBI taxonomy): domain Eukaryota; kingdom Metazoa; phylum Cnidaria; class Scyphozoa; order Semaeostomeae; family Pelagiidae; genus Sanderia; species Sanderia malayensis. Next base: position 785,478 of record RQOL01000915.1, read on the forward strand.
ATGGGCACTTGTCATAGTGTCTCATGCAACTCTATTCCATGTGAAATCTGGCAGTTTTGTGAGACAAATGTTATGTGGCTTACTGCAGCACACATCCCTGGAACGGAAAATATTATTGCTGATAGGGAGTCTAGGAACACAAATATTGACACAGAATGGATGCTGAACCCAAAAGTACTATTTGAAGTGTTGCATGATATCCCCTTCTCTCCTACCATTGATCTATTTGCATCCAGATTAAACCACCAATTTGATGAGTATGTCTCATATAGACAAGACCCATATGCAAAGCATATCAATGCATTTTCTTTGTCATGGACAAATGAAACATTTTACTCTTTTCCCCCATTTAGTTGCATTCTCAAAGTCATCAGGAAAATTATAGCAGACCAGGCAACAGGAATTTTAGTGGTCCCAGATTGGGCAACTCAAACATGGTACCCATTGTTGTTGGGAGTCCTGGAGCAGCCACCCATAATTCTCAAACCATCAGTGGAACTGTTGATAATGCCATCACAACCCAACCCGAGGCACCCATTACACAAGAGTCTGAGATTAGCGACCTGTCTTGTATCCGGGAAACATTACAAGTGACAGGTTTGTCTAAAGATACTATTGATATCATTGTAAGTTCTTGGTGTGAGGGTACAAAGTCGCAGTATCAGTCTTACGCAAAGAAATGGTTTGAATTTTGCAAGACAAATAAATGTCATATTATTTCACCACCGCTACATCTTGCAATGCAATTCCTTTCAGATATGTTTCATTCTGGTTTGTCATATAGCTCAATAAATACAGCAAGAAGTGTATTATCATCATTGTTATACCTTGAAAGTAGTAGTATTCCATTTGGACAATTGCCCATTGTAAAGAGATTCATGAAAGGAATCTTTGAATGACGCCCATCACTTCCTAAATATACCGCAACTTGGAATATTAATATTGCATTTGAATACATCAGAAAACATGACCTGGCATCATTAAAATTGAAAGATCTTTCTTATAGGATTGCATTTCTCTTGTGCCTCTTAAGTGGGCAAAGGTGCCAAACAGTTAGTAAACTTTCCCTTGATAATATGATTGTCAATGAAGATAAGGTAACATTTCTTATCACTGAAAAACTGAAACATACCAGGATAGGTAGTCACCAAAAACCCTTAGAATTTTTGGCTTTTTCCCATGATAGGCAATTGTGTATTGTGAGTCATTTACAGGAATATCTACAAAAAACTGCTAACATACGTGGACAGGAGAAACAGTTGCTAATTAGTTTCATAAAGCTACACAAAGCTGTATCTCGGGACACAATTTCCCACTGGATACGTTCTTTTATGACTTCTGCAGGTGTAAACACAGAAAGGTTCAGTAGTCATACAGTAGAAACCCGCATAAAAGAACCTAAATTTATAAGAACCTAGAGGCTGAAATTGTATTGTTTAGACCCCCTAAATAAGAACCTCCAAGAGGCTGACATTGAAAAAGGTTTTTATATAATAGGTTTCTTTCGTGCTATTTGAAAATTCCACGAGATTTGAAATAGTCATAATAGTCTGTTTAGTGCTTGGTTATACTTTTTATTGATATTTTTTCCAAAAACAGAGCTCCATAACATAAAGATCTACAGTCTTAACTAAAAATGGTTGAGAGAACTTTCTGACAGTTCTATCATAGTGCATTTGAATGAAAGAATTGGAATCTATCTGCTTTTTAACCCTGACAAGATAGTCATATGTTCCAATAAGTTTATAGTCCGCAGGTAACTCCAGGCCTTTTCCGGCTCCGGCATTATACCTGCTTCCAATGCATTGGGCCTCTGTTTCTCCATATGCCTTTAAAAATTAACAAAAAAGCTTGGAAACTTCATTTGGGACATGACCAACTATTTTGCCATTTGCCTTCTGGACAGACGCTGCATACTTGTCATGCTCATTGTCTTCCTCTGGCTCGCAAACCATTACTTCGCCAACAAAAACCTCTTCCTCTTTGTAAGCATGATATCCCCGAATGCTCAACTCCACAAACATCTCAAATACGCGATGAGATGTTCCCATGCCATTTATTGACCATATCGATAAATGGCATGGAAAAATTAGTGCAAAGGAAAGGAGGGTGTTGATGACCGAATGGGTCGGAGAAGCGTGGGAAGAGGTAGCATCAAAAGAACATTTCATTTTCAGACTCTTTCAGAAAACAACAAAGCTGTATCTCGGGACACAATTTCCCATTGGATACGTTCTTTTATGACTTCTGCAGGTGTAAACACAGAAAGGTTCAGTAGTCATACACAAGCACAAGAGCCGCTTCTGCTTCTCATCTTGTTGCAAAAACTTCGACATCAAGGACATGATGAGTGCTGCGGGATGGTCCAAAGAGGAAACCTTTCAAAAATTTTATCATTTTAACTCTTGTTTTAACTATGGCAATGCGATTTTGGAAACACTGTGAACATCATTGTTATTTGTCTTTAATGTTAATTAAAATATTGCTATCTTACAACATTTATGAACATTGCTATTATTTGCCTTTGGTTCAGTTAAACATTTTGAACACTTTCTTGTTGGTTTTGTAACATGCTATGCAAAAGAAACAAACAAACTATATTGTATATTTTATTTATTATTCTTATGAATTGGTAATATTGACTCAATGACGGCTCTAAAATCTCGTACAACTTCGGAATGACGTAGGCTGATGGTGAAATAGAATTGGAAATTAAACGAGACTTACCTGGAAGGGAAGTTGAAGTTTCATTGTAATTCTATGAACCATCGGCCAGGAGTGGAGGAGTTGTACCCCCGCCCTACTATCACTGATAGTTATGGCCCATAACCCAAACTCCTCCACTACACCGTCATTGAGTATATATCGCTCTAAAGCCTGGTTTGCGCGTGCGCGGTGCTGTCTCTCGTACAACTCCTCCACTCCTGGCTGATGGTTCATAGAATTACAATCAAACTTCAACTTCCCTTCCAGGTAAGTCTCGTTTAATTTCCAATTTTACCTAGGACTTCATTGAAATACATCAATTTAGTCACACGAGTCAAGTTGGAAGCATTTAATATTCTTTAATGAGATTTTTGCAGTTTCGTTGTTAGCGTATCAAAATTTGCTATATTACCTACGAAGTCATCTTTCCTGAGAGAAGCTAGCTGAATTTGCTGATGAAGAACCCCAAGCCGCATTATCAGCATTTACAAAAGGTCTTTGTCATAGATGGAGATGGAGTTCCAGAAACTTCTGAACTATTTGAACCGCTTGATAAGGCCATCAGCGCAAAACTCATACCTGCAATACTTGGCAGAGATATATCTGACATAGAACGAAAGCTGAACGCACTCCCGCTTCGTATGGGTGGTCTTGGTATCAGAGACCCTCAAGAAACAGCTGACAGAGAGTTTCAGTCATCTGTGGCTATTACAAAGAACTGAAAAATAAAATATGCGAGCAAGCTCAAGACATCACAACAATTGATTCAGACAAAGTAAAGCAAGCGAAGGAAAACATTGTTAGCAACCGCAATTTATACCTTAAAGATGAGCAGCAGGATATTCTTGAGACATTTTATTATTCTCTAATGAAATTTCTGCAGTTTCGTTGTCAGCGTATTCATGTACGAACTTCTCTTTCACTAGAATCAAATCTTCAGAGCTTCCTTTAACATATAAAACGTTGTACTTTCATCAACATTTGGTGTCTACTCACGACTTAGAGAATTATTATTACAATACTACTGATAAACATGGAGGCTTTTTTAACAAATCTTCAGTGGGGAGCAAATGATGAAAAGGGACCTATTGGTTCTGAATTCATGTTTCTAAAAACAAAAATAATATACAATCTTCTAACTTTTTAACCCTTGTGTAGCTAAATACCCCTAATATTGACATTATTGGCCTGTTTCTTAAAATTTTTTCCAAAATTTTCTTTGTTTATTTGACTGGGGGCAAAATTAAGGAATAGAGGGACATTTGCCCCCAGTTGTTATGTTAAAAAAGGCCCTGAATAAACATAAGATCAACATTTAACAGGTCAGAAATTCTTTAGAAATTACCTGCCAGAACTTGCCCAGTTGTTATGTTGTGTATATCATCCCACATAGTTGCAACATGTTCACAAGCAGTGATATGAATGCAAGGTGGGTGGCTTTTATTCAGAGATTGGATGAAATCTAAAAAAAGTGCACTCTGGATGTTAGTTGACATTTAAAATATTAAAAATAAAAGCTGTTAGAACATAAAATAATGTGCTGATTTGCTGTTATCTTTGGTGATAAAATTAAAGCAAACAGTGTTGTAGATTAGATTTTCACACATGTTTTTTCATTGGTAATGTTCTCTGATAATTCTTTGGTAAGTGACTTTAAAAACTTTCTTCTATCATCATTGCAAGTGCACGAGTAAAGCCACACTGATCCACTGGTAAACTGTGCCAATTGCCTTTTTACAAACTGGAATGTCTTTTTCTGTAAGCATAGTTATGCATATGACTCACATTGTGGCCAAGTTAATTTGTTTTAAAATTTGATCATGATACAAATTTGCAATTCAATGTTGTTGATATTTAAAACAGGTACTAATGCTCAAAGACTTCATTAAATAATTAAACTTTCATCATAGCTAGCTACCCAAACAGCTGCACTTATCAGGATTCGATCCTGAATCTTTTCTCAATCTGGATAAATGTGCTTTCCAGTTGCACCATAAATGCTGGGCCACTTAACTGTTTTGGGTAGTAGCTGAAAAAGCCTGGAGAAACTGATATTTCACGTTTTGAAGTTATGTTCTAAAATAAACACAACTTTGGTAAATTAAGATAATTATATAGCTACCATCCTGCTCTTGTGCTTGTTGTTCATTTCCCTCATCATCAACTAATTTCTTTTTGTACAATTTTGGACGTTGTCTGGTACTTTTTATTCATGCTGGATTATCGAATAAATATTTGGGTCTACTCCTTGATCCACCTTCTGCCTCCAATGCTGATGCTGATGTCCCTGCTGATGAATCTGTTTCCACAGTGCAATCCGTTATATTTCTCACAGACCTTAACTTTTTTTCTGCTGCTTCAATACGTTGCTTAAGGTGATACTTATCCTTGGCTTCAATTCCAGTAGTAGATACCTACAATACACGATAAATTATGTTGTTTTATGTTGCTGTTGTCGATGTTATTTACATTCATCACCCTTCTCTTTACAGCCTCGAAAAAGAAAAGAAGAAAGAAGCGTATTTCTGGAAACGAGGATCACTCGTTTGCAAAGTACCAAATTTTGATAACTTCCATTCATGGAATCCCATCCCGCCATTCGTCCCCATCACAAGTGGCGTAAATGCTCCATGTTCAACTTGAGTTATTCTTTCCGTGTACGATCTTTTCTTTTCAAGCTCATGCTGGCGAAATATTCTTTCAGTGGATTGATTTCTGTTGCTGGCAGCATTTACATGCGTGATTCTAACATCAAAGAATGCATTTTGGCCTAAGCACCAGAAACCATTTGCTTTAATATCAAGTCGGGCTTCATTACTAGTGTTTGCAGATAGTAAGGGAAACCTTTTAACATCTAAGGGAATAAGGTGTGGCTCTGCTTGAACATTGTTGCATGCTTTACTTAATAATTCAGTAAGTAGATCACGTACACTGTCATGTTGATGAGCAACAAATCCTCCTTTTTTACAAGAGAGAGCATGGGATATATTAAAACTTTCACCACATGCACAGAAACTTGGCAATCCTTGTAAAGGTAGATTATATCTAAGCCTCAGTGCATCTCGAAACTCCTTCTTGTTAAGATCAAAGTCATGCTCTTCAAAAGGCATTGCATGAGCTGGCACTTTTGTCTCTAGCTGTTTGAATGAAAGGGACAAGATCACCCGGTTGCTCAGAGTCTATCTGGGTAACCCTTGCTTTCTGCATTTCCTGTTTCCTGATTTGATTTTTTTGCTTTATGTCTGCAGCCCTACGAATATCTTCATCAGTATTATTCATAATCATGCTTTGGGCAATGATTGAATCCACATGTGGCATTGTTAGTGTTGTTGAGCTTTCGTGGTGCTGGGGACTTTCTATCAATAAAGATGGTATGCCAAGTCCCCCGTCTCTTAATGGTAATGATAGGAGATGATTGAAGGAATCAGGGAATGGTTCAGTTTGGCCAAAAATTGTAGGCAAAAGGGAATCATACAATAACTCATCCAGTGGTTCAAAATACTCCTGGAAATCTGGAATTGTCCTCATGAAGTATGTAAACTTAGATTTGTATCCCTTTGTTAGAGCAATATAAGCAGCCTGCGGCTGTGACTTGGCTATAGCTGTAAGAGGGGTTAGCTCCTGTATCCATTTCGAAACCGAAAATGCTAAAAGATGGGGGCTTGTCACAAATAATAGATGACTGTCGTAATATTCAAAACAATTTGAAGAGAAGAAAAGATAAAGGGAATTTCAACAAAATATTCTCAAAAATGATGATGGAAGGAAAAATAAATGCTGCCCTTAGGTTGCTTAATGATGAGCAAAGTGATGGAGTCTTGCAGTTGGATAATGAAGTAATGGATGGTCTCAAAATGAAACATCCTCAACCGGCAGAGATTAAAGCTGACTCCCTTCTAAACGGTCCTAAAGTAAATCTGAATGACTTTATCTTCAATGTGGATGAAAAAAAATGAAGAATATGCTCACTGCTTGAAAGGATCTGCAGGGCCTTCTCAAATGGAAGCTGTACAATTCCAAAGAATGTTAACTTCCAAGCAATTTCGGAAAAAAGGAAAAGACATGTGTGAACAAATAGCAACTTTGGCCAAGAAAATTGCAACAGAGGCTTTGGACCCCCTATGCTCGGAGACGTACACTGCCAACTGGCTGATACCCTTGGACAAAAATCCAGGGATAAGGCCAATTGGAATAGGAGAAATTCTTCAGAGGTTAATAGGTAGATTGATAGCAAATGACTTTTTAAAATCTCAGCCGGGCCAATTCAGGTTTATGCTGGCCACAAGGCTGGAGCTGAGGCAGCCATCCATGCAATGCAGGAAATTTTTGCAGAAGAGAACTCAGAAAGTGTGTTACTAGTAGATGCCTGAAATGTGTTTATTTCCCTGAACAGAAAAGTGGCTCTCCATAACGTTTAGATTTTATGTCCCATAGCTTCACATATACTCATCAACACCTAGAGACTTACTAGAAACATTATCGCTTCCAATGCGACTCTGAGGACTGGGATTTGAAAACATAGAAAAGGAAGCACAGGATGAATACCAGAGATCAAAGTTAATGAGTGCACCACTAGTGGCTTTGATAGTTAATCAAAAACTAGAAGAAATAGGAGGTTAAGGAACTGGAACAAAGTGTGAAAAATCAAAAAATATCAGAGATAAAAAGCAAAGCTGTTGAAATAGAGGACAACCTTCCAACCACAACAAAAAGGGCCGTAGCTCTGGCAAAAGACAAAGAAGCCTCTAATTGGCTTAATGTACTTCCTTAGAAGATAAGGGGTACATATTGACTAAAGAAGAATTTCGACATGCACTACATATGAGATATAATATGACAATAAAAGGACTGCCAAGTAAATGTCCTTGCCAACAAGCATTCAGTCCAGCCCATGCTATGCACTGTAAAAAGGGTGGATTTATCCACATGAGCCACGACAATATAAGAGATTTGGAAGCTCGTTTGATCTCAGAAGTGTGTAAGGATGTCGCGATAGAGCCACAGCTGCAACCTCTAACAGGCGAGACACTATTATTGTGGACAGCTAACTCTGAAGATCGTGCTCGTCTGGATATCAAGGCCAGAGGCTTTTATCAGCCAGCCCAGACAGCGTTCTTTGATGTAAGAGTTGTGAACTTAAACGCAAAGTCGCACACAAATTCACCAACAGAAAAGTCCTTAAGGCTGCAGAAAACGAGAAAAAAAGAGCATATAATGAGCTGCCCCCGGGCAGCTGCCTGTGACCTCCTAAGGAAATTAAAAGCCAAAATGCAGGCTGTAGGCATAAGGCCACACGAGGCCAAAAGGTATGGCATTTCATGGTGGTCCTTTAAGCTGTACCTAAGACGAGGTACTAACACTGCACCTTCAATGAGATACTAAATGCTGTACTTACAATGAAGTACCAACACTGCAACTTCAATGGGGTACTAGACACCGTACCTACAACAAGGTACTAAATACTGTACCCGCAACAGGGTACTAACACTGCATCTGCAACAAGGCACTAAACGGTGTACCTACAACAAGGTACGAACACTTCACCATCAATGAGGTACTAGACGCTGTACCTACAATGAGGTACTAAACCCTGTTCATACAACGAGGAACTAACACTGCACCTTCACCGTTTTTTGATGTTGTTGTTGTTGTTGTTGCTGTTCAGTACCTTCAACGAAGTGTGAACGCCTGAACATTTTGTTACTCAGTTCCTGCAATAAAGTAGGATGTATTTTGTTGTTCAGTACCTCCAACAAGGCCCAAATGCCGGATTAGTAGTATTATTTACCATGCATTTTGTTGTTCAGTACCTCCAACGGAGGCCCAAATGCTTGATTGGAAATATTATTTACCATGTATCAGTTGGGCAGTACCTTCAACAGGGGCTGAATGCTCGATTAGTAATATTATTTACCATGCAATTTGTTGTTCAGTACCTTCAACGAGGTCCAAACACTTAATTAGTAATATTGGTTACCATGCATTTTGTGCTTCAGTACCTTCAACAAGGCCCAAACCCAATTAAAGACTGAAAGTAACGTGGAGCTGGTAATACTAGTGAATGCCAGTGTCAATCCATTCAGCAAGCCACTTGTGGAAGCCCCATATGACGCTTCAATCAGCTGGCATTGCAGTTTAATATAAACTTTGTTGCCATTGGCACTGTTCGACCAATCATTTTGGATGTGCGACCACGAAACCCGGTTTTGTGGCGCAGCCTCATTTTGAATGTGCGACCACGAAACCCGGTTTTGCAGCGCAGCCTCGTTTTGGATCTGTAGCATGAAAGAAGCAACAATGCACATGTTAAATAAATATGGCTTTAAATGTCGTAAAAAATAAGATCGAAGAAGGAGAACCAGTTTGAGTAAGAGGTGAGCCAGACGGTAGTCTTTAGTAAATGTTGTAAATTCTGTATTCACTAATAAATCGAGGGTTGTTCTCGATGAAGCTGACTTACGAAGGCTTGAGCTTGAGGCTTACGAGAAGAATTCCAAAGTGAGTCTAGTACGAGTGGTCAAAGAGTTTCTCTTGAGAATGAGCACAAAGGTGATCAAACTATCTAACTACTATCGTACAAAGAATATTTATAATTGGTTTAAGGAAACGAAATATAATTTGGTTTCACATAAATTGTGAATAATACGGGAAAGGATAGGCTATGTGAGTAGTGAAAATATGCTAAAAACACATAGGTTAAGTAAATGTAAACATGAGTAAGTTCGGTCATGTTGTGATTCATGTGGTTAGGGAATGACCTAAAATGCAGGCACGCTGCGAATGAGGTATTGGGAATTCCTTATTTTAACAGAAGAAAATATCGAAGAAAGTTAATGAATGAAGAAAATATAATGAATTGACTATATACTACAAGTCCAAACAACGGGGATAGTCCAGGTGGTGTAATCCCAAAGAACGTCACTGACAAGCAAGAACAGCGAGCAGTTCAAAATTTCAGGTGGGTATCATCCAGGAGCCTGTGTAGCTAGTAGTTAGGCTAACCTAGGTACAGATAGGCTAGGTGTTTCATCTGCCTGTTTGCCTGATTGATTTTGTATCTCGTACGTAAAAACATTGACATTGTGGGGTGCTTCTCTAATTTCATTGTTGCATTTACAATACAAGGAACATGGAAAAACGTCCGTTTTTGAAAGTCAAGATTTTGTCTTGCAGGATGTCATTTCCTGGTCTCAGATCCAGACAAGTTAAACACAGTGATCAAAGGCAATTATTGCATTCAATTGTACCTTTTCCAACTGCTGACACATGGACATATGACTTTGCATGTATTCCTTTCGTTGACCAGAAAACCACCCCCTCGGCCAAACAAGTGGATAAACTGAGTACAGCTGGTCTGGGAAGAACAAAAATTTAATTCAAGAATAAAAATGCAGGCCATGAAGAAGTGTGCAGACAACTTGTACAAACATTCCCACAGCTCATATCCGCTGGAGGTTTTATGTTATATAGAGCAAAGGCTGGTGGCCAAAATAGACCAATTTTTAAATTGAACACCACATGGTATGATATACAAAGTTTAAAGAAAGAAATTCCAGGCACTGCCTGCATTTATATCAGGCCTCTTAAAAAAGATTTGGATCTCTCTGCTGTAAAAAAGGTAAATGATAAAATTGGAATAAATTTCATGTTTTAGTACATATGGCAATAAAAACCAATATATCCTAATCAGATTAACCACACATAATTGACACTTGAATTAGTTGTGGTCTTGAAAAGCTACTTAAAAAGCACTTTGAAGTTCTAATTTGTGATTTCTTGGCCTTTTTGCATTCTTTTCAGCAATGGAAAAATGCTGACATAGGAACAAAGCCCCATTGTGTAACGCATGACTTTACTAATGACCTAACACCTTACTTTGCGCCTCTTTTTCATAAACATCATTACAAGAGGCATTTGTATGGTAAATACAATTATTCATAAATATCCCATTGATTTTATTGCAGGTAGCCAGTGAAAACTGCCCAAAGGTTGAATGTTACAACTGCTGTCTTCAAATCCCAATTTCAGAGTTTAAAAGTCATAAATTAAATTGTCCAAAAGATAAGAGGTCAGCTATACTTTTATTCTCCATATTCATTTTTGTGTTTATTGTTGTAATCAACACTTGCCTTTTTTGTGTGAGAATAAATTTAACTGTTGAAGATTAACTTTGAATAAAGTAGAATAACTTATGATGAAAGGATACTGTGAAGGATACTTTCAAGTTTCAAGCAAACAGCACAGATTTTACCAATTTTTGGACTTATTCTTTTTACTTCCTTCACAGTTCATCTTCTTGCTCATCAAAGATTTTGAAGTTATTACTGTCGATGATGACGCAAATCCGTCAACTTCGAAGCAGGTACACTATTTTTCTCTGTTATGTTTTGTCGAGAAACAAAAGGTTTAATGGCTTTTGTCAAATAGTCAAATAGTAATCATGAATGATTCACAGCATTTGAATACAAAAGTTTATTATAATCAACAAGACACTTAAAGTGTACAGATATGTTACCTAGTCAAACTATACATACGATATATATATTTATACATATATACAAAAGCAGAAATGACTTGTAACAGTTCTATTTTACTTAAAAGTAGTTTTGGTAGAAACTGCCTGCCATAACCATTATACACACTATTCACATGCCATAGACATTCATGCCATAGACATTTATTTTAAGACTAACATTTTACTAAAATTCAGTGAGCATTTCATAAAATTTCCCACTTGCTTTCTTTACTTTGAATTGATTTTTGGCGTGTTCATGTTATGTTCCCCTTGTTCGCTTACTGCACATGCTTATGTTGGATCTTGTTGGATAGGGTTGGGAAAAATACTAAAATTTAATATTTTATGCATACTAGTGAAATTTGACTGATGTTTTTTTGATTTTCAGTCTGCAATTGATGAAACATTTGATCCTGACATATTCTTTAAATCTGTGGAAGATGATGGAGATGATGTAAGTGCAGCTACAGCACAGTCATCCACTAAACAAAATGAGAAAGTGGAAATTGAGCAAAAAGTTGCAGTTGATCTTGATTAATTGCAAAATCGCAGGCTGAGCTTTCTTGGACAACAACAACAACTGCACCTGCAACTGCAACAACAGCAACCAGTGCAAAGGAATGTTAGCATTGAAAGTGTGGATTCGTCAGATGCAGATTCCAGTTCTAAACTACTACCAGTACACAGAGCAAAATTGCGACAAGAGCTAATTGAACACTTTATGCCAGAAAACAGTGAGTGATATCCGCAATGATATTCAGTATCATAGAAGGAGAGACCTTGAGTCTCCTGGTCTCGAAGCCATCTTTATTGAAATTTTCATCGTAAAATCAAGATCAATCTTGCTGTGTTTTGCCTACAGACCCCCTGATAATTCTGCCTACAACGACAGAAACTTCGCAGCCAAATTTCAAGAAATGCTTGAGTTAGCAACAAGTGAAAACAAAGAAACCATTCTTGCCGGTGACTTGAACTGCAATTACCTGGTCCCTAATGATCATAAAGAAATCAAAGATGCTCTGCGAATCAAAGGATTTAAGCAACTAATTCAATCACCAACAAGGACAACAAGGAAAACAAAAACGCTAATCGACATTATTGCAACAATGGATAAAACTAAGATTTGCAACTCTATTGTTCATGCAAATTCATTTAGTGATCATGATCTCTCAGGAATCGTTAGAAAAATGCATGTGCGAAAGTTCCCCTCAAAGATAATTTTATCGCAAGATTTTTCAAACTACAACAAACAAGCTTTCAAAGAAGACTTGCAGAACGTTGATTGGGCAGAGGTCTTCCAGGCTGGAAGAAGCAACGAGAGAATAAACCTAGGTTGGGATTTATTCAAGCAAAAATTAACGGAAGTGATTGATCGCCATGCCCCCATTGTCGAAAAACGTAAACGAGGACGTAGCTGCACATGGTTATCCAAAGAAATAAAACAAAAAATGCATGAGAGGGATTACCACCTAAGAAAAGCAAGGCAGAGTGGCAGAGTGGCAGTGTACGTGATTGGTCAACTTACAAAAGACTACGTAACGCTGTAGCAAAAGAAATCCGGCAGAGCAAAGCCAATAGCTGCCGAAAGATGTTCCATGACAACATAGAAAAGCCAAAGGGTTTCTGGAAACAAATTAAACGATCGTATCTTTAAATAAGAAAAGTCCAACACCTAATGTGTTTTGTGTTGATGGTGAACTAGTGTCTGATAAAAAGACAATTTCAAACGGACTCTGTTCCTTTTTCACCAACATTGGTTCTTCCCTTCAGAGAGATGCCAGTTTGTTAAATAGTAAAACTTGGCAATTTTCCAACGGGAAACAGATTTCTCCACAAATTAATCTGAAATTCAATGTATTGAAGTTCAGGACTATAGAACTGAATGAGATCACGACAACCTTAAGATCAATAAAGGTTTCCAAGGCGGCTGGTCAAGATAACCTACCTGCATCACCGATAAGAGACGGTGCTGAACAAATTGCGCCAATTTTGCATTTCCTAGCAAATCAAAGTCTACGATCAGGATCATTCCCGAACAGTGAGAAATGCGCAAGACTGACTCCGATCCATAAATCTGGTGAAAAGTCCAACTTTGATAACTTCAGACCTATTTCTGTATTAAACATGCTATCTGAAGTGCTTGAAAGACTTGTGCATCGACAGCTCTCAGCTTATCTAGAACGTAACAACCTTTTTTCGTGCAGTCAATTCGGATTCCGAGGAAAACGATCAACGCAGCACGCAGTAACTATTCTCACTGAGCACATCCGAAATAACATGGAACAGAGTTGTTGCACAGGCGCATTATTTATGGATCTACGCAAAGCTTTCGATACTGTTCATCATGGAACGCTGACATAGAATATTGACAAGTTAAGATGCTATGGCATACAAAATACAGAACTTGCCTGGTTCAAAGATTATTTATTCAACAGAAAGCAGTTCATTTGCTACGATCAAGCAACATCACAAACCGAGCAAATGACATATGGGGTACCTCAAAGATCAATTCTTGGGCCACTTCTCTTCATCATCTTAATCAATGATGTTCATTTGGTATTGGACAAATGCAAAATTCTCATGTATGCAGATGACACAGTGATATACTTCTTGGAAAGATCGATAGAGGCTGTTGAAGAAGTCCTCAATCAAGAAGCAAACCTAATTGGTAAATGGTTTACGAACAATAATCTGATTCTGAATCTCAAAAAAGGCAAAACTGAGCTTGTTATTTACGGTACAAGTCAGAAGCTAGCGAAACAACCTTCGTGCAATGTATCTTTGAATGGCACTCTGATAAACCAAGCTACTAGCTATGAATACCTAGGAATCACCCTTGACAATCACCTAACAATGAATATGCAAATTGACAAGATCTACAAGCGAGCTTCGAATCGAGTAAAACTGCTGCAACGAATTCGTTCCAACATCTCTGCACTTGTTGCGAGAAAATATATAGTGTTATGATAAGGCCTGTGCTTCTCTACTGCTATCCACTTTATCTATGCGCTGGTGAAAGTGCCAAGAAAAAGTTGCAATTGACCCAAGACAGAGCTCATAAGATCGTAGCTCCTACTAAGAACACGACCTTGAAAATTGATACATTAGATCAAATCCGGAAAAAACGAGTTGCAATCGACGTATTTAAGTCGTTACATGATTGCTGCCCTCCTCCACTGCGAAACATGTTTGAGCGCTTTGATCATGGCAAGAATACACGAGGAAACGGCTCACGTCTCAAATTGCCAAAAGTCAAAACAGAAGCCGGAAAAAAAACGTTTGCTTTTCAAGGCGCACTGATCTTTAATGGATTGCCAACCGACCTTAGGAATGAATCTTATTTTGTAAACTTTAAAAGGAAGATGGTTACTACAAACATGATATGATACTGTAAATATGTATAATAACTTAGCTTTTAACTTTTAACTTTGTGACTGCTGCCAAATATGTATAATATGTATAATAAATATGTATAATAACTTAGCTTTTAACTTTTTACTTTGTTAATCAGTTTCTTTAAACAGGACCCTTGTTGATAGCAGTATACTACATGTACTGAAAAGGCTTATCCTGTATAAATATGTATCATTATTATTATTATTATTATTATTATTAGATAGGACATGTGAACTTTACTGTTTACAATAACAGGGGTCAAGTTGAAGAAGGTGCAGGAAATGGAGTTGGAAGAGATATATTTGCTTCTTTTTGGCGTGAAGTTTCGGATTCTCTACTCATAGGGCAGTCACATTGTGTTCTGTTTGTGCGACATGATTTGTTTTTGAAGGAATGGGAGGCTGTTGGTCGCATTCTGTTGTTTGGGTATAGAGAATACAAATATTTCCCAATGATTTTGGCAAGTGCATTTACATGTTTTGTCTTGTTTTCTGACGTGCCAGAAGATATGCTATTACAATCATTTTATTTGCATCTGGCTCCTGACGAGAGGGTGGCATTAAAGGCAGGCATTGATGACTTTGAGAATTGTGATCAAGAAGAATTTTTTGATGTTCTGGGAGCGATTCAAGTGCAAGAAATCAGTTGATTCCGCAAATGTCAGATCAATCATTTTGGAGGTGGCGCGACAGGAGCTTTTTCAGAAGCCATTTATAATGGTTGCATCTTTGAAACCTTCATTTTCAGCTTTACAATCATTTCCTCCTTTTCAAAGTCCAGAGAGTGTCCGGGAATTGTACGAGCAAATAATGCCAACACCTCGCAAGGTTCTTAACCTATTGGTATCAAAGCCAGGGAAAAACAGTGAACGTGAATGTTTCAGATACTTTCAACGTTACATTCGCGGATTAGATTCTCCACAAGTAATTGGGAATCTTTTGAGATTCTTGACAGGTTCTGATGTCATATCAGTTGACCAAATAGAGGTTATTTATACAGAATTGGTTGGTGCCACAAGAAGACCCATTGCGCGAACGTGTGCACCTCTTGTGGACTTGCCATCCACATATGAGAACTTTGGTGAGTTAAGGGGAGGATTTTCAAAACATTTGTCAGCGAACGACTGGCAGTTTGATTTCGTGTGAATGATCTTATTTTTCAATGACAAATCTATGAAATTTAGCTTTGCATAGATATAATCAGTATGTAGGTGTTTGTTTTGTTGGCAGTATCAGCCGTATTTACCCACGTTTTGTTGAGGAACTTTTTTGGACACCCCGTATTTGTTTCATTGCTTAGCAAAGGAAACAGAAAGTGGGAAGATTTTTCTGAGTAACTAATGTTTTACTTTGATCGTTCTCTAAATATATTTTTATTTTTTTGTAATCCGTAGCATGTTTAATTCTGTCATTACAATGTGTTATTTTTATGAAGTGTAACAAAATTCAATGTACGCTTGTATAAGTCGATTCCAAAGGATGAGCTGTGTTCTAGAGGGTTCACCCGTCTTTTCAATTGCAGAAACTGCGTGTCTGATAACAGACTTTTGACACTTTGTACAATAATTTCATGAGCACCAGAGAATTCATTGATTTCTTCAAATACTGGCGCAGACCAATAAATGCCATACTCCAACGCTTCATCCTGATAAAAGAAATCAAAATAGAAGCAGCAGATTTTTCCATAAAAAAATTCAGCAGAATGATGTATTCCAATGGCATATTGTATTCGATGATTTCAAGTTCTACTTGAGGGAAGATTGTGGGACGGGTATGGGAGATCTTCTTAAATTTCGTTGTCAGATTTTCTTAAATTCGGGGTGATTTTAAATTACTTGGGGGGTTAACAAGGACAGTGGTTATAAGGCATAGTGATTCTTATATAATCCTGAGAAATACAAACATCATTAGGAGAGGATGCGACTGTGTGTGCTGGCTGTAGTAGTGACTTTGGCGATGAAATAAACTCCGCGAAGGCCTGTTGTTTCCAGCAATAGTAATATAGCAGCAAGAAGCTGAATTGTTGCGAAACTTGTTCGTTAATTGGCAGTTCGCAGCATTGCTGGCAGGCCATTGTATTGGTCCGGCCATTCTTGCATCAACTTGGTGACAGAGCCCACTAGGTCCCTGAATTCCATCAACATGTTCATCTGTCGGCACGGGAGCGCAATGACATCACATGGGGGGTCATCCTGTTGTTGTAATGGAATGGATGCGGCCTATTCTATTATCTAAATTGGCACCGGCTGTCAGTGTAACTTGAGACTTGCAATGGAATACTTAAATAAACTTCCTTGACACATCACATTTACCCAAAGTCAGGGATACTTGTAAAAAGAAAAAAGCCGATTTACCTCATTATCACAACCAAATAACTGATGTGATTCATCAAAGTCTTCTGTATCATCTTCGAAAATTGTGAAATTAGCAATCTCTTCCATTGTTTTCTTATTTGTTTCTCTTTGTTATTTGGTTTTCTTGAATATGAAGTAACATTTGCTTGTGTTTCACTATTTAAGGAGAAAATTGGCCTCCAGTTGCTTTTATTACTCCTTACCTCCTTGCTTTTATTTTTCCTGTTGCCCAAAATGTGAGACAACATAAAAGATACCTATTGGACTTCTCTGAGTACCTCTGGAAGTGCTCAAAATGATTACCCAAAATCATTGCCATTGTATTGCAATTCTTTCCTGTCTGATCAATGCAAAACTTTCACCTCTGTTAAAATTGCGCTCAAATTTGCACAAAATAGGCTCTTCCATTAAAATGGCTAACATATCAGCATTTTGCTGCTATATTTGTACTGTTGCAAAGACATAGCCAACAAAGGTATGAAAGATTTTTCTTGTATATGTATCTTGCCCAACTGCTTCGAAAAACGTGCAATTGTTTGCCATAAAGCATGTCTTTATAAACGTTGATGCTCTTGTATTACAGACGAAATTGTGAATTCTCTTACTATCGGCATGAGCATTTTCGAATCAGCTAGGATAATTTTGGTTATCTGTGCGATGTTCTTCATGATTACCTATTTACGTTAAACAATGTCAATGCCAAATTTATGCCCTTCATGTTGCTAGGTGTTATACCAAATGTATACATTTTGTTGTCTAGTCTTGCCGGATTCCCAAAGTTTGTGGCTGCAAGAGCTGACTAATGGCTTTTTCAAGCTCTAGTGCACACAGGTCCACAATCCCAAGACTACACACTGAAGCCTTGTTCTTCACGGTCAGATGTTGTTGCACGTGAACTGTAATATGTGCCAGTATTAGGAGCAAGAATAATTTTTCTCTCAAATCTTTTTCATGAGCATGATGAAAAATATTTCCTAGTCATATATTAATTTGCCAGGAAACATCTTCAAATTTCTTCTTATTTTGATACAGCAACAATGGTATCTACTGTAATGTCGTGTTTCAGCAAATCTGGTTACCACTGCCGTATTTTGCATTGGCATGACTTCAAAAACATTTGAAATACGAGAAACCTCATTGATCACGACCATCCTTGTTTTTGGAAGCATTGTATTACTTGCATTACTTGGAGTTTATTAGTAGTTTCTCATGGTAGAGGACTTTTTAATGTCAAAACATGTTTGTATGTTGTGTATAACAATAGCAAATCTTTATGTAATACCAGGAAAAAGCCTTAACATATTTCAGTCCTAATATATGAAAGAAGCAAAATGTGTACCAAAAACAAGACAAAATTTTACTGGAATAATTGAGAACATTAATAAGTCTACAAGCTTATTTTTTAGATTGATTCCTAAAAGTTTCTGTACTTAATTAAATTGAGTAGTGAGCTTTTTATCGATGATTTCCTTATAAGAAGTGTTTACATGTAAATTTGGGGAGGTCAAATACTCAATAGGATACTCTTATAAATTGTAATGAACTATTATTGAGAAGAGCAGCGGAGGATAAGGAGCGATTGCGGCGGCACGTGCAAAATTGGGTGCGCCCACGGCCTGACGGCTAAGGTTCAAGAAGAAGAAGATTATTGTCATATGTTTTTCCATTAGATCATTTGTTAAATGACCTCCCCGTGTTAAACCTGTTGCAAACATTTCACCCGGCCATTCTTATTTCACCTCCTTGCATTATTAGGCACAGAGAATTGAGAAACACCTGGTTTTTTAAGCAATTTAAAAACAACAATGTTGTATCAATTTTAGTAACAAGCAAAGCCAATGTTCGTAAAAAAGTTTCTTCGTTTTGTTATCCATCAAGTAATTGTAAAAAGAAACATTGTGAAAACTCTGCATGCAAGAGCTGGAACTGGATGTAACATGCTACCACAAGGCACCCCTGACATTTAAATATTTCTGGCTCTGTATTCTGGTGGCACGATAGTGGGAACACTGATGCCCTGAAATTTGGAAAGAGTCAATTAAAAATTATTGATGGAAAAAAGTTAGAGGCCAAGTGATCTTGGGGGGTGTAACTTGTGGGAGTAAGTAGTAGACACGTTTCATTCATGTGAAAAATAAGCAAGCATGGAGTCATCAAACACAATGCTTGTCATCAAGCATGCATGAAAAATCTCCACAATAAGGGCTACAATATTGATGCTCAACAATACATCAAAATACTATTCTGAAATTTGGAAAATATAAGAAAACTTTCACCTTTCACAAACAAGTTTCTCACTTTTTAAAGTCATGCAAATAAGTATTATGACTCGGAATTCGGTTTGTTCTTTGCACTGGGAATCTCGAAGCAATCCCTGGCAATTGCAGGTTCTCTGATGTTAATGTGGCTCTCAAATGTACATGCTGTATCACAAATAAATGTGATTTGCGGATGCTGTAACCATAGATACAGATCAGCGGCATCCCTCACTGACTCACCTAGGCCCTGTTTATATGAGCAAAACTATCCCACCTTCCAGCCTACGAGCTGAGAGGTGGGATCCGATCATTTCATACTGTCCTTTGTATTTTTCACATTGTGTTTATATGAGAAACGATTTATCCCTGTCAGGTGAGATCCTGCTCTTAGCCAGCCGGTTCTCAACTGGGTGGGATGAAAATTTCCCATGTAAACTCAAAACAGCATGAGAGGCGAGATAAAATCGGCTGTTGTGGGCAAGCCTGAATTTAACTGGCGCATTTTTCTTGATCGACCAAACAAAACAACAAGAAACAAGATGGCGGCAGTGACAGTAATAAACTACAAGTCACAATTCACGTAAAAGGGACTGAATTTCGATGCAGACAGGCCATTACAATATCGATCTCTCAGGAAGGAAATTGCCAAGATTTATACTGCTCGTGAGCCATCTTCATTTGGTCCATTTGAAATTCGAGTTTCTGAAGTTCCCTTGGAAGAACTGTCGGAAGATGACAGGAAATCTTTCTTTGCCAAGACGAAGCATGATAATGAGCTTGTTACAAGAGGTCACACCCGCATTCAAGAAAAAATAAAAGAAATACGCAAACAATTTTCCAAAGCAGTCACGGCAGGGACAAGAAGTGGAAGTGGCAAGATTGTCTGTGAACATTATGATGACCTTGTGCAGATTTGGGGTTGCTCTCCCTCTTCAGAGCCATTAACTTTTGGTGTTTCCTCCTCAACTCTAAATCAGACTCAGGAGCAAGATGATAATCAAGAAGAACTTCAAGAGGAAGGTGAGGCCCAAGGAAGCAGTGTTAACAACACTGCTGAGCAATGCATTCCAAAGGAAAGCCTGAAGCGACCTGCCATTAACAATGTCCCACAATTGATTGACAATAAACGGAAACATTTGGAAAAGTCATTATCTGCTGCGCAGAGAGGGAAAATTCTTATTGATGAAGCCAAAGCTTATAAAGAATTGAAAAGAGACTTGGCAAACTCAATGAAAGAGTCGTCACAGAACTTCACTACTGCCATGCAAAAAATGAGTGAATCATTGTCACAGCTGGCAAATGGTATCACAAGGTCAGTAGAGCTTTCGTCTGCTGCCATGCTAGCAGGTCAACAACAGCAGCCAATGAATCAAAATTTATTCTACCAAAGCCCAGGTACCAGTTTCCAGACAGCACCTTTTCAAGGTCTCCAGCAGGAGCAATTGTTGCAACAAAGGGCACAAATTATGCACAGAAGACACCAAAACCAGTCAACACCAGAAGAGGTAGATAAGGAAGAACTGTACATGTTCCAGGGTAGATTTTTTATGTTTACATGCGAACTTCAAGAATGATTAACGCAAAAATTTTAAGAACAAAGATCTTCTGTTGAATTGTGAAAACAAAAATAAAATACAATCTGATTTTTAACAGTAACAACAATAAAGTTTTTGACAGTCTATTCTCGTATCTAAGCCACCAAGTTGTCTGGCAGATTAAGTTTCACAACGTTTGTGAGTAAGCTCCGCACAACTTCTCCTTCACCACAGTCAGCTGAATATGCAGGGTCTTGTGTAGTCTCTCGGCCATCAGAATTTGAAATTGCAATCCTGATTTGGTCCCAAACTTGATTTTCGTCAACATATGCCTGATTTCTTTCACAAAAATTATGCAAGACAAAGCATGCATTAATTATTTTGGGCACTGCTTCGATTTTTATGTCCATTTTCGTAGTAAGAATTTGCCATCGGGCTTTTAAGCGCCCAAAGGCACATTCAACAGGGTTTCTTGCTGATCTTAAAAGGGAGTTAAAAACACACTGCTCGTTATTCATGCAAGAATCATACTCTTTTAAACAAAAGGGTATCAAAGGGTAGGCAGGATCACCTATTACATAATTAGGGATGTTTCTGCAACCAGGAATAAGTGATTGGTAAGTACCTGGTAGTGTCCCCCCTCTCAAACTTCTGTTCAAAGCTGAATTTGCAAACATCTTGGCATCATGGACACTACCTGGTCAAGAGCAATCAATGTCCATAAACTGTCCCCTGTAGTCACATACTGCCTGGACATTAATTGAATAAAACCACTTATAATTAAAGTAATCTTGGGAGTTCTCAACAGGACATTTAATAGGAATGTGAGTGCCATCAATGCACCCAAAAGCTTGTACCATTCCGTACTTGGTTTCAAACTCAGAAACCTTGGTTCTCATTTCTTCCACGTTTTTTGGCAAGGATATATATTTTGGTCCCAAATAACGGTTAATGGCTTCACAAACATCCAATACCACAAGTGAAACTGTGCATACAGTAAGTCCAAATGCATTGGCTGTCATAATCATGTATGCAGTATCTTTTAAGTAATGCAATGTGATTGCAACTTTCTTGGAAGCAGCCAGTGCACGATAATTGGGTGACGAAATTTGTGGTGAAATATAAGGACTTAATTGTTCCACAAGATCATAAGAGTTGTCTTTGGAAACCCTGAAGTTTTTTTCCAGAACTCCTCTGGTGCCTCTCCACTGAAAACCTTCTGCCACCACAAATCAGTACGCCCAGCTTTAAACCATGCAATTCTTTTTTTTCTTTGTAGTCTTTTCAGTTTTTTCATCTGCAATTTATGCAAGTGGGCATTTCTTTTCTTAACTACAATGTATGTTAAAACTTTTTCAAATGAATTCTGTAAAGGCATCCATGCAGAAATAGCTCCATAGAGCTGTAAAACGGCGGAAAGCAGCGCATTAACTTGTGTATGCCAGTGAGAAGTCAACAACTTTTTCTTCATTATTATAAAAAGTGCCCTAATTACAACCTACTTCCTTTGTCAACTCACTTTCTTCCGAATCCAAGGGAAGGGCGGATTGAAAAGTTGGCGCGCAATATCTATATCAATAATGAAACCTCGTTTCCACGAAGCAAGGGTGTGCTGTGAGGTGAGATGAGATAGAAGCCACACGCTGGAAGGTGGGATGAAAGTAGCATATAAACACTCGCTAATTTCATCCCACCTCTCAGCTCGATCTTCAGGGCAACAGTAGAAAGTATTCTACTGTACGGAGCAGAAAGTTGGACTCTGACCAAAGCGCTGGAAAATAGGTTAAATGGAACCTACACCAAATTTCTCCGTGCCACGCTAAACATAAACGCAATAGAACACGTAAGAAATGAAGAACTATATAATAACATCCCAAGATTAACAGAAACCATCAAAATAAGAAGACTGCGTTTTGCTGGCCATTGCTGGAGGAATGAAGAGCTCATACAAGACGTCCTGTTTTGGGAACCTCCACATGGAAGGAGACCTAGAGGAAGACCTCCACTCAATTACATCAACAACCTGATCAAAGAGACAGGGCTTACTATCCAAGAGATGCAAACGAAGATGAGCGACCGAATGGAATGGAAAAAATTAGTCATGCTTAGTCGGGATAATCCCGACTAAGTAGTAGTAGTAGTGCACTAGAAAGTAAAATTAAGGGGATAAACAGAGAAATTAAGGTCTCAGTATAAAACAAAGTTTAAAGAATGATTGAAATAGGTAATGTAAGCACAGACGAATTAATGGTGCATGTTGGTTGTTACCGTGACCATGTTAAAGAATATACTGTAAATAAATTCTTTTTTTTTTAAATTGGTATAAAGAAGAGATGCGTTATGTACGACTCCATAGGCTAACATTTGGTCAACTCCCTTGCATGTCGTTCTTACCCCACTTCTGCAGACAAAATGGCAGCCTCCAGTGTGACCTTATGACTATCAAAAGCATGGCAGGGAGATGAAGCAACAGATATGGCAGCATACAGTGCTTGCAGATTATGTCGTAATTTATCCTGGGAAATAAAATTATTCATCGAATCTTTCATTTTATCAATATGTGAAATAATTTAATAGCATTATGGTTATCTCAAAAACACATGCACACATTATTTTTCATTGGGGGCCAATTAAAAGGAACCTTAAAGTGCCACCATAGCTTTTTTTTTATTTGCTAAAACTATAGATTCGAATTCGCTGATTCTGAATCTGCTTTTACTTTTTTGATCTCATGAGTAATTTTTGAGCTACAAGGTGTTTTCCCTCACACTCTCTTGACACACTTCGAGGACTGGGATCTACCTACTATGACATCATAGTAGGGACCCCGTTTTTTTCCCCATACTGAAGAAACAAGTTTGCCACTGATTTTCTCTAAGAAAACGAATATTTTTGTTCGTTTTTTGTACTCAAATAGTTAGATATTGGGCGTCAGTTACCCAGAATGGAATTTTTAAACATTTTTGATCGGTCAGTTGCATTAAAATTGAAATGCAAAATTTCCATGTAGTGGCTGTCCAATCTGTGGACACGGCCCGGGAACATGCCGCGGCCTGATAGTAAAGTATTCGGGCTGACCTTAGAGTAAAAGTGAGTTTGCTTGTATGGAATTTACTTTAATTGAAAAGACGATAGTAAAAACTAAAGCAAAGTATCATATACCGCTATAATTTCTTGGAAGACCGATACCGATAAATCAGAAGTTGTTCCCATGAAACGAGGAGTATGCGATTGTGAGTGCTGGCCAACTACAGGCATACATACAGGGCCTAAATTATTGCGTGGAATTTCAATTTGCGTTTTAAATACAACCCAGCTTATTGCCCAGTGTCGTTAAATCGCTTCGAAAGGTCTCTTTTTGCGTGGAATTTTCTTTGAAACTTTTAATTGAAAAATTGTTGGGCTACGCCAAAGAATATGTAGGATCAAATCGATCAACAACAGGCCTTTGCGGAGTTTATTTCATCGCCAAAGTCACTACTACAGCCAGCACACACAGTCGCATCCTCTCCTAATGATGTTTGTATTTCTCAGGATTACATAAGAATCACTATGCCTTATAACCACTGTCCAATAAATAAATTTTAGCAAATATGACTTTCATTTATTGAGTACTTGTGTTCTCTTAAAAGCACAACACAAGCTTCGCAAACACATTGATTGCTTTGATTTGCTGTTGCCCTCCTTCCGCAGCAAAACATTCACACACACACACCACACACAACACCACAATACACATATCACCCACCACACCACACTACAAGCTCAGCTTGTCTTGCTCATGCATCCACAGGCCGCGGCATGTGCCTGCGCCGTGCCCACAGATTAGACAGCCACTACATGGAAATTTTGTATTTAAATTTCAAAGCAACTGACCGATCAAAATTGTTTAAAAATCCCATTCTGGGTAACCGACGCCCAATACCTAACTATTTGAGTAAAAAGGACGAACAAAAGTATTCGTTTTCTGGAAGAAAATCAGTGTCAAACTTGTTGCTTCAGTACGGGAAAAAAAACGGGGTCCCTACTATGATGTCATAGTAGGTAGATCCCAGTCCTCGAAGTGTGTCAAGAAAAATGGTGAAAGTGACGAAATATCGACACTTTCACACGTTATAACTCGTGAACTACGAGTCAGATTTCAAAAATATTTTCAGATTTGAAATCAGCGTTGCAAGTTTTCCTGATATAAAGAATAAAAAAAAAGCTATAGTGGCACTTTAAGGCAATCATGCATGAAGAGCACCTTCATTTTGATATTGTTATGACTGCCAATAGCTGGGATTGAACATTAAAAAGCCAGTCCCATTCATTTACAGTAAAATCTCACATGACTGGCTTTGCTTACATCTCAATATCTTCGTATGCCCCCAAGTACAGTCCATTTTTGTTATACAGATATGACATATTTCAAATACAGGGTATATAGGAAACTTTGAGGAAATATGGGATATCTGCAGGAAAATGGAAGGGTAACATCAATTATTTATATCATTCCACAGACATATCTACTTTAAAATGGGTTTCGAAATCGTTCTTGAGAAGAGAGTAAATCGAAAAGCAAAATTATACATACAGCTGAAACACCACTTGTTGCCTTTTTACAATATTGGGCAAGCATTGTCAGCTCTTCTTTGCTCATGCTGTCAAAGTCAGCCACACTGATGTCATTATCTTTGATGTACTTTGAAAGCATTACATGATCTCCTTTTTGAAAAGAGCGTTTATTTATACAACCATTTTTTTATGCAAAATCCTATTTTAGAAACTATATAGTTGTATTTGCAAGAATTTTTTGCAAGACCTTAACAAGAACTTCAGTTTTGTTACCAACTTCATATCTTATTTTTGGACCTTTTGTTAATTGCAAATTTTAATCATACATTTTCAAAAGCCGGTCTTTCACATACATACAAAAGTTGATTTTGGGGTATAATGAATTTTCCATGAGATCTGTGTTTTCCTTTGTATCAAGCCAATCACGTAAGGGCCTGATTATATGAGAGTTTTCAGCCCGTTTGTAACATTACCCGGGCTGAAATTTCAGCTCGGTGTTGCGGTGAAAGTGCTGCAAAAACACAGTTGCGATTACATGATAAAAGTTCCAGCCGGGTTTGCCGAGCTGAAATCTCAGCCCGCTTTTATCAAACGGGCTGGGATTTTCATCTCGGTCAAACCGGCTGAAAAATTAAATGTAATCGCAAATCGAAATAGTTAGTTTATATATTACAAGTGAAGTATAATGAAGTATAACGATTGATTCAAACAATAAATCAACAAATTAAATTATGCAATAAGAATGATGAGGTTATATTTACACATAATTATAACGGGAAATTGAAAGTTGCCGTGGAAAAAATATATTTTTCGAGAGATTGTTTTAATAAAGTATTAGATATTTCAAGCAAAGATTTACTTTCACGAAATGTAATATATTTTCCGTGGGAGTGGTCTAATTGTCTGATTAATGGGAAACAAGAAGTAAATTTAATGTCAATGTTAACGAATATTCATTTTAATTATCGTGATTATGTTCATACATTCGGTGATGAGAGAAGTGTATATGTATATCAACCAACTCATTTAGAGTTTAAAAATGTAACTTTGTCAATGAAATTAAATGTACAATCTATTTAAGAGATATTGCTAATAATATTATATTTGCACCTAAATGTTTTGCAATAGAGCTTATATTTTCAGACGACCCCAGTACATTTATAGATTCGGTTATTTGATTGGAAGTAAACACAATGTCTCTTGCAAGTGAAAATAGATTTATTTTGCAAGGATATTATAATAGTGAAAATCAAAATTCAAATCTTACATTTAATGAGCATGTGCAAAGTGGTAATAATGAGTTAGACATTGATGTCTTTGACGGATGGCAGGTCGCATTAAAAAAATTATATTCGATTTTAAAGATGAGCAAGAATTGAAAAGTCTCCGTGTCCCAACTGGAGATAATTATAATTTAGAAAATTGGATGGTGGAAATACATCTTGGAGCATTGAAGTGTTATAACAATGATCCGTTGTCAAATGTAACGCGAGAAGAGGTGATGTATGAAACGAGAGCAGCAAATGATGCAAGTTATGTGCCAAATTACTACAATGCGGTTACTAATATAGATGTTGCAAAGTATCCCAAATACAAAATGAATTTTGCGCAACCGATGGCACCTATAATGCGAATTGATATAGCAAAAAATTTACAAATGAGATTCGGAGAAGGAAAAACAATTACCATACAGAATCTCCTGAATGAAATTCGAGATTATAATGAATATAAAACATGCAAAGAACAATCGACAGGAATGAAATATTCATTTACAGATGCTATAAAATTTGCATTTAAACAGTTTCCAGACGTTCAATCGAAAAAATTGTTATCAACATATTTTCCGGATGATTTGTGGAAACAGAATTTCGCAGTAAACTGGTCAATTAAGATGGATTACAAAGAAAGAACGGAACGTGTTCAAATCAGCAATATTCCTCCGTATTGTATTCATATTGCGATCGGATCACAACTGCTTCCTTTTGTCGGATTTGATGTTTTAGATGTGTCATTGGATGAAAAGAAAGCAATAATTTGGAAACGATATGAACAAGCATGTTTTAATGAAAATTCCAAAGAAATAAATAAAGTGGATCAATTAAGTTGGTTACCAGAAGGTTGTTCCATGAAAACAGGAGATCCCTACTCAAAGCTACTGACGTGCCATGCAAAAAACGATAGTGTAGTACATGCTAATCATTATTTTATATATAGTAATAATGTGCACGGTCAGTTTGTAGGAGATGATTTAGTTCCATTATTAGATATAATTCCTGGTATTCGTTTAACGACAAACATTAGAAATGACTATGTATCATATGAACCAGAAACATTACAATTTTGTGAGTTAAAAGATCAGCAAATTAGTCGTTTTCATTTTACAATATTAGATTCAAAAGGTGAAAAAATTGTCGTAAAAGCATATGTAGACTTATTATTTCGTTTAATATAACTTATAAAAAGAAAAAAAACATTAATAAATGAATATAAATTGTATTGAATCTTGTAAGAAAGAATATTGTATGAAAAAAAATGTATTCTGGAGGAATTGTATCACCGGGTATTTATTCTCGTCCAAAAATCCCTGGTTTAACAGGTCTGCTTCCATCAAACGAGTCAGGTTTGGATTGGTATAATGGCGGAGTTCTCAATAAATTGCAAGGAAGGGGAGTTTTATCGAGTGTAGCAAAAACACTTCGGAAAAAAGCAAAAGGTATAATAAGTGGAGCAGGTAAGGCTTTATTAACGAAAGCAAAACAAAAAACTATTCAACATGCTAGAAAAGGTTTAACTAATTTAGTAAAGCAAGCAAAAAAGAAGGCAATAGATGAGTTGGAGACTGTTGGAAAAAAAAGAAAACGCTCGCATTCAAAGTCATCTCGCCCACCAAAGAAGCCATACATAACAACGCGTGAATTAAATAAAATAATTCAACAACCAGCACCAGAAGAAAGAAAACACAAATTTCTCTTCCAAAAGCCATAACGCATGTAAAACACGCGTTAAAACCAAAAAATGTAAAAATATCACCTAGAACGCAGAATATTGCAAAAGTTCATTCAAAAGTGAATAAATTATTAAAACTACCAAAGAAAAAATTAAAGAAATCACACAAAAAGAAAATAAGTAAAATTCTGAAACGCTATCAGGGAATGTACAATACAGCACATAAGTTTTTAAATCGCAATAATCTATTGAATTATAAATTTTAAATAGTTTTTTTGAAATTTAGATGAGAAAGATTCTATATAAATTTTAAGAGTTAAATAAACTGAAACTATACGGCAGAATGGCGTCGAACAATGAAGCAGAAGGAGTGAGTGAAGTTATTAGAGGGGCGGAAGAGGATGGCGTGGATGAAAAGTTGGCGTTTGATACGAAAGAATATATCGATACCGATATTCAATCACAAAATTATCACCGAATAACACCGATGAACGATCAACCAGGCAGAAGTCATTCAGATATTATATTTTCGGTCACTCGTCAAACAGGAATGTTTTATGATTTTAGTAAAAGTTATGTAAAAATGAGTGTGAGATTGGTTAATGCTGCAACAGGCGCACCTATCGCGGCGGCAAAAAGGGATAGGTTTATTCCACTAAATAATACTCCTCATTCAATGTTTAAAAATATTATTTTACAAATTAATCAAGCCGTTATTGAATCACAAAATGGGCATTACCCTCAACAAGCCTACGCAGCTAATTTATTTGAACAACCGATAACGGCCGTAAAAAGTCGCTTGGAAGCTGAAGATGGGTATTATTTAGATAATAATATTACTCTATTGGAAAACGGACAGTTAAGTCCAACATGGGATGCCAACGTATTAGATGAATATGAGATAACATATTGGGATGAACAAAAAACAAAAACAAAAATTCGAATTTGCAAGGAGTAAAACGAAATAGATTATTTAATACAAGTCAAGTCCAACAGTTTGAATTTACTCCAAAATTGAATTTGTTTAAATCAACACATTACACAAATGCAGATTTCCCATTAAAGTTAATCTTTCAACGAGTTGATCAAAAACATGCAGTCCTATGTCCAGAAGCTGAAAAAGACTCGTTTGATTGGGATATTCAACATATGGAGTTATTTTTGAAAACAATAACTCTCACAGGTCCACGGTATACGGAATATATAAGTCGATTAGAAGTGTCTCCTACGGTAAATTTGCGGGATAGAGAGACTTTTGATCAACTCGTGGTCCTTGCAAGATGACATGGCGAGATTTACTGTTGAATTACTTCGTGGGACAGTGCCAGATGTGTTGATATTGGGCTTTGTTGATTATGAAATCTGGGCGGGCAATACCCAAAAAAATCCATTTAATTTTCAGCATCTCCCTCAACAAAATGATAGTGATTTTGAATTGACAATTCGCACCAATTACAATTCTGAATTGTATATTGAGAAGTATACAAGTGCCACCGAATCATTGAGTGGGATGTATAGGGTATTAGACATTCCTTGCCTGCAATTTGATGCTGATATGGGAAGGTTAACCCAAGGATACGCATTTTATGCGTTTAATTTAACAAATACAAGAATAGAAAGCCAAATTAAAGTAGTGGGTGTAAAAGAGTCACAAGTGTCATGGGGCCCATCTTATTATCATTATTATTATTATTATTGTAGCGGCTATTTCATTATTATTATTATTATACTTGATTATTGCGAGCGGCAACAATTCACGTATGGAATTGCAACGAGTTGCAGTTGAATTTTGAACTACGAAGATTACGAAGAAATATTAAGATTATCAAGAATTACGAAGATTACGAAGAATTATTACGATTATAAAGAATTACGAATATTATGAAGAATTATGAAGATTATAAAGAATTATGAAGAATTATGAAGAATTATTACGATTATAAAGAATTATGAAGAATTATGAAGAATTATACGATATTACGAAGATTTAGAGAATTTGAAGATTGAAGTTTGAATATTACGTGGACACCAAGATGTCCTTCATTGTTATTGAAGCTACGTGGACTATATTATGAAGATTACTTAAAGATTACGTGGACACCGAGATGTCCTTGGAGATGCGCAGTTAATTAACAAACAATAGAACTTTAGGTACTTAATTATGGCTTCTGTGCAACGTACGTGCACGAGGCCCAGGTTATCTTCGCGCCTAGATGTATAGAGCCAGTGGAGCGCGTTGAAGCCACCAACGTGTTCAGGGCTTCTGTTCTTCGTGGGTGTTGAAGTACAGGGTATTTTATATGTAACCACGCTTGTGTAACATGTGTTATCTAGTTTTAAATACTCTGTAAAACCTATTATCATGGCTCAGTTTCAGCTCGTTGAGCTCAGTGTTGGGAGCTCAACTGATTATATTATATAGGTACATTTTGCTGCAAGAACTTTGATTCTCTGGTCGAAACCTCAGCGTACAGCACCATTGCTTAGCGAGACATCGCCTACCGAGTTTCTGGTTACCGTCCCCAGCTCTGGGGTGGAATTCAACAGAAACACCTTACGACAAATTGGTGGCCAGTGTGGGTCTACGACGAAGCGAAGAGAGAACGATCTGACACACGAAGATCCTGACGAAACAGCCTTGACGAAGTAACCTTGACGAAGCAACCTTGACGAAGTGATCCCGACCATGTGATTCCGACGAAGCGATCCCGAGAGAAAGAATTGTGACAAAAGACCGAAATTTCATCCCAACACAATGCAAAGACAATTGATCGTGAGTTTGAGCCGCTCGCTGTAATGTTTATCTCTTCTTTTTATTGGTTGTTTTGTTGAAATCATTTTTTTTGTTTAACTTTTTAAGTTTCTTTTTTTTTGTATCATTAAAATATTACCTTTGTCGACATCAGTAAACGTAAGTCAGTTGTATGACAACCAGTCCCTTCCGATTAAGATCAGGAAAAGTAGCCCCACGATTTTGCCCTGAGCATTCTGCCACGACAGAAGGTACAATGGCTCGCCGAGAAACTACGGCGCCCCATGTTTTCCAGGGACAGGATTCTCCTGGAGAGTCGTCTTCAGCAATGTTTGTCAGTGAACTAGTACAGGAACTGGCACCTTTGCTCCAAAACTTAGGGGAAACCATTCGAACTTCGGCTGAAAGTCAGGCTGAGTCGAATGAACGATTTGCTTTAGACGTTCGACAAAGCGTAGTCGAGAGCCTTGGCGAGCAACCCAGGGGGAGGTCCGGAGCGACCATCGAAAAATTTAAGGGACCAACCCCAGATGTTGATTTGTGGATTGACCAGTTTAACCAACTAGCCAATTTAAATAAGTGGGAGGATGAGCACAAGATAAGTGCCCTACCGCTTTTTCTACAAGGGAATGCCCTAACATATTATAGTACGCTTCCCCAGGAAGTTAGACAGGATTATGATGCCATTAGCAAGGCACTGCGTGACCATTTTGGGGCTAGTTCGCTGCGTTTTCTTGAACGGCAGGAACTATGTTCACATTTACAAAAGCCTGAAGAAAGTATTAATGATTACTTAGAATATATTCAATCGAGGAGTAACCGCCTCAAATTAAGCGAGGATGAGCGGTTACAGATTTTCGTACAAAATCTCTTGCCGGAGATAAAAGAATATGTGGTATTGGGAAATCCTAAAACCGTTGAGGAGGCGGAACGATTGGCAAGATTAAAGGGGAATTTCATCATCAAAAAAACACCTGCTCCTCATAAAGAGAACGCAAGAATTCTGGAACTTTTGAACAGCTTAGTAAAAACAACAGAGGGCGAAAAACCTGCCCGAATTTCGTCTGTTGTCACTCCTTAGGCCCCTCCGAATGAATTAAGAGAGTTGAAAAACGATATACAGGAAATAAAAGAGGCATTGTCCGCAGTTACGGATTTCCGAGCTGCAGGATTTTCGCAACCTAGACAGGGTGGTCGTAATAACTTCAGAGGAGGTTATAATAATCCTTCTGGTTCTGGCTATTCCTCTCAAAACAATGGTCGAAATAACAGAGGCCAACCCGTATGCTTTCACTGTGGCAAAACAGGTCATACTGCCCGATCATGTTTATCTAATTATAGACGTGCGCCACCAGGACAATACAACCCTAACCGAAACAATCAAAGGTCCTATTACAATATAAGAACAATAACAACCGATCATCATCTTTCACAAGATAATTTGCAGGTAAATGAACCATTGTCTGATTTCGTTCCTCTTTTGAATTATTATTCTTTGAACCGCACAAACTCTTTGTTAGCCCGTGTCCATTTGAACGATTTTCCTGCTCTCTGCTTGATTGACACGGGTGCTGATATTTCAGTGATAAGTGCAAAATTTTGGAAATCCATACCCGCTGAACATAGGCCGTCGTTGAGAGAAGGTACCTGGGCAAGCATAAACACCGTTAGTGGTGAGAACATACAATCTCTAGGCTCTGTCACATTTCTATTACGGCTGTTAGAAAAACATTATATATTGGATGCTTTGGTTGTCGATGTCTCTGGCTACGACGCTATCATGGGGTTAGACTTTTTGATTGAAAACCATGCTGTATTGGACTTAGGGCTACGACAGCTTACCATACAAGAGAAAGAGTATGATTGCACTCCCCCATCCATTGATCCTCTTGCAGAAATGCCTTACTTTGGGGAAGAATTAGAATCACCCATCAATGTAACATCAGCAACTGCAGTTGAAACCATCACCTTAGCACCGCTTTCAGAAACTGATGTTTTCTTACGTTTACCAGAATCTGTTCCATTGAATTCTGAGGGCATTTTAGAGCCGCTCTCTTCCTTATTACAAACTTGTAAAATATCTGGTCTGAACACATTGGTTACAGTACCTGATGATCGAATTGTTTCTTTCAGAGCAATTAATCTTACTGATAGGCCCACAAATATTTATCCATCTCAACGATTAGCATCCTTCCATACAGCAAGGGTAATTGAAAAGAACTGTAATGCTATGTCTCCATACGTAAATGTAGCTGCCTCTACAAAGCTTCCAGCTCCCAGTTTCGACTTTTCTAGATCTAACCTTACCGAGACTGAAAAATTGCAATTAGAAACCTTACTACTCCAAAATCGTGACGTATTTGCGTGCCAAGCTAGCGAACTGGGACGAACTTCAATCATCCAGCATACTGTAGATACGGGGGATGCCCCTCCTATCAGACAACGTCCCTACAGAGTGCACGCAGAGAAACGTGACGAAATCAACAAACTTGTTTCTGAGATGGTCGAACAAAATGTAATTAGGCCATCCAATAGTCCTTGGGCTAGTCCGGTAGTTTTAGTCCAAAAGAAGGACGGGTCTAATCGGTTTTGTGTAGATTACAGGAAAGTCAATGAAGTGACACGAAAGGACAGCTATCCCTTGCCGAGGATCGACGATATATTAGATCAATTGCATGGCACTGGTTATTTCTCAACCTTAGATTTGATGAGTGGTTATTGGCAAGTTGAACTCGCCCCAGACGCAACTGAAAAGACGGCCTTCATCACTTACGGTGGCCTGTATGAGTTTAACGTAATGCCTTTTGGGTTAACTAACGCCCCTAGCACGTTCCAACGGCTGATGGAAGAGGTTCTGCGTGATTTAAATTGGAAATCTTGCTTGATATATCTTGACGACATCATTGTATTTTCGAAGACCTTTTCTGAACATATAAATCACTTAAGTCAAGTGTTTGATCGCCTACGAGCTGCTAACTTATGTCTAAAACCATCAAAATGTAACTTTGGTAGGGAGGAAGTTAATTATTTGGGTCATGTCATATCTGCTTCAGGTATCCAGCCGGACAATAGTAAGATCAAGCTTGTCCAAGATTTTCCTGTCCCAAAGACTGTCAAACAAATTCGTAGCTTCCTTGGACTTGCAAATTATTACCGCCGTTTTGTGAAAGATTTCTCAAAAATTGCTTCACCGCTTTCTGCCTTAACCAGTTGTAGAACTACATTTCAATGGGATGACAACTGTCAACAAGCTTTCGACAACCTGAAAATGCTTTTGATTTCGGCTCCGATCTTGAGTTTTCCCGATTTTACCTCACCATTCTTTTTATGTGTTGATGCAAGCTCTGACGGTTTAGGGGCCATTTTAGAACAAAGAGTTGACAGTAAGCCTGTCGTTATTGCCTACGGGGGCCGCAAATTGACCAGTCAAGAATGTCAATACTCTGCCACAGAACGAGAGGCCCTTGCTGTTGTCGATGGTATTAAGCGATATCGACCTTATCTTTATGGCCGCAGGTTCACCGTTATCACTGATCATAGTTCTTTGAAGTGGCTTATGGATATTAAGGATCCAACTGGTCGGTTAGGCAGGTGGTCACTAACTCTTCAACAGTACGATTTCGACAGCATTCATCGCCCAGGATCTCGTTATCCTTATGCAGCTAATTTTGATTCGGGGAATTTACATGCCTTTTCTCCAAGTAACACGTCCCCTTCGTCCAATCAACTGAGGGAACTTCAACATAACGACCCGTTTATTTCAGCTTTCATCATCTACCTTGAGACCCATGACTTACCCCTTGATGATAAACTTGCCCGTCGAATTGCATTGTTGCAGGATGAATACTTTATCCATCCGGATGGATTGCTATATCATTTATACCGGCCAGTTAATCGTGTTAACGACGAGCTCCATCCACAACTTGTTATACCTCCGGCCTTGCGACAAAATCTCATGTTTCAAATGCATGACGAGCCATTAGCTGGACACCTTGGTCTTACAAGAACATACGACAAATTGCGCCAAAATTACTACTGGCCTGGCATGTATGCCGATTGTGCTCATTGGGTTAAGAGTTGTATTGATTGTGCTACAAAAAAGTCACCGGGCACAGCTACTCGAGCCTTGCTAATACCAATACCTGTAGAAGGCCCTTTTGATCGAGTTGGCATTGATTGTCTTAGCCCATTTCCTGCTACTTATTCGAATAATAAATACATTGTTGTCTTAAGTGATTATCTTACCAAATGGCCAGAAGCATTTGCTGTTCCAGATATCGAAGCTGCTACTATTGCAGAAATTTTGGTAGATTCTATTGTTAGTCGACATGGGGCACCACGAACCTTATTGTCTGATAGAGGTAGCAATTTTTTGTCTAAATTAGTAAAGGAAGTTTGTCGACTCATCCATACAAAACAGGTGCACACTACTGCTTATCACCCTCAAACTGACGGTCTGGTGGAACGATTTAATGGTACTCTCACAAAATCTTTATCAATGTATACAAGCTCTAACCAACGCGACTGGGATGTATTCATTCCCTCGGTATTGTTTGCATATAGAGTAACTCCACATGCTTCCACGGGCGAAACACCATTCTATTTGCTATATGGAAGAGAGCCCCGCTTGCCTGTTGATGTGACACTTAGCCCTCCGAAAGATTTGACGCCTTCCATTTTAGCCCATCGTGAAAGAATTGTCAGCAATCTGACTCGTGCTCACGATATGGCCCGACAAAATATTGTCAAGTCTCAAGCTTCCATGAAGAAATATTACGATCAGCGTGCTACAGACCCTGATTTCACAGTTGGAGATAAGGTTTGGGTCTATACGCCCAAAGTACCAAAAGGGTTGACAAAGAAATTAGAACATCTTTGGCACGGGCCGTACCGCATTTCTCAACAGCTTTCAGCTGTGCATTTTAAATTATCTACCTTTGACAACCGTCGGGTTACAACAAAAGTTCATGCCAATCGCCTCAAGTTATTCTACGACAGGGCTACACGCCCTATTGGTATCATCACAAACGATGTCTTGGATGAATATCTCTCACCGGAAGACATGCCAACTGATAGTTTTGACGATTCAACCAACGGTCATGTCCCTGAAGAGCCTACAGAACATGTGATTCCAGAAGAAACCCCCATTATCAATGATGATATGTACACCGTCGAACGCATCTTGGATTCTCGTAAACGAGGCGGTAAGATCCAGTATTTGATCAAGTGGTCAGGC
Source organism: Sanderia malayensis (assembly GCA_013076295.1). Lineage (NCBI taxonomy): Eukaryota > Metazoa > Cnidaria > Scyphozoa > Semaeostomeae > Pelagiidae > Sanderia > Sanderia malayensis. The sequence continues at coordinate 821,732 of RQOL01000915.1, forward strand.
TACCCTTCCTCTGCTAATACCTGGGAACCTGAAGAGAATGTTTTAGATAAGGCCCTGCTTGAACGCTTTCACGAAGCCAAGCTCCGTCAACGAGCACCAAGAATTGCAGCTTTCACCACTGGCCCTAAATGCGGTCAGGTGGTTCCTCATTTGTCTCCTCTCTTAGATTTCGTTCAATTTGGCCTCCTATTGTTAATGCTTGCCGTTGTTCCTCTTTACAGTATGGAGCCTAATATCGGCCCTTTGTATGATTGCTCTCGGGTCACGCCAGATGGTGTCTATCATTTAAACCATCGTACTTCTTGCCTTCATACGATGCATAACTCGGTTCAGCCTTTAAAGCATATGTTTGCTACAGTTTCCGAACCTGTTGTTCACCGCACTAAAATAACCATCAAACTGTGTTCTGCATACAAAGCTGAATCACCGTAATATAGCCACCCTCAAAGTGACAGAAGCACAATGTCGCCGTGCAATTCAGACCGGCAAATCTCCTTATGGTCTACTAAATAAAGTTTCTTCTACTATCTGGCAAACAAGGCCAACAGACCACTATGTTTGTCACTGGATGAAATCAACTACCGAAACATACCCACATTTTCTTGTTCACGAATATTCTGGCCTCCTTCAAGCTGATGATCCTTTTATTCATCAACGTGTAACCTCTACTACTTGCAACTATCGCGACATGTCTTGCGTTCCTCATGAAAAACCAGCCACCGTGATTATTTGGGAACCTGTTCACCATAATCCATCTCGTTTTCAACCCCTGGGAAATTATACTATCCAGATCCTTGACGACTTTGTTTTAATTCTTCATCCAATGACTTATTGTTGCAACTAGATAATGGTTTTCTTTGCGAACTTTCACATCAGGCCAATCATTCCTACTCACAATTTTTTGACAGGGCTACCACGTTTTTGAAAACAGCTAAACCCTCTATTCACACCGATCTTTTGGAAGCCCATATAACCGCTGCCCTTGAAGCCCAGCGTGCCACTATGATCTCTTCTTGGGACCAATTATGCAAGCAGCAAACCGAATTTGATCATTTCCGTCGTTGGGCTGTTGCAACATTTCCCGATAGCGCCTCTCGATTACTTGCTTCAGAATATGGTTTACATGTTCGATTAGTGGGAGAAGCTATCATGGTCAGTAGATGTACCCCGATCAATATGTACACTGTTCATTGGTCTCGTCAGTATAACACGACTTGTTATAATCTTTTTCCTGTTATTATTCCGCGTAATAGCTCCTTACTATTTGTCGATTTTTCCACCCGACAGTTGAAACCGTATTCTAATGTTATTTCTTGCCAATCTCGCCCTGAGTTTACAGTGGTCGAAGACTTAGCAGGTTCATTGTGGCACATTTTGGCCAATGGCACTTTATTTCGTAGTGTCGCATCTGACACCCTCTATCCTCATCCTTCCTTTCGTCTTCCCAAATTGCGGGGTTTTAACTCCAAATTGGTTCAGCCTCAATCAGTTAGCCTCGACAGACTGTCTCTGTTAGACATTGTTACAAACAATTATGGTACTTTTCAAGAAATTCGTCAATTCGCAGATAACAACGGTGGGGATTTCTTTACTGGTTTAGGTCAAGTTCTTGGTCGCACTATTTCGGCACTGGGCACTGGTGGCAGTAAATTACTAGATGCTGCTGGTCGCAGCGTGAATACGGCTCTCCATGGGATTGGTGATGCGGGTGTTAAGGTTGCCACGGGAATGACCCAATCTGCCGGTTCCCTAATCGAAAAAGGAGGACATGCCATTCGTGACGTTGAACATGGTACTGCCTCTCTCTTTCACTCCATTTTTGGCAGTATTGGTGGTGCTATCCTGTGGGGCGTCGTTGTTCTTGTTATTGCCTACTTATTGTATTCTCGATTTGCGTCTCATTGTACCACCTGTGGGCAGCGTGCTTCTCCCCAGGGCTCCTCTAACATAGAATTGCACGAATTACCTCCTTGTGAACGTTGTATAGAAGACTCCAACGTTTAAAGTTATCCTATTATTGACTTACGTTTACTCCGAAACAAACAATTTTAAAAAATTGTCGACAACAAAAAAAAAAATTTTATATTCAACTTATTCTCTTGACGTCATTCTATTCATTCTTAATGCTATAGCACCTTTCTTTCTTGAATTTTTATGGGCCCTTCTCTTGCTGTCTTTTTCGATGGGGACATCGAATCTGACAGGGGGGCTATGTCATGGGGCCCATCTTATTATCATTATTTTTATTATTATTGTAGCGGCTATTTCATTATTATTATTATTATACTTGATTATTGCGAGCGGCAACAATTCACGTATGGAATTGCAACGAGTTGCAGTTGAATTTTGAACTACGAAGATTACGAAGAAATATTAAGATTATCAAGAATTACGAAGATTACGAAGAATTATTACGATTATAAAGAATTACGAATATTATGAAGAATTATGAAGATTATAAAGAATTATGAAGAATTATGAAGAATTATTACGATTATAAAGAATTATGAAGAATTATGAAGAATTATACGATATTACGAAGATTTAGAGAATTTGAAGATTGAAGTTTGAATATTACGTGGACACCGAGATGTCCTTCATTGTTATTGAAGCTACGTGGACTATATTATGAAGATTACTTAAAGATTACGTGGACACCGAGATGTCCTTGGAGATGCGCAGTTAATTAACAAACAATAGAACTTTAGGTACTTAATTATGGCTTCTGTGCAACGTACGTGCACGAGGCCCAGGTTATCTTCGCGCCTAGATGTATAGAGCCAGTGGAGCACGTTGAAGCCACCAACGTGTTCAGGGCTTCTGTTCTTCGTGGGTGTTTTAGTACAGGGTATTTTACATGTAACCACGCTTGTGTAACATGTGTTATCTAGTTTTAAATACTCTGTAAAACCTATTATCATGGCTCAGTTTCAGCTCGTTGAGCTCAGTGTTGGGAGCTCAACTGATTATATTATACAGATACATTTTGCCGCAAGAACTTTGATTCTCTGGTTGAAACCTTAGCGTACAGCACCATTGCTTAGCGAGACATCGCCTACCGAGTTTCTGGTTACCGTCCCCAGCTCTGGGGTGGAATTCAACAGAAACACCTTACGACACAAGTAACAATGGAAATGAAAGTCCCTAAAACACTGAAGAAAAAATTGGTTGCATTTGGTATGATGTATTGCAGCAACCATGTGGGAATTAATAAAGATGCAATGGTTGTATTAGATTATATTCCATAAAGAAAAAAAAAGGAACAGAAATCAATTTATAATTAACCACTTTCAAATAACAGGGGAGCATATCATAACTAATCATCATCATGAATGGAGAAGATATATATAACATTTGTAAAAAGGATCCTGATATAAAGGAGAGTTTTAAGGCAATTTTAACTGAAAAGGAAGTAGATGTATTTATCTCCGATAGAAAATTATTTTATGATTGGTTTCAAAATGTACTACATTGTGATTTTCCTATGTCGTTTATACTATTTTCACAAGATCACAATAGAAGAGATCAAGACTCGGCGGGGACTACTGCTGGACATTGGCAAGCTGTATATTTTGATGTTACAGGTCATTGTTTTTTTTCGATTCTTATGGATTTAAACCACGCATTGGCTTTCAACACTTTTCTATCAATATGATGTCTATTGCACAACATTTATTTCCAAAAATTCGGCAGAAGTATATAATAAATAATGTATGCAAAGAGTTTCAAGCACGTGATACAAATGTATGTGGAGAATATTGTATTTATTTTTTGCATGTGATAAGTACATGTAAACATCCAGAGCAAGCACAGTATGTTTTAGATGAATCATTTCGAAAAGTAATAACTAAAGGACCACATGCTAGCAGACGAGATAAGTTTGGTAATTATGCACAATTCTACGTTAATGATCAATTTGTAAAAGACTGGGTAGAAAACAATTATAACTATAAAGGTGTAAAATCTATTATTCCAAAAGCAATATAGTAATGGAAATAAAATTGAATCATACCCAATCCTGACGTGTCTTTCTTTGTGTCTTCATCTTGTCTTGTTTGAATTGTAGTTTCAACTTAGTTAGGCCGGCCATTTTGTTAACACATTAGATAATAACGTTTAGCCTCGTATTCATAATCAAGAACTTCCAACAGAACAACCTCGATCATTCTAATACGTAGGGTACCCATAAATCAATACACTCAAATAAACAATAAAATATTAAAGAAACTGTAAATCGTTAATAATGTCATCAGATAATACTTCTTCCGGCTCTGTAATAGCTCGAAGAACAATAAATTCATCTTGATCCTGTTCATGCTGGAATAACTTATCGAAAACTACTATAGTATTTGAAACTAAATTAAGATTTACGGGAACGTTTGTCTTGATATGGGCACAATCTTCTCCAACAGTGTTGTATAATCGTGCTATAGTACGTCTACTTGTATTCTGCATGAAACACCAAACAACATTCTTCAACAACTCGCCAGATGTATCAGAGGTAATACTCCGCCATTTATGTAAAAGTGCGAGGATACACTCGTACACCCGTGTTTCGTCTGGATCGGCAAAAGCCATAGTAAAAGGAACCTTTAATCGAACATCTTGAGAAGGAGCGCAGTAATTACTATTTTCTTTCAATGCTGATTCTATCAGTTGTAACTTAGCTAGAAGAAGCGATTCATTCGTTGCTAGTTGTTCTTCATCTTCTTCTTGCCCATAATATATTTCCACTTCATCATCATCAACATCAGCAGAAAGAGCTGGCAAAGACACACCTGTTAATGCATTCATCGTGAACTAATGTGAGAAATGTGAGATAATGAAGTAATATATATACCAGCGTACCTGTCAATCACCTGTCACTCATATGTCCAACGGAATCGTACTAATTCCATCCTCTAGCACTTTTCGTTTACAATAAAACGAAGTCAATGCCCTTTTTTCCTGTTCGTATTGACAGACAGTTGCAAATTTACGTTTGAGACCTCTATTTGTCGCCATATAATTTTCATTGCTTCGCAGAGTATGCTCATACAATCCCATCGGATTCTGCTGAAATTGTCCTTTTTGAATTCCTTTCATGGAGAATTTATACAAGTGATTGTCTTTATTTTCTACCACATAGGTTTTACTGTTTAATCCAATCATTTTCGTTCCTACAAAATAATAATAATTGAATATGAAAAATTGGAAAATGAATGTCATTAGCAAATAGAAGTCGGTTTTATTATTATTATTATTATCCTACCTTCGAATTCAATCTTGAATTTTCCCGGAGTTCTTTTTCCAAAGGGACAGGCATTTGTGTCAGTAACAAAGAATTCTTTTTCCAATTTGCGATATTTTGTCGTTCCTTTCAATTCAGGACGAATGTTCTCTTCAAATTTTTTACCATTTGGGAAACATATATACAAACTGTCAGTGTCCATTTCACATAAAATAAATGAATCCTTTTGTAGCACGACTTGAAAGAAATCATAGTAGCATTGTAACATGCGTAATTTCGCATAATTAAACACATTCCATCCAACGTATTGCGCATGATTCTCGATAATCTTCTGCTTTGGAGTAAGAATTTCGACAACATTATCCATCAACATTTGCGCATCTAAAATAGTCCCAATATTCACGTGTTTTGGCAAATAAGCTTTATGCCCTAAATACGATACCAATCGTTGTTTGCTTTTGTTAATAATAGTGACTCCGAAGGCACTATTACCAACCAGCTTTGATGTTTCAGCTATAACTTGGGTATCCGGGTTTGAATCTCCATTCACTCTGTCTTGTGAAATATCATTGACAAATGTTTTAAAAATTTGTTCCCCTCGATACTGAATAAAGCGATAGAGTCACAACTAATCCATGTTGCAAATACCAACGTAATAATGCTGTATTAATGCCAATCTGTTTGCCAAAATACGATCCTATTAAGAGTTTGCGTGGCTGTTTGGAGATACCATGTTCCTCCACAATTTGTTGCATATACTCTCCAATATCTTTAAATTCCACTTCGGTATTTTTAAAAATAGGATTGAATTCTTTAAACTTTTCTTTTAAATGATCTGGAACATGGATATCAATTTCGATTGCTCCAAAGACCTCATCATGTAGAATATCGTGCAATAGAGCTTCTTCTGTGATTTCGACATTATTTCCATATTTGATTTTTTGGAATTTATCACTTCTTGCATTTAGGAGGATTGCGGACTTTATCTCTCCACTCGCACTCTTTCATTCGCTTTACTGTATAGCCTCGATATCGGTAAAAATCGGACTTAGCTTTATCTAATGTGTGAATATCATCCGAAGTAAGAATGGTGTTATTTAACGACACATCACTTCTTTGAACATACGTTGGTAATGAACCGTTTTGTCGACATGAATCACAGGCGTGCCAGTAGCATCCGTCAAATTCGTAAACTACTTTTGCTTCTTCATCACCCCATCTGCAAACAAGTTACTCATAGTAAACTGAATGTAGCAAAAAAAACTTTTCTTCTTCGTGTGAAGTTAAAATATAAATCGTTTCTCTCTGTGTACAAAGTTATATTCGTCCCGGTTCTTATTAATTTTATAATCAATCCAATCGAGATATTCACTAGCCACCTTGGATTTATTGCTACCTTTCTTGAACATTTCAGTGCGGATCAGTTGCGAGTTGATAAGGAGAATTTAATGGAGATTCATGCCAAACCACTGGTTCACTGACAGGCATTTTTTGCCCTAAGCAATAAAGATATAATGCACCAGCATCAAACCCTTGAACTCGTCCTTCAACACTTCGTGCGAAAATAATTGAAGGACCTCCGACGATGTGTTTTATTGTAAAAATTATTAATCTCTTTATTGCCAACGTGTAATAGTCTTTCTTTCTTTGTTTGATGAATACAATATTTTTACTATGCCTAATGACGTGAGAACTAAACGACCATCCATTGTGAAATCAATGCCATAGTAAAAAATTCAGCAGCATACATTTCACTTGTTTTTTAAATAGGGTTGTACATCCATTGTATTATACCATTTTGAAAAATCTCGAACACATGTCCAATTACTTTCTTCCCATCGTTTTTCCAATAATGTATAATTCTCTCTGCCTGTTAGAGGTGGCTTTTTCCATTTTAAAATTTGTAATGCTTTTGTTGGATTTCATCATCTGTTTTATCGTTTTTAGCTCTGTGCTTTAATTCCCTCATTACCTCTGTAAATCTTTCATTGAACATTGCAAGGTATTTTGGTGACATTTCAAACTCGATATAAATGTTCGTATGGTGGTAATTGCTTGTCATTCAATCGTTCGAATGAATCCAGGAATTCATAGGGGAAAAAAGATTTTTCCTGTTCACTTTGGCAAAGGCTTTTATAAACGTGTCCAAATTATGGACGGTGCAAGGGAATGCACTGGTTCTCGAAAATTTAACCGCCAGCTGGAAATTCTTTACATTTTCGCAGTAAAGGATACAGCCTTGTATTTACTCCCTTGTTTTATAACGTGATATGTACGTTTTCCTTTAACATCAATGGGAATAAATACTTTGCGATCAGAGGTATTATCGTAACCCGGATGAATTAAATCCGAATACAGGCAATGTTTGGCACTGACGAAACAGTTCCAAGTATAATCGTCTTGGTTCATTGTAAATGGTCAGCATTTCTATTCTGTTCCTTTCGAGCTTCTACATTGTCGATTGCTTCCTGTTCTTTTTGTATTTTGATATATCTATCTGTTCTTTTGTCAAACATCCTTGCATATCCCGTTCCAATTTTTCGTATTTTTCATCCGCGAACCCGCTAATTTCTGAGAAATGATAAAAATTTAGCTTTCTCATAGATGAGCAATATCTGTTTCTCCCAAAAAAAATCACGTATTCTTTCAAACAATGAACAGTATTTAGCAAAAGCTCGAACACATTTTTGCTTTGCTAAAGTGATTACATGGGAGACAAATATTTCAATTAGCGCATTTGGTTCGTCGGCACATGCAAAGAGTGTTTGATCATCTATGATTTCTCCTGGAACATCTTTAAGTTCATGCTCGAAGCTGGTGGCTATTGCATACGTTACAGGAACCTGTACTCTAAAAAAATCTTCTTTTTCTCCTTCCTCATCAAGTATCTCTCGCACAAAATCTTTTTGTAAGACTCTATCTCCTTTATCATTATAGCACATGTATTGTTCAATATTGTCCTCATCGAAAAATTCTCCATCAATTAATCCATCGTCCAAAAACACATATTCTTTCCCATAAAATAAATCACTTTCTGAAACGGATTTCTTTACATTTAAACTTTCAAAGTCAAAGACAGCAATATCCTGATTAAAATAATATTCATTCTTATCCTTCTCATTGACAAATTCATTATCCCACTGTAGATTGAATGTTGTTGCAATCTTTTGTACCAGAGGTCGATGTCTTTCAATTAACCCGTCTTTGAATTGATGACGAGTTATTTTCTCTAACGCACAAGACTTTTGATGACGAATTAACGACGGAAGATGAACATAAACTTGAGCACATTCTTCACAAACGAATTTATTTACAAATGCTTTCAAACTTCGAATTGTACAAATATGTTCTTTATAATAGAGCAAATCAAGTTTGATATTTGTTTTGTACTTTAAACGTGAATTGTAAATTTTCTCTACTCCTTTCAATCCTTTAATTTCTGTTTTCTTTTCATCATAGTATTCAAACACAGGTCTGAAAATTGAAATCTTGATTCCGTACATATATTCCATATGAACAACATGCTGTAGGTTAAACCCAAAAAATGTTGAATACCCAGCAAAATCACAGTATTTCTTTATCATGTCCTCTACACTCATTACATCCTCTTCATCTTTATTATAGTCTAGTAGTCGTGTGCGTAATGCAATAAAAAAACAAGCCAAATTTGCTTCAGATTTGTGTTTGTGAATAGCTACTTGGTGAATATTGATTGATCTTGACTTGGTAATGCATTCTGGCAATTCATCTACCGAATCACTTGCTTTCCCGATAGTAAATTCATCATGCCCAATATTTATTACCGATACATGCATATTTGTTGCTCTAACCAATCCCCATGTAGAATCTTTGAAATTATTTTTAATAATATCAATGAAAGGAACGGATGTCAAGCGATGAACAACCCTCTTCATATCTTGTTTTGAACGAACCAGAAAGTCATTATATTGAATATTACTACTGTTTATATCCGAATCCTCATCATCTCTTCTATTCATTAAATTATAGTCCGAAACATAAAAATATCGGAATGCTTCTGTCTCTTTATTTTGCAACAAAAACCCAAACGAAATTACAATTCTGGCCGGTAGAACATCTTCAATTTCAGTAAAAGTTTTCCACAAATCATCTTCAATTTGCCTATTCAAATTTTCCCGTGCAAGTAGGTGAAAGTTCAATTTGATAAATGTATTATTCAATAGCTGTGAATAGCAATGTGATGCGATAAATGAAGCATGTTGTTTATAACAATGAATTAATTGTTCTTTCCTTTCTTTAGATAGACAGTCACCAAAGCAATCCACATCCACATCCCATGGGCGATGTGCATAAAGACAATCATTCCAAAAACAACGGATATGAGCGATGGATGGGAAGGGTTGATTAGTTATATTCAGCTCTTTATGAACAGCAATTCTATGGCGTTGTAATTGGGTTGTTGTTAAAAAATGATCATCGTTACAATGTTCACATGCAAAATGCAATTGCTTTCTGTTTCCTTTATTAAAGTTGTGTTCGTGTAAATGATCTGAAAGTTCTTGCATAGAATTACAAATTTCCCCGCAACGCAAACAATTAAAATTATTTTCGTGATGTACAAACCTATGATTATTCAAGACTCTTTTTGTGCTGAATTTTGTACCACAATCATCACATTTGTGTTTCTTTCTTATTCCCCATCTCACTTCTTCTCGTTCAATCGGTTGAATTGTAATCTTTGCACACTTTGCTTTATGTTTCTTTAACAGGTGTTTTTCTAATGTTTGTCTGGTGATATTCTTGAGTCCGCAATAACCACAGGAAAAACGTGAATGTTTTTTGGTAGCATGTTTTTTCATATCAACAACTCTCGAAAATCCTTTATTACATATATTACATACATGATTAAATTGTCCATGTTCATTTTCTTTATGTTTTATAAGTTCTTGCTTTGTCGGAAAGCGTGCTCGACAAGTTACACATTTGAAATTTGTTCTTGGCTTCATCTTGCCGTTCTTCACAGGAACGAGCCTGCTAGTGAACTGTTAAATGTTTAACAGGCTTTCCTTTTTATATACCAGAATACATCACCTGTCAATCATGTGTAATAACCTGTCAATCATTATTATAATTTACATAACTTTCGTACTGATTTTTTATAATATGTCTGTAATTTTTTCATCGCTAATTTTTCATTTAATAATACTTGTCTAAATACGGCAGGTAAATTCAATGATTTTATACTTAAAATCAATTGATAAAAATATATTGCGAGTCTTGATTCTATTCTGTTCAATTCATCATATAAACGACAAAACAGTACATTCTTTTTATTATGCAACAATACATAATATACTGCTCTGATGATTTTTCCTTTTTGAATTAATATCTTCTTAGCGTACGAAATTTGTTGCTTTATATACTTGTTTTTCTTCATCAGCATCAATCTCTTTTCCAAATAGTCTTTCTTTACTCCTTTAAACGATAACATCATGTTTTTGAAAGAGTAGCTAACTCACTCCACTCTTCACTCCAATTTTGAACCGAAATGATAAAGTGTAATGAATCGTATACTTTTATAGCACTCGCACATTTTCGTATCAGCCTGTCACTCAAATAAATCAACAAATATTCATTTCCTTCATCATCATCATCATACTAAATCAACAAAAAAAATCACAGCAATTAACATTAAACCTCTATCTTCTATGTACTACGTAGTATAGTATAGTGTTTCATTAATACAGTTCTTTTGGCCATTCTTGCCCATCTTCAAAATAGTCCTCACTTTCTGCTGTTTTCTTGACCAATTCGTCTTCTTCTTCTTCATCATCTGAATCTCGAATGATATTACGTTTACGCTTTTTGTCAGTAGCTTTCTTGCCAGTTGTTGTTGGTGGATGATCTGCTGATTTATTCCCGTTCATCTCTACAGCCTTTCGCTTCCTTTTCTTTGGTGCTTCGATCATTCTTTCTGCTTTATTCTGTACGATTGATCTCGCAATCTCTGTCACGGTTTTATCTTGCACCATCTGTCGAGCTTGAACACACATGCGATGTTCATTTGTTTTTGAACTGGTGAAATTAATCTTCTTGCCGTCTTTATCAATTAAGATAGGAGTGATTTCCCCAACTAATGTGGGGAAATTCTCTTGCAACCATTTTCCGTCTTCTGTGATAAACAGCAAATCAAAGAATGCATTTAGATCTTCTGATGTGAGCAATACTCTTTTCGCAGAACTTACAATGTCTGTCGTTGTGTTTCTTCTTTGAATTAATATCTGGACATCAACTTTCTTGTTCTTGTTCAACACTAACTGCACCAAAGCCTCATCCACATATTTAGCTCCATCCGGGCACGTAAACTCACGCGTTAACGGTTCTTTGAGGACTATACCTCCAATTACCCATCCTTGTGCTGCCATAATTTGCAGACTGTGTGCCAACTTGTTCACATCATCATATTCGAGCCGGAAGGCCAAGATCTCTAGTCGAACTCTGTTGGCAAAATTGACCACTTTTCCCATCTTCGTTTTCGTCAAAAGCATTTCATTCATCTGTCCTTTATCATCGATCCATTCTTGATCTCTGATCTTATTAAACTCTTCACCCAAATCACAATTTTTCTTCAACACAATTCTCTGTTCTCGCACAACTAGATCTTTAGTGGATCCATCACGAAATTGATCACGTTTTCGAACCACTAAAAACTCTATAAGTCTGACTTGATTATTTGCTTCTCTACTACAAGTTAACTGATGTTGAGAACAAATCTCTATACTACTCTCGTTTGCAGCAGTGGAATTTGTGAATGTTGCCATGATGCTTACAAGAATGTAAATGAGGAAAACCTCAGATTTCATTGCTTTTATATCTTTAGATTCTCGATGATTGACAGGTAGGTATGATTGACGAGCTACTGACCTTTAACCTTATTCTTTAATATTCCTATAATTCGTTTATGACATTTTCCATATGGTGTATGATGAAATTTACTAATAATTTTAAAACTTTTCGGTTTTTTCCGAGTGGTTTTCTTTCTTTTTTTCTTCTTTTTTTTTCCTGCAAATGCTTTTACAGATGTTGAAACTCGAAGAGGAGAAAAGTTCATAAATGTCATTCTATTCTTCTTGAGGGCGTGAAAATACTATGTCCGCTACCTCCTCAATTTCATTCAAAAGCTCTTTTCTATTTTTTAAACCCTCTTGAACCCACTTTAAGCAATCTCTTCTTTTATCTTTCAAATATTTTGTATCGTCTGTTATAATCACCGCAATTTCCTTATCTCCCAAACAAAACGAACTTGTTATTGCTCTTATAGTTAAAAAACTCTTTTTTGAACCGTACTGATTCAATTCTTTTATTATTGCTTCTGCAAATTCACGTTTTGTAACGGTCAACTTCATGCATCGACGTGCTTCCATTTTGCCTTCTTGTGAGTGACATTTCATTGCTAATCTTTTTAATATATTTTTTGTGTGATTTTTTTCTAAAATCCTTATTTAGTTATTATAAGTTTTCCATTTGGTTTTTGAATAAGTGCTAAGCCAGCTTTCTGAACATTGGCTTTATGTGATATTTCTTTTGTTAACTTTGCAAATGGTGTTAATTTAATTTTCCCCTCCCGACCATTGCTTTTAGGTTTTTTCGTTTATTTGTTCTTTTATGAAACGATGATTTTTTTCCAAATAATTTTGTTGCTTTAAAAAATTTCATTTTCTCCTCTTTCGTTGTTTTTTTCTCTTTTTTCTTTTATTATATTTCAAAATTTCCCGAAGAATCAACTTCTCATTAATTTTTCCTCTTCCTTTTAATTTCGAAAGTGTTGCATCAGCTGCTGCAGAACCACCTGCCTGCAAGGCTCCTTTTCCTAATTCAACTGCCGCTCTTTTTGCGATAGCTTTTGCTCCTGCTCTTAATGCAGCTTTTGTAACTCCTCTAGCTGCTAATCTACCAACAACAGCTCCCATTCTTACTTCATCTCCAAATATTTATGTTTTATAGCTTTTGCTTTTTTCCCTTTTCTTTTTTTTGTAATATTTTTCTTTTTTCTTTTATTTAATGTTAATCGCCCGTAACCTGTCACGTCTCTAAATGTCTTGGCATTTTTCCCTTTTAAGCCAACTAAGCGCAAAAATCGTTGTTTTTCTTTTTTTGCCCCGTGATCTATCCCGAATAAACTATATGCCGCAACTGTACTTGCTCCCGCTCCCATTTTTTCTTTTTTTCTTTTCTTTATGTTTAATACTTCTTTTAACCCTTTCTCCGTCTAGTTCGTACAAAAATGCCCCAGTCCTTCTTCCTATGCTTTATAACTCCTGGCATGGTTTTTTTTCATCATCACTTAAAAAATTTATCAAATATTTTATCTTTTTCTCTTCTGAAGGTTTAAAATTCATCAAAACATTCGGAAATTTCTCATTATTGTTATCAAAATATTGTTGAATTTTTTTAAACAGGTCTCGACCTTCCTGTTTTTCAAATGTCATTTGTTGACAAAGAACAGCTAGCTGACTTTTTTGTCTTTCATTATTAAACACTACTTGATAATCTGCATTGGTTGCAATCTCTTTTGTAATTTTACCTTGTGGAAAGGGAGACTGCCATAATATAAATACTGTTACTGTCTTATGATGTGAACCTTTTGTAAACAGCTGTGCTACATCTGTATCATTTCTCATTTCCGTCATTAAATCATCTAATACTATTATACAATTTTTTGCATTTTCCAATTTTGTCTTATCTAAACCTTTAATAAATTCAACATGTTTTTCCCCAAAATTTCGTCTTAATCTTTCAAACACTTGTGGTTGATCTATCCCATAAAACCATAGAATTTTTTTCAAAAATTTTCCTTTCACATCATTCGTCAGCTCTTGCCATTTTTCCAATAGTGTTAATAACCAATATGTTTTTCCACAACCCGACTTTCCAGTTAATAGTAAGGTGAACGGATTCTTCGATGTTATATCGATCACATCTGGGATTTCATTTAAAGGGCTACTCCCACCATATTTTTTTATTCCATTTCTGGGTAGTTTTTGGCGTAAAAACAGGCACTGCAGTTTTTAAATTTTTAAATTCGCTCATTAACACCCTTTTTTACGCCTCCAAACATGCACATTCCAGAAAAAAGTCGGGCAAAAAGAAAACTGGGGCGAGGCCGGTGTGACGCAGATGCCGGAACGCAGAAAATTTACTTTATTGTGTTCAGTACCAAAGCTCGCACGAAACGTTTTGCATATCTATAGTCAAAACCAAGTCGTATTTGAAAAATTAAACCCTGCCACGCACTAGTTCAGGATCTAAGGAATCTGTTGATGTCTCGTTTATCATGAAAAGCGTGAGTTTTTAACACAAATGAGGATGATTTGCTCACGCTTACGCTGCAAGCCGGCATGTTTTCGACCTCAACGTCGCAGTCTCGAGCGAGCTTCACATACAGTCTTCAGTGGTGCGGGATGGTTTTAAATAACAATATGAATTCGAAATCTATTCAATTAAAGAGGAGGAAGCTCTCTTCAACAATTTTTCGATAGAATTGATATAGTATGAAAATTGGTGAACTCTTATCTACGCATTTATAAGATTTAAACCAAATCGGGTCAGTCAAAAATTTGCAAAATCGCTAGGCCGAGCAGGTCCTGGCACGGGTAAAGTAGAATAATGCTATTTTGGACTAATAATGCATGCAAATAACCTCATTTGCTTTATCTGGTGTGTATTTGAAGCAGTAGCTCATATTTTGGTAATATTTCAAGTGTAGTTACGGTCATAACTGTGTGGAAAAACTCGAAAATCCCTTCCAGGAGTGTAAACATTAATGCCAGAGATCGAAGATTTGACAAGTTCAATGTGAATTCGAAGAAAAACTTTCCAGCACAATGTTGGGCTTCATACTGGTGTGCTGGTTTTGGTTATATTGTCTGACTTTGTCAACAATATACACCTTTACTTTGCCTTAGGTTTCAATGTAATCACCAGAATATATATAATTTATAACAAGAACTCCATGGATATGTCAGCCAAACAATTTCAATTTGAGCCACTTTTTAACAGCGCATCACTTTAGCATTTCAATATCTTTGACAAAAACCCAAGTAGTAAAAACAAAAATAATCCATAATTATCTTGCTAAAACCAAGCACACGGCAAAACTTGATAAAATAGAGTATAGAACTGATGGAACGATAAACAAACTTATTATATCACGATTTACGAACGTTTGCTGGTTGTTTTATCACGCAAAATGAAAGGAAGGAAGAGGTTGAGTGATGAACACATAACCACGTGAGGCGTGTGAATACTGGAAAAATCCATTGTCACTGCATCAGCTTTGGAGTCAATTTTCAGCCCTTAACAATGCCGAAAATTAAAAAAAAACACACGGGGAGATGTCAATAAGCTTTGTAATGATGGTGTTGAAGTGGTTTGAAAAAACATTTGTGTTTGTCATTGAAAACAAGGGAGAAAACCGGACGCGACGTTGATTTTTCCATACTGAAGCCAAAGACAGAAGTTTTTTTGCGTTCCGGCATCTACGTCACACAACCTCTGCCCAGATCGTTTCATGTTGCGCGACATTTTCAGAAATGGCCTGAAAATCGCACTTTTGGAGCCGTGAAAAGAGGTGTTAATGAGCGAATTTCGAAATTTAAAAAGTGCAGTACCTGTTTTTTCCATCAAAACTACCCAGAAATGAAATAAAAAAATATGGTGGGAGTAGCCCTTTAAAATTGAATTTACTTCAGCATACAGCTTTTCTTTTCGTATATCCTTTATCCATCCCTCGTCACCACCATCATCTGTTTTCTTCCCTTTAACTTGTCGTAACTCCTTCAATAAGACACTATTTTCATTGTCATCATCATTGTCATCATCATCATCTTGTATATGATATATATCATTTATATACCTTCTTTTCAACATTTTGATTCTAATATAACTTGCTCACAATTTCATGTATAAGTAAGAAGGTTTTATAGAAAAAATACATTTTTCATCATTACATTTCGGTTTATGTTGATGCATCACTCGCTACTACAAATGTACGAGTATAATACCTCGGTACATTCTCTATTACTACATAATAATGTAATGTTATTCTGTCATCACCGTCTATTGTCATAAATGAAGGAGCATGAGGATTCAGTTCATTATCCATCTCTTTCATCGATACGAATGTCCATATGTTCACTTTTTGCATTACTCCCTCCAACATTGGAAATTGTCTGAGCTCTTCATAACTGATCAAGTGTCGCATATGTTGCATAATTGCACTTTCTTCCTTTTCTTCATTTTCATCCCACTTCACTTCATACATCTGACGGCCAGTGCGAGCCTTCACACTCATGTACATTCGCCTGCCTTTTTCATCATAAATCATCAGTGCTGGAATATCTAATTGTGATTGATACACTCTTATCGCCAATCGAATATAACCTTCATCCACACCATTTTGATAAAACACACGTACAGCTGCCATTTTGTTAGCTACTACTACTACTACTTTTCCCTTCACTTCATTGCTTTATATATCGTTATAATTGATGTTTACCTGTCAATCATTCCTTCTGTTTTTTTCTTTTAGTTGTTTCATTCAAATATTGCATTAACTCATCTATCGTTTCTTCATCTATCTCATTCTCTCTTTGCTTTTTCTGTTAGCCATATCCATTTCTTTTCAAATATATCTGATATATTTTCCTCATCCACTACCTCATCGAACATTTGATCAATTATTTCTCTATCTGGGATGGGTTCGGCATACACAATTTCTCTGGCCACCCCCAAAACCTGCTTTTTTTCTGCATCTGAATAATTCCTGTTCAAAATCGCATTAATATCTGAAATTTTTTTTTGAATCAACGGCTCTTGCTTCATTTCATTCGCCGGTCTTTGTAATTCATCCATCTTCATACTCTGATCATTTGCAACTGCAATATTCGCTGTTCGAATTACTAATAATTCTATTAACTCTTCTTTTAACTGTTTATCTAACTCACTTCTCTCATCTATCTCATCTTGCAAATTTTTACTATCTGTAAAATATCGAACGTTATTTGCTTTCTGTAACAATTCATTCGTTTCAACAACTTCAAAATTTGTATTTTGAAAAAGAACTTCAATTTGCTTAACTGAGCGTTTGTTGGGAACAACATTTTTGTACAAAACAAACTTATGTCGTCAACATCATTCTCTACCAGTTTTTTCTTCATATTTTTTTCATAGAGTTCTAACAGACTCTTTATGTCGATTGCTTTCTGGTTATTTCCTAATGTTTCCTGAATCTCTTCAAATTCCTTTTCGTACATACACATCCCAAATTTACTCATGAAACTCTGAAAGCCCAGTTGATATTTCAAGCACGATTCACTAACTTGCATTTCACTTTTTGCTTACTT
>RQOL01000915.1:839444-986571 GCA_013076295.1 Sanderia malayensis
AGGGACAGTGGCTGGTTTGTGCCAAAGAAGTTTTAAAAAACAATGGAATAAACATTTTTGTTTTTGCCGACGCTGTGAGGGAGCTTTTGTTTAAGGGTCGTGGAAAGTACAGAAATGTCATGATAACTGGCCCTGCAAATTGTGGAAAAACATTTCTACTTGATCCACTGAACAAGTTGTTTGAAACATTCACGAATCCTGCAAATTCTACGTATGCATGGTTGGGTGCCGAGACCAAAGAAATCATTTTTTTAAACGATTTTCGTTATTCTAATGAGATAATGGCTTGGAAAGATATGCTCTTACTGCTTGAAGGTCAAACACTGCATCTTGCAGCTCCAAAGACCACGTATGCAAAAGACATACTTTTCGACAAAGATACGCCTATCTTCGCAACTGGAAAGGAGGCCATAAAATTTAAAGGCAAATACAACACAACTGATGAAAGAGAAAACGAGATGATGTCAGTTCGGTGGAAAACCTTTGAGTTTAGCTATCAAATTGCGGAGCAGGATCAAAAGTCTGTTCCTAGCTGCCCTCGTTGCTTTGCAGAACTAGTTATGAGCGGACGCGATGCTTAATTTTACTTTTAAAATCATATGGACGGGTTACCAACGAGATACCAACGAGTTACCAACGAGATACCACAACGAGTTACCATTTTTTAATGCAAGCTTGTAGGACAACTGACGAGTTACCATTTCTTTTTATAAAATATATAGTATATTATTTAAATAATTGTTGGTAACTCGTTGTAACTCGTAACATCCCATACTGAAGCTTCGAAAAATATGGTAACTCGTTATGGTAACTCGTTGGTAACTCGTTGGTATCTCGTTCACATAATATTGCAAATGTTTAATTGTTTTTATATCGTATTCATTGCCATGATTTAATTAATGTTTTTGTTATGTTTATGAACATATCAAATTCACCAGGAAAATACACATCTATTTTAAAAAGATTGAGATAAAATTAGAAGAAAATACTTTCATCTGCGAATGCATAAGTTTAA
This sequence comes from Sanderia malayensis, assembly GCA_013076295.1. NCBI lineage: Eukaryota > Metazoa > Cnidaria > Scyphozoa > Semaeostomeae > Pelagiidae > Sanderia > Sanderia malayensis. The sequence goes on from RQOL01000915.1 coordinate 840,460, forward strand.
TAAACATTACGCGCATATGAAGTAAGAAAACCAATACAATATGTTTTTATTATTACTCTATAGTTGCCAGTTCAAGTTAAATGTTTTAGTATTTCAGTCGTTCACCTTTACAGGCGATAATAAGTTTCATTCTTTCATTCATTGATGCAATGATCTTGTTGATAGTATCTATGTTTATTTGTCCCATTATTCGTTTTATTCTGCTTTCAAACTCGTCCATCGTCTCGTGCTTTATTTTCTTATCGATTGCATCTTCATTTAAAGCTCGCTTTACCAAGCTGAAGAAGTTTTCTATGGGATTGATATCTGGGCTTCTTGGGGGTATTTGAAACAGATCTGAGCGTACTTGATGCATTGCTTCTTTCGCAAGATGACTATTTTGTGAGGGATCTCCGTCTTGAACCCATGTTCTGGAATCTTTTCCAGCAGCCTTTACCATTGTGTTGAAGTTGGCTTTTAAAAATTCCGAGAAAAATTTTCCATCCATTTTTTCGTATCTTTCGGCACAAATCACCCCTTTACCGTAAGAAATAGCCACTATCAATTTCACGTATTTCCCCCCAGTTCCGCATGCTTCTCCTCTAGATGTGCAGCCAGATAGAAGTCCCTCGCTTTTCGTGCGCCAAACTCTGCCCTTTGGAGCCAATGCTTGGTCAAGTGGATTTCTCTTGTACACGAATCCGACTCCGTCCAAATAAAACGCCAATTTATTTGTCCAAAAGTCTTCAGGTTGATTCTTTAATACTTTCTTTGCGAACTGGACTCGCTTTTTCCTATCTTTCAAACTTAACAGTCCTTTTTTCCTTGCTTGAAGATACTTTAGTCCCTGTTTATTTAAAAATCTGTTAACCGTGCGGCGGGAAACATCCTTTAGGTCCGCTCTAGCCATCATTCTTTTCACTGTCCAATTCGGCTCTTCTCTTCTTAAAGTCTTTACGAGACGCAAAATTCTTCTTTTTTCGCGTATTGACAGTTTTTGTGGTCGGCCTCCTGCACCCTTCTTTCTAGGTATTTTGGTCTCTGTGACTTCTTTCCATAGCTTATATATGTGTGCCCGAGAGACAGATGTTTCTTTCATTAATTGTTTTACATCGGAATGCCTTTTGAATTTGATGTATGCCCTTGTTTCAGGAGAGATTGTATGTGTGCGTGCCATTTTCCGCCAGATTTTGTGTGTGTGAATGCTACCTTTATTTCATATCCAATAAAACGTCACAGCGAAAGGGAAGTGAACTCAAAATTTTATATTTAGCCTCGTTTTGGCGTAATAGCAAAAAATCAAAACTTCTTGGCTTATATTTTAACTGTTTCGATAAATAAGATAACAGCTGCATTTAAATGCTAGCAGATCTTTGATCTTGAAATTGCAGATGGTTACCTATTACTAGTATACGCAATACATTTTATATTTATACGTTGAAGAGATAAATTTTTGTTAAAAATGACTATTATATCGTATAATTTGCGAAAAAAATTATGAGAATATTTTCTTTGGCAGAGGCATAAGTGAAATGAACAACTTGGAAATAGAGCCTCTGCGAAGGAGAGTTCTCACACGGTGGCAGTTAGTAAAGCTTTTATTGTGTGTTTGTAACATCGCGCTATTGCGGAAGTTAGGCATAAATAGTTTTTTAAATGAAATTAAGTTATTTCTCTATAGGTCCCATGGAGATATTACTTCAAAATATGAACTGTTTGCCGCGGCCATCGAGTGTAGGCCACCCATGTCATATACGGGGGGGGGGGTAAAAAGGTTTAAAACACGCGTTTGTTGTATAATGAATTGTATTGAAATTTTCTGTGCATGTAAACGTTTCGACAATAAAATTTTAAAAATTTAATAATGTCGTTGAGTAAACTTGAGAGCGAGAGTCCCGAACGAATCGAGCTGAAGCAAAGAGAACTGAGGAGGTGTTATTTGATAACCTATAGCCAAGCAGACGAGAGGAAATTCCCACGCGACAAGGATTCGCTGATGCTGTGGTTGAGGCATTTTCACGTGGAAATCAAAGCCAAACTACTTCACTGGGCATGCAGCAAGGAAACACATGAAAAGTCTGGCTTTCATTATCACATGGCGATAAAGTTTTCAGAGTCAACCGATGGCTGAAAGCAAAGACACACTTGCAAGCAAAACATAACATTATTGTTCATTTTTCTGAAGGCAAATTGTATCATAATTACTTCAGTGCATATAAGTATGTGACTAAAGAAGACAAAGAGGCATTGCACAGCGACGGACACCCTGACTTAACCTCAGCCACATCACCGAGGACTTCAAAATCGTCCAAAAAACTCATGTGCAAGAAAAGAGAAAGATCTGCGAATCGCATGGAACCAGTAGATGGCATAGATCACCAGCCAGGACCTTCAAGACCACCAAAAGCACGCAGATTGTCGAATTTGGACGTTGCTGATGTCATCATAACCAAAACCATCACAGACGAAATGGGACTGTATGCCTTGGCTAATGAGCAAAAATTGGAAGGAAAAACTGATCTCGCAAATTTTGTGTTTGGCAAAGGCAACAAAGGAGTGAATGAACTGATTTTGCAGGCGTGGAAAATGAATGATTCTGCTAGAAAAATTGAAAGGGGAAAAGTTACCAGAATGGAAAGGATAGAGTCTGCTGTGACCGGTGAATGCGTTAACGAGTGCGAGGGACAGTGGCTGGTTTGTGCCAAAGAAGTTTAAAAAACAATGGAATCAACATTTTTGTTTTTGCCGACGCTGTGAGGGAGCTTTTGTTTAAGGGTCGTGGAAAGTACAGAAATGTCATGATAACTGGCCCTGCAAATTGTGGAAAAACATTTCTACTTGATCCACTGAACAAGTTGTTTGAAACATTCACGAATCCTGCAAATTCTACGTATGCATGGTTGGGTGCCGAGACCAAAGAAATCATTTTTTAAACGATTTTCGTTATTCTAATGAGATAATGGCTTGGAAAGATATGCTCTTACTGCTTGAAGGTCAAACCACTGCATCTTGCAGCTCCAAAGACCACGTATGCAAAAGACATACTTTTCGACAAAGATACGCCTATCTTCGCAACTGGAAAGGAGGCCATAAAATTTAAAGGCAAATACAACACAACTGATGAAAGAGAAAACGAGATGATGTCAGTTCGGTGGAAAACCTTTGAGTTTAGCTATCAATTGGCGGAGCAGGATCAAAAGTCTGTTCCTAGCTGCCCTCGTTGCTTTGCAGAACTAGTTATGAGCGGACGCGATGCTTAATTTTACTTTTAAAATCATATGGACGGGTTACCAACGAGATACCAACGAGTTACCAACGAGATACCACAACGAGTTACCATTTTTTAATGCAAGCTTGTAGGACAACTGACGAGTTACCATTTCTTTTTATAAAATATATAGTATATTATTAAATAATTGTTGGTAACTCGTTGTAACTCGTAACATCCCATACTGAAGCTTCGAAAAATATGGTAACTCGTTATGGTAACTCGTTGGTAACTCGTTGGTATCTCGTTCACATAATATTGCAAATGTTTAATTGTTTTTATATCGTATTCATTGCCATGATTTAATTAATGTTTTTGTTATGTTTATGAACATATCAAATTCACCAGGAAAATACACATCTATTTTAAAAAGATTGAGATAAAATTAGAAGAAAATACTTTCATCTGCGAATGCATAAGTTTAATAAACATTACGCGCATATGAAGTAAGAAAACCAATACAATATGTTTTTATTATTACTCTATAGTTGCCAGTTCAAGTTAAATGTTTTAGTATTTCAGTCGTTCACCTTTACAGGCGATAATAAGTTTCATTCTTTCATTCATTGATGCAATGATCTTGTTGATAGTATCTATGTTTATTTGTCCCATTATTCGTTTTATTCTGCTTTCAAACTCGTCCATCGTCTCGTGCTTTATTTTCTTATCGATTGCATCTTCATTTAAAGCTCGCTTTACCAAGCTGAAGAAGTTTTCTATGGATTGATATCTGGGCTTCTTGGGGGTATTTGAAACAGATCTGAGCGTACTTGATGCATTGCTTCTTTCGCAAGATGACTATTTTGTGAGGGATCTCCGTCTTGAACCCATGTTCTGGAATCTTTTCCAGCAGCCTTTACCATTGTGTTGAAGTTGGCTTTTAAAAATTCCGAGAAAAATTTTCCATCCATTTTTTCGTATCTTTCGGCACAAATCACCCTTTACCGTAAGAAATAGCCACTATCAATTTCACGTATTTCCCCCAGTTCCGCATGCTTCTCCTCTAGATGTGCAGCCAGATAGAAGTCCCTCGCTTTTCGTGCGCCAAACTCTGCCCTTTGGAGCCAATGCTTGGTCAAGTGGATTTCTCTTGTACACGAATCCGACTCCGTCCAAATAAAACGCCAATTTATTTGTCCAAAAGTCTTCAGGTTGATTCTTTAATACTTTCTTGCGAACTGGACTCGCTTTTTCCTATCTTTCAAACTTAACAGTCCTTTTTTCCTTGCTTGAAGATACTTTAGTCCCTGTTTATTTAAAAATCTGTTAACCGTGCGGCGGGAAACATCCTTTAGGTCCGCTCTAGCCATCATTCTTTTCACTGTCCAATTCGGCTCTTCTCTTCTTAAAGTCTTTACGAGACGCAAAATTCTTCTTTTTTCGCGTATTGACAGTTTTGTGGTGGCCTCCTGCACCCTTCTTTCTAGGTATTTTGGTCTCTGTGACTTCTTTCCATAGCTTATATATGTGTGCCCGAGAGACAGATGTTTCTTTCATTAATTGTTTTACATCGGAATGCCTTTTGAATTTGATGTATGCCCTTGTTTCAGGAGAGATTGTATGTGTGCGTGCCATTTTCCCGCCAGATTTGTGTGTGTGAATGCTACCTTTATTTCATATCCAATAAAACGTCACAGCGAAAGGGAAGTGAACTCAAAATTTTATATTTAGCCTCGTTTTGGCGTAATAGCAAAAAATCAAAACTTCTTGGCTTATATTTTAACTGTTTCGATAAATAAGATAACAGCTGCATTTAAATGCTAGCAGACAATCTTGGACAAAACTCTTTGAGACTTGTTCGAATCATAATGAAGAAACAGAACATTGTAGAACTATACCCCATTTATGACTGAAAACCCCCCGTTCCCCCTAATCAATGTTGGTTTTTATGATGCGAGTTGAATGAGCAATGCAGGAAACAAGGAATATTTGGAAACAACATTGATTAGGGGGAACGGGGGATTGCTTAATAGCAAATGATGGAATATTTGAGAGTTGTCTCAAAGGTTTAATTGGCATTCTGAAATATGTTCCTAAGTTTTGTAATTGTGATTCTGAGGAAAGAGGACTTCGTAGAGAACATACCAAACTGATACGCTAACAACAAAACTGTAAAAATCTTATCAAAGAATAATAAAACGTTTCTAACCTGACTGGTGTGACTATGCTAACAACGAGGTCGTCATTAGAAATCGTATTTTATTAACTTGTTTCTTGTGGTTGAAATGGTTTCTTTTATTTAATACTGCTAATGCTGCTCATGTTACGGTATAAGTGATGAAGCTATGCCAAGATGAAGTTATACAAAGTTGGATCTGCAAGGCAAAGTTGTCAGCAATTCATATGATTACGCATGTCAACTTTTCATTACTGTATTTACTCGAGTTACCGCCGCGGGGCTCATTTAATTTCGAGTACTCTTGATGGGGCGCTTATTCGAGGGCGGCGCTCTTACGGGGGCGGCACTTTTTAAAAACTCTGTCATTTTTTAATAAAACAAGTCAATTTTAAGCAATTTTTAGTAGTAAAATAAACAAGTTTGATACACTTCAGTGTGTTTTGATACAAGAAAATAAATTCCTGAGGTAGCAACCCATTTACAAAAAAAGTTAACTGCGGTGCTCTTCGGGGGCAGCGCTCCTCGACTTTATCTCTTTCAAATGCAGTGCTCATTCGGGGATGGCCTTCATACGGGGGCGGCGCTCACTCGAGTAAATACGGTATCCCTTATATTGTATTAATGACATTCATTTTCAGCCAGGTGTGACATTGAAGGCATTAAAAGATTTTGAAGACTCCTGAATACTCCTGAATACTCCTGAATACTCCTGTCAATGAATGAGGAGGACAAGGCTGTTATAGGTGTGCACCGTAAAGGTTTTTCTTGTACTCATTGTATATTTGGCAAGCACACTTGCCGTCACATAAACGTGCTGAAGGCCAAATTGGATGGGGAGCAAGCAACCATCCCAGATTGTCTTGTTGACTTTGTACAACAAAGTGAAATCTCGCAGAACCGACATCGGAAACTTTACACGAGGAAAGCCCTGTCAAAAGCAAAAATATCTCGTGTAACACAACCACTCCAGAAGAGTGTTCATGAAGGGACACTTTTGCATGGCTCAAAAGATGGAGTTGATGGGTTGCTTCTCTTAATTCCTGATTTTTATGATGAAGAGTGTAACATTTGTGGCGCAAGTTATAATTTTAATTTTTTATGGAAATGTGGAGTGAATCTAATGACAAGAAGTTGTGTGAGACTTGTGCATGGTGAGCCGTAATTTTAAGGCTGTATAAGTACTTATGTTGCTGGTATTATTATTGTATGTGCCATGCACATAATTTAAAAAATTGTTTTGTCATAGTCCCTGAAAGAAAGTGCCCCAACTGCAACATGTACAAAATTTTTGCGGCTCTGCGAGGGGACTTCTTAACATGGGGGAATTCGTGATTGGGCATGGCGTCTTGAAAGACTATATGTTCAGATTTCTCACTGGCAACAGGTAAACTTTAGAGTTTTCGTTGATCACAGTGCTACAGCAATCTGAATGGGAGCTTTTAAATTGATTTGATTGTGATGAAAAAGAGTATGTTTTACTTTTCTTTCGCAGTTGCAGCCTAGTTGGCTTTCACCAGTCCATGCCACTGTACCTGACATTTGCAAGTGACCAAGCATTGCCGACGATTAATTATCAGCAATGGCGACAAGCATGGTATTCGTTTTTGGAACTGCTGGAAATTGACTACGGTGCTGCATTTATATGTAATAAATGTGGGCAGTTTCCAGATATTTTGACATGCGATGCTACAGCACTGGCATTCAAGCGGGAATATGAGCAAAACATCGACGTAGCTAGTGAAGAATCTGAAGTTTTGCTGAAAGGATGATAAGTATTTTGTATATGAACCATTAGCTCAGCTTACAACATTTTAACAAACTTCTAGGCTGGGCTTGACTCAACACTGAGCTGCTTTTTAAGATCAGTGAACTAAAACAAATCAGGGAACAAAAGTTAAACAGACAAGAATAGAACACAACAGAAACATAACACAATTTGTTTTGTTATAAAACAAAAACGCCTTTGAAAGCAGACCTAACTGAAGCAAACAGTCTTATCACCATTGCTTATCTAAAAACAATGGCTGGTTGCTGTTACAATGGAAAAATTGACTTGAATTTACACTAACGCTAACATAAACACAAGTTTTTTGCATTTATTTTATAGAATTTTCACTTTATACTAGTTTCGAAAATAGAACACTTGCGCCAGAGAAAAAAATATGTGATCTTCTGAAAGATTACGCGACAATGGGAATGGACAACCAAAGTCTTTCTAAATTGCGAAGTGATTTGGCATCAGAAAATGTCAGTTTAGGAGTCCTTGCAGATTTCTTGTCGTGATGCGAAGAATGTTATGAAACATGGCACAGTATACCAACTGCTGTTCGAGACATAGTCTTATGCTTCGCAACAACATCGCAAATCTGTGGATATTTTCCACCTTCCAGAGATGTTTTTGCTCATAAATCTTCGGTTGCAGCAAGCAAGACAGCAATTGGAGACAATATGGATGCCATGCTGCATATTCAAAAATATGCACCAATAATTTTTGATGCTCTGACAGCCATCCTTTCCTGCACTTTACCACAGGCTTGGTATAAATTGTTCAAATTCTGCCAAGAAAAGGCCGACGCCAGTTTGAGGCAAAAAGAGCACAAATTGAAACGAACCGTGACAAAATTCAACAAATTGTCAAATTTTCCAAACTGGTCTGTAAAGTGCTTACGCGGAAAATATGCGCAAGACAAATTCGGAAAAAGTCGTGGACAGTGCAAAGAAACAAATGACAAACATGCATTGATGCCAGGTCTTTTTACAGTTTGTTGTGAACCCGGTACATGCAATTCAATGTCTTTCATTCTGCACATTCTGTTATCAATGTCTTTCATTGTAAGTTTGGACAAAGGCATTGAAGAAAAGTGTGATTGCTTTTCGGACACGACACAAAAACATGGCTTTGTATTGCGATCTCTTTGAATCAATTAATTGAAATTAACTAATGACAATTCTAACATTGATATAAGTGACAATCACAGAGCTAAGTATATAAATAAAAAAACTAGCGATATAAGTTCTACATACCAACTGTACTCTATCCTGCTAGCACACCACAGCCTGCCTTGAGCCCTCAAGGCTCCGTCTGGATAACTAATAACTGCTCGCGTAGTTAATATATATATTCTGCAGAGTCACGTGACAAGGTCTTGAAAGTACGCTGAAACAATAGATTCGGCCCGAAACAATAGGTCGAGTGTCTCAAAACAATGGCACGAAAAGGCGAATCGGGTTGGAAAAGGTTGACACTTGCATGGAAAGGCTCTGTTTATAGAGTAGGCAAAAGTTATCTATTTTTGGAAGCATATTTTAAAGGAAATTTTGAGTTATTCCATTAATTGTTCTCCTGATTGTGCTATCACAAAAAAACGACGGTTTACGCTGGCGAAACTTCCAAATTCGCATCCCCAACTCCATTTTTGAACAAAGTATTTGCTCTCCATGTGACCCGTTTCGCCTTTTGCTGCAATTTGATTGGCTTTTTTCACGCGCCTCACATGGGTTGTCGATCAATTTTCGTTTTTCGCCCTCGGCTTGCGGGCGGCCCATGCAAATTTTCAGTCGTTTTTCGTTATTCGCCCTCGGTTGCAGCAGGAATTTTTGGAGAAGACACGTGTTTTTGTTTTGCACACAAAAATGGGCCTTTCAAAATGTTTTACCACCTGAATTATTTATAGTAGGTATAGTAGGTATAGTATGTTTTTATGGTAGGTATAGTATGTTGGTATAGTATGTTGGTATAGTATGTAGGTATAGTATGTAGGTGTAGTATGTAGGTATAGTATGATTTTGTAGTAAGCATAGTAGGTATAGTATGTTTGTATAGTTGGTATAGTATGTAGGTATAATAGGTATAGTATTCTGGTATAGTATGTAGGTATAGTAGGTATATTATGTTGGTATAGTATGTAGTAAGTATGTAGGTATAGTACGTCTTATAGTAGGTATAGTATGTAGGTATGTATGTATGTATGTATGTATGTATGTATGGGCATGAGCAGGAATGCAGCACGCAAAGTGTGCCAACAACATTAAGCTTTTTTTACTTGACGGGCTCCGGGGAGGGAGCGAAGCGACTGCGCCCCGCCTAGTTTACACTAAAATGCTACTCTCTAAGGTATTTAAAGCAACGCTACGCCACTCACTCCACAAAAATAAAATAAATACAATAGAACAAATTACAGCAACATAGAACACAAAGAAATAAAACGCATGAGCGTGAAAACATGCGTTTGCATAGACCGTACAAACAGGCACTAAGTGCTCAGAAAATTCAATGTCATCATCATCGTACTAACCAAAAATTTAAATTCACAATCACATTTCTTAAATCTGGCGATATAATGCCACAAAAATAAAATGTCTGCACATGCTTATCCTCAGAGTATTCATTTTGCATCGTAATTAACAAACAGAGATGATGATTTTATATTATTATTTTATTTTAACTACACAACTTTTTGATTAAATTCTTTTACTCACTTAGGGATATGCTATGGGTTTCAAATAATGGACACACAAGAATTGCTGAATGTGCCTTTCACAATCTTTCATATGAGACTGCTAAAGAATGAGATTATATATAGAAGCAAGGTTATATACAAATAATAATATGAAACCTTTTTATAATAAAAGATGGATCAGTAACCACCTTGGCTAACTTTGTTAATTTCTCTATTACAGCTCCCGAAGAAATAATTTACGATAACTGCTGCAATTTACATGTATATTGTCTAAACAGGGACCCTGGGTTTTTTAAAGATTGTACTTTTGTTGTGGACAGATTTCACTGGAAAAACCATACAGGTATGCATTAATATGCATTGTTTGCTAAAAGCACAACTTTAAATATTGACCCCTTCAATTAAATAGAGAACCATGCCAATCATGTAACACAAATTGAATTTACTACAGGGTGTAGCAAGAACTACAACATGTCCCTGTACCCCTGATTCAAAGGCATCAACAGCCAGATAAATGAGCAAAGAAACTCATTATTAAAAAAGTTAAAAAACCAACTGAGCTATATGCTGGAACAACACTTCCTGAAGCAATTGACATTATTTATTCATTACCATAACAGCAAGTAACTGAAAGAGAGAATAGTAGGTGTGTATCGCTTGACGAATTAAAACTGTAGCAATTTGTAGAATTGCTAAGAATATGATTTTTGGGACTTACTTCACTTCGAATTTATAAATTGTACCTTTTTGAACTGTCAAGAAGGCGTCTAGCAACAAACAAGAGAATATCTACCAGCCGTTGAATAAGGAAAGACACAACCTATTAAAATTTCAAAATGTTATATCTTTTTCCAACAGGCACATAACAGACGGTTGCACACAAATACAATGTAAGTGAAGGTTAGTAACAGTTGCATAAGAGTAGAGTGGGCACCTTATTACCTCAGGTAGAAGAGCGCAACGAACAACAAGGCCACGTCTTTCAATCGAAATTTTTGAATAATGTTTCTTTGCACTGGCAATTTTGGCAATAATATCTGCAATCAACCAACTCTGCAATGAATGAGAGAAGCAATAAGCGTTTCATATAGTCAATAGAAAAATCAAATATTAAAAGAGATCTGGAGCCTTTTTGGCTGAAAGCCATTTTAATTGTCTTACCTTATCAGGTTGTTCACCAAAAATCCAATTTTCTGGCATGCGATTTAAGATTAAGTCAGTTTCGCTATTGGATATGGCTTCTTCCATTCTTTTTGACAATAATGTGCCTCTGAGAATGCCAGTGACATGACGCTTTAATAATTAAAAATTCCATATTGTAGATAATTAGAAAAACAATTGAGTAATTAATCAACATACATGGTGAATATCTTTATTACCTTGATATCCATAGAATACGAATCCAAAAGCCGTCTTATTTTACTATGTGTACTAAAGTTATGAGCACTGAAAACAAAAATAATGAAAGTTTAATTCATGGCAAAACATCAATTCAAATTATGTAGTAAAACTATCCCAAAAATGAAAAACAATGGAATATATATTCATGTTTACACTGAAAAGTCTGCATGAGGTATATTGCATCCACAAGAAAAAGGATCTCAGGTGACATCCTTCATTGAAAAACATGCCAAATGGAAGTTGCAGAGACACCAACGACAGGAAATCAAATTGTCTGCAGAACCTCAACACCACGTTGTATAGTAATATGAAGCTCCGCAAACATCTCGTTCTTCACGTCTTTCCACTAATGGGTAGGAGGTGTGAAGGTCTATGCCGTTTTCATCAACTGCCCAAAGTAAATTCACGGATTCAATTGGGCATAAATTGATGAAGGAACATGGCCTCTCTGACAATTTGGAATGCCAATGTACTGTCACCCCCATCGCAATAGAAATTCTCTCAATAACTGAGAAATATGCTTTCCAGTTGCACCATGAGCGCTTCATATTAGCTACCATTAGAAACTGCTTTGCAGAAAAAAAACAACAACTTACCAAATCCATGACCTGGCAGCGCAGTTAGCAAGATTTCATTTCTAACACAATCTTCAAAATTATTGCGTGTGTATGATACATCATATGTTCGAACCATATCGAACGTTGCATTCTTGCCTCTTAGCTAAAACCATGATGTGATTTAAAAACGTAACAAAAATTTCCAAGACCCGCAAGAACATGTTATGAAAGTGAAATGAAAATTTTTACCTGTTGGAGTACATATTTAAATTTCTCTATGCCATATCTGACACAGAGAATTCGGAGTGTGACCAAAGGTTTTCTGTCCCAAATATGAGAAATGAGGCAGCTTTAAATAATCCATTGCCATCTTGCTTGACAAGAAAGGCATCCATAGAGATATCTGCTGGAAGTTGATGTCTTAACCTGCAATGTCAATTAGGGTCATGATATGATCAACATAATTGCAAAATATTATGCATGTCCATAAGTTATAATTCATAAATGTCTACTACATGGAAATTCAATGACAAGATACCAATAAAATGTATTGAAGGAATGCAGCTCCAATGAGTATTTGACAAAGGCAATACTCCTGGGCAGAAATGGCACAAGCATTTCTAAAGGCTTTGGATCCTCCTCCAGCATGTCCATAAACTTCAAAATATTTGCATCATTTGCATCATTCCAATTGCACTCCTGAAATAAAAAAAACCTCCAATATTAGCTACATAATTCACAATTCTTTATAATAAAAAAGTTTGGCCCTAAAAATGTTTGTGCAAACCGTAATCGCATGTTTCAATTTGCAAAGTCTGTCGTTTCGCCAAGTACTCTGTACAGCAGTCCCAGCATTCCTCTTTCTGCCCTTTGTCTTCTCTCTTTCTTCAGTTTTGTCTACATTGTTTCTTGTCACAGATCTACCTTCTGTCATACGTTTCTGTTCACTTGCTTCCGCCAATATCTCCCTCTCCTTCAAAATCAACAAACTCTACTTGGTAATTCTCTTCACTTCTGCACTGCATTGTTCCTTCTCTTACTACTTTGCCTTCGCCTTGACCTTTGCTTTCGCCTTCCCCTTTGCATTCGCCTTCGCCTTGACCTTGACCTTCATTTTCGCCTTGACCTTGACCTTGACCTTGACCTTCGCTTCCGCCTTCACCTTCGCCTTCGCCTGCTCGTTATTCTATTCCTTCCTGCTCCTTACTAGTCCAGTAACGTTTATTGAAAATAGGGGCTAACCTCCAACTAATGGCAACAGAAGGTATTTTTCCTGTTTTCGAATCAAAATTTTATGGGGAATAATATATCCAAAATCATACTTCATCTATTTGTTGGTGTAATCTCAGTTTTTTGGCGATCACCTAAATCCTTGCACCAGAACGAGGCTGGTTTTCTGCCTTGCACTTTTCACCAAAAAAGACCCCTTTCACGATGTTTTCACACCTTGAATCTCTGCACGAAATCGAGGTTATAGATGTAGTGGCGCATTTTTCAAACATCTTTTACAGCGTTTCAAGGCAATAATCGTGCTTTTTCCTCTACTGATAAATTGCTGTAAAATTTACAGAAAGTATTAATATGAGTAACAAAAACGCACCTGATATGACTACAGACTTACTGCAGAGGAAGATGCGATTTTTGGGGCGTCAATGTGCAACTTTTGGCTGTCAGAGCTATTTTTATTGAGATGGATATCAAATGGGCCTAAATTATTTTACATTCCCGAAATCAAATTTTGAGAAGCTTCGTTGGTGCGATTTGATAAAAAGAGCAGACGGCAGGGACGGTTTTAAGGTGACGAACTCGACTGTCTTGTGTGAAAAGCTTTTTGCATCGGCTGATATCAAGCGAAACCCAACTAAGTGGCGTCTTGTTTCTGGTGCAGTGCCTTCGTTATAAACCTTCATGAAACGAAAACTGTCTTTTCTCCAACAACAACCCGCAAGTGCTCATCACGAAAGTCTTCCGAAATTGCTGATACTTGCAAATCCAAGTATTCTTCTCTTCGCAAGAAAAAGCGTCCGATCACTCACCTACAAGAGTTTATTCTAGTTCTGATGAGACTCAAAGTGAGTTTATGTATTGATGATCTAGTTGATCAATTTGGCATTTCTTCAAGTCATGTTTCAAAGATCTATACAACTTGGATTTGTTTTCTTTATAATGAGCTCCCACTTCTTTTCAAACCACCTTCTCAAGAAATTGTTCAACAAAACATGCCTGAACAGTTCAAAGAATTTCCAACAACAAGGTTAATAATTGATTGTGTCAAAGTATATGCAGAGGTCCCATCATATATGAAAGCACAATCTCAAACGTGGTCAGAATATAAGCACCACAATACCTGGAAAGTTCTCATTGGCATATCAAGAGAAGAATACTTGAATTTGCAAGTATCAGACAGCAAGACTTTTTGGCATGCCAATATTGCATCTGTTCCACTTTGGGTTAGAAATATTCAAATGTTGCCATCAATGAAGAGAAATTGGGAAAGCCAGTATAAAACTTTGTTGCAGACCTATCAGACTTCAACTTATCAATGGAAAAAAGAGATGATTTTAACTTTGTTAACTGCAATTCCACCTTTTCCATTTGACTTTCTGCTTGGACACTTTTGGCAGTCAAATCTCCCAGTTAACAATTGGAGATTTTCACTCTTCGTAAAAGATTGCATTATTTCACTTTCTACGTTTTCAGAATCAACAGGAACATGTGTATGTAGGACAATTGATAAAAGAGAAATCTGTTATGTTGATAGATCATCAATACATAAACTCACTTTGAGTCTCATCAGAACTAGAATAAACTCTTGTAGGTGAGTGATCGGACGCTTTTTCTTGCGAAGAGAAGAATACTTGGATTTGCAAGTATCAGCAATTTCAGAAGACTTTCGTGATGAGCACTTGCGGGTTGTTGTTGGAGAAACGACAGTTTTCGTTTCATGAAGGTTTATAACGAAGGCACTGCACCAGAAACAAGACGCCACTTAGTTAGGTTTCGCTTGATATCACCCGATGCAAAAAGCTTTTCACACAAGACAGTCGAGTTCTTCACTTTAAAACCGTCCCTGCCGTCTGCTCTTTTTATCAAATCGCACCAACGAAGCTTCTCAAAATTTGATTTCGGGAATGTAAAATAATTTAGGCCCATATCCATCTCAATAAAAATAGCTCTAACAGCCAAAAGTTGCACATTGACGCCCCAAAAATCGCATCTTCCTCTGCAGTAAGTCTGTAGTCATATCAGGTGCGTTTTTGTTACTCATATTAATACTTTCTGTGAATTTTACAGCAATTTATCAGTAGAGGAAAAAGCACGATTATTGCCTTGAAACGCTGTAAAAGATGTTTGAAAAATGCGCCACTACATCTATAACCTCGATTTCGTGCAGAGATTCAAGGTGTGAAAACATCGTGAAAGGGGTCTATTACCAAAGTATGACCTGTGTGGTGTTTGTTTTTACTGGATTTTCAAGTTAGCTACAAAGGGCAAGGGCATCGAGTGAAAGGTGAGTTTTTTCAACTAATTGATAGCTTTTGATTACATTGACTTCGCTTCATAAGATTCAATTGATATTCAACTGTAGAGAAGAAAAGGAGTCGAACAGTCCTTTCGGGGGGAAAGTTTATATCCGATTTATACTTGTTGTATTACGCATCTACCTATGATTTCTAGCAATTTCGAAATGTAATTTTTTTATTTTACAGTGAATTATTATAAAATAGCTCCCCTCGGTTAGAAAAATGCTGTAAGGTTTGAGGCAAATTTTGACCACCAAAGACTAACGTATTCAAGTATTTTGAATTTCCTGTCAAATAGATTTTTGCAAAAAGGAATGAAAAAAGGAAAACCCGGTCAACCCCAAGATGATGTAAGGCTGGAAGGATTCCTTAAAGTGGTGCAATACCTCAGAGAAAACGATGATGAGCAGGTAACCATTGGTGATCTAGTCGATAAAATGGAGGATTATTTGGCTGAGGAGAAAGAAAATGGTACTTATACCCCTGAGCATATGAAAAAAAAATTGCAAGAGCACTTTGGTGAGCAAATCATCATATCCACTGTTTGCGGCAAAGCGGATGTGGTTACCTTGCACACCATTGCAGAAACCATCCTGCACGACTTTGATGGGCGTGGCCAGCAGGAAAATGACCCAGAATCAGAAAAGGCTAGTATAATAGAAACCGCTGCAAAGCTCACCAAACATGATATCAAGTCAATAAAGACATGCCTTGACTACTATCCAGGAATAGATGAAACCATCGAGGAGTCACTTAATTTCCTTACAATCTCATTAGTGAAGCTGCTTGAAGGAATACTACTGGCAAAAAAATAAGTTGAAGATAGCCTCCATTGGACAAGCAATAATACAAGTGTCACGGCCCCGTGTAGTAATTGCTCCGCTACAAATTGGATTGGCCGTCCAGCTTCACCACAATTATGCGTCAAGATTTCTGATAGATTCCCTCCACAGCCACGGATTTTGTTCAAGCTACAGAGAAGTTCTCAGTTTGAAACAAAATGCAGCAGTAGACCAAAGGACAGATATCCCTGCATTTGATAACCAGTTTGTGCAATATTTCGCAGATAACGTTGACCACGACACTGGATGGCAAGGACACGTTTCATGGGATGGGCATATTGGCAACAGTGACACCCGGAACATCACAGGATAGATGCGTTCCCAGGAGAGAGGTAAAACGGGAAGAGATTCTCACTGCAGGCAAAATAGAGATCAAACCGCCATTTGAAAATCAACAACACCAACTCCAAGTTATGTACAAAGATATGATCGTAAAAACAGTTGAGGGTCCGGCAAAAAGTTTAGACATTTTGTGGAAAAGCTCTCTTCTTTTCGACAACACGAGGCCTGCATGGCCTGGTATGATGCAGGCCATTCTTAGTGGTTAGCACAAGGTGCAATCTTCGATTTTGTCTTTGCCAATGATAGACATGAGCCCCAGTGACCAAACCTGCATTTCTTCAACCTTGCACTTTGTTCTGAAACATGCCAAAGTTCACAATATAAGTACGCCCATTGTCACTTTCGACCAGCCACTTTGGTGAAAAGCATACAGTATAATAAATATGGAACTGCCAGAGAGTGATTTGCGCAAGATCCTTGTACGCTTGGGTGGTTTTCATGCAGAGATGAGTTTCCTTGGAGCAATAGGACACTTAATGGCTGATTCAGGACTGCGAGAGCTTTTGGAATTGATACACGCACCTAACGCAGTGGACCATATATTGAGTGGGAAGGCTATTTCACGAGCCATTAGAGCACATTTGATTGTGGATGCGTGCTTGAATGCGTTACTACACTCTGCTGTCTTTGGGATACCGATACCTTGAATCCAAAATGGTGAGTTTATATTTGGAAAGTCCTGTAACTAATATGGGCAAATAGTGCATTCGAGCAAGCACAAAACGGGAGGCGGAAAGTTGGGGGGGGCAAGTCCAGCTATCCTTGGTCGGGAGGCCAGGAAGTTTTCATCCGATCAATTGTGGGCAAATGTGGACGGGCAAAAAGAAGCAAAATCGTGCCAATCAACCGTTTTCCCCTTCGCTTTGCACCTGCACTGCTTAATGAAGGCATGTTGTGAATGAAATGTCACATCTAATGGAGAGGTCAGGCAGTAACAATAATTTGGGCTTTTATGATGATAGCGGATTACATGAGAGGGGGCTTTATGATCTTAGTGAGCTAGGTAAATAGGGGGCTGTAGCTGTTAATGATATATGTTCATGGATTGTATTGCACTTTCCCTTCTAGACTGATGAGCAAGGGGTTACTGCTTCTTCTGCTGGTGACACTACCTCGGAGGACATCCAAATAGATAGAGCAGAATCAGAGATTTGTGACGGTAAGTCAAGGCATCAATTCCGTAATTTATTTAGATACCTGTCTCCAAGTTTGTAGCTGTTCCCATATCATTTTCATTGCATGGACCTTGATAGGATTGCTCCAAAGATGATGATCTCTCCAAAATCTTCTGCCTGAGAATCTAATAGTAAAGTTTTCTTTTGATATATTTCAGTCTTTTTCCAGTTGATCAGTGGAAGCACATGGTGCTTTGGTTCCCTAAGAAGGAGGATGTGTATTACCTTTTTTATCTTGTTGACTGACCCTTGTCCCGTTGCTTTTTAATATGTCCTGTTGCTTTTTAATAACGTTAGCTTTTTTGGAAGAGAGTATACGTTCAATAATTATATGTAGTCCATGTATATTTTTTACAGCAAGAAATGTTATCCTTGAAGCCCCTTCCTTGATCAAAGGGGCTGGAGATCTGCTTAAAGGTATTCTAGATGAGAAAATAGTAGCCAGAGATTTGTGTGCGTCTAACGCTTTAAAAGTCATCAGTGAGCAAGTCAAGAAGGGAGGAAAGTCTGCTGCAGAGGTGAGTAGAACTGCGGCATTATGGGTCCAATACATGGAGATGATCGATCTTTTGCGCAAATTCATCAAAGCTGAACGCACATCCAACTGGGAGCTCCACCTCCAGACGCTGGCTAAAATGATCCCTTACCTAGCAGCTGCAGGACACAATTTATATGTGAAGTGTGGTCACCTCTATCTCCAGTTGATGAGTGATCTGCCAAACAAACACCCTGATGTACATCGCCAATTTGTTGCTGGGTACCATAGTGTTAGACGAAGTGAACAATATTGGGCTGGTTTGCCAACAGATCTCATAATCGAACAGGTTTTAATGAGGAGCCTAAAACCAGTGGTGGGTTGGCAAGAGGAAGTGGCATGTCTGAGGAGCAGTGCCTTGTTTGGTTGTTGTCCATGCCAGCTTGCGCTGACACTAACCGAGCCATGAAGTCCCTCACCAACATACACAGCAAATCACGCGAACAAAACAAAGATATGAGCAACTCAAGGAAGCAGCGGGACAGAAAAGACAACGATTCTCCTTAGTTCTCTTGCACAGCACACGCCTTGACTGGTGTTAATGCGGATAGCGAGGTTAATGTGGACTCTTCGCTGAAAATTGGAAAACAGATTTTGTTATCTATGTTATCTATGTCAATGATTGAAGGTGAACCATAACAAATGCGGTGTTGATAATCTTTTCCTGATTCTCGAACCTATAGCGTTGAATAAACAGATTTTTCTACGAAATAAAAGTTCTGGTAAAGGGCCTAATACATCAGCATGCCTGGCAGGCAGGAAGAATTCCAGAGGGCGTTGGCTCCATTGGAAACAGAAATAGCAAAGTCACCTAACAAAGCCTTCATAGAAGAGACCCTGGAGAAAGCCACGAGAAAAATCGAAGAAACGTTTGAAGAGAAACTTGAAGGAGAACGAGCAAAGATCAAATCCCTAGAAGAACGCATTGAAATCCTTGAAAGCAATTGGGTTCTCATGGAAAAACTTGGAGTGAAGCTCCAAGAAACTGAGCAGTACAGCAGACGCACCTGCTTAAGGTTTGACAATATTGAGTTACCTGAAAATGGCGGAAAAGAAGACTGCATGGTAAAAATAGGAAAGGTTCCCGAGGATTTGGACTGTGGCGTTGGATTAGACTCGGTGGACAGAGCATACAGAATTGGACCAATTCAGAGAGGTGATAATGGAAAAAAAACGACAACAAATAAGTGCAAAGTTCAAATCATTCGGGGATCGCACAAAGGTTTATCAAAGCAGGAAGAAGTAACCCAATTACAATGGGTTAGCTCGCTGCGCTCGCCTATGGTTGGCGCACTTCGTGCGCTGCAATCGCTCACGCTCATGCCCCTTTCAACCCCACTCACAATGGGTTAGCTCGCTGCACTCGCCTATGGTTGGCACACTTTGTGCGCTGCATTCGCTAACGCTCATGCCCCTTTCTACCCCACTTACAACAGGTTAGCTCGCTGCGCTCGCCTATGGTTGACGCACTTCGTGCGCTGCATTCGCTAACCCTCATGCCCCTTTCTACCCCACTTACAATGTGGGTTAGCTCGCTGCGCTCGCCTGCCTATCTATTATCAAGAAACATTGACTGATAGGGCGCATTTCGTGCGCTGCATTCGCTTCGCTCATGCCTCTTTCAACCCCACGTACAATGGGTTAGCTCGCTGCGCTCACCTATGGTTGGCGCACTTCGTGTGCTGCATTCGCTCACGCTCATGCCCCTTTCAACCCCACTCACAATGGGTTAGCTCGCTGCACTCGCCTATGGTTGGCACACTTTGTGCGCTGCATTCGCTAACGCTCATGCCCGTTTCTACCCCACTTACAACAGGTTAGCTCGCTGTGCTCGCCTATGGTTGACGCACTTCGTGCGCTGCATTCGCTAACGCTCATGCCTCTTTCTACCCCACTTACAATGTGGGTTAGCTCGCTGCGCTCGCCTGCCTATCTATTATCAAGAAACATTGACTGATAGGGCGCATTTCGTGCGCTGCATTCGCTTCGCTCATGCCTCTTTCAACCCCACGTACAATGGGTTAGCTCGCTGCGCTCACCTGTCTATCTGTTATGAAGAAACATTGACTGATTTGTTTTTAAAACTTTGACTTTGTTTACATTAGGCCTAAGCGTCACAGTATGCCGAAGCAACAATGGCGGTCGTACAAAAACTAAAACTATCTCACTCAAAAAACAAAACAACTATCACCTATGTTCTCAATTGTCTCCTGTAATTTTCCAGAGGTCTCTCAAACAATTAGCAAGGCTTTACAAAGATAATTCAGGTCGTAAAACACTTTGAAAGGCGCCCAGTTATCCTTTGTGTTGAAAACGAAAACACGCATCTTCTCCAAAAGTACCTGCTGTTCAACACGAGAGCTAATTTGCATGATAACGAAAAACGCGTGACTTTTCACGTGAAGTCACGAAAGAGCCAATCAAATTGCAGCAAAAGGCGAAACGGGTCACATGAACAGCAAATACTGTGCTCGAAAATGGAGTTTGCAACGCGAATTTGGAAGTTTCGCCAGCGTAGACCGTAGTTTTTCGTGATAGCACAATTAGCAGAATAATTAATGAAATAATTCAATAATTTGGGAGAAAATCGAAAAACAAAATCCATTACCCTGGATAAATTAATAAACTAAACATTCAGTGTGAATTTCATTGCCATATACCCACATACAAAAAAGCCTTTGTGATCACACGGTTCGCCGTTTCGGCCCATTGTTTTTGGGCGTTCGACCTATTGTTTCGGGTCGAATCCATTGTTTTTGGCAGGGAAAATGCGTCATCACGTGACCTCCGCAGAATAGTAATATTAGAAGTAGGGCTTTGCATGCCTAAGATACCTCAAGGAAGTCATCAAAATGCCTCGTATTCAAGCGTATACATTACCACTTAGAAAAATCCCCTATAACCATCATTAATATCAATGTTTCAAAAATGCTGATCCGCCATGTTTGTCACGTAACACATACTTTAACTAGCGATAACTCGATATTGGTAAATGCGATAGTAGTGCTGTGCAATAGTTTTTTGCTTCTTTTTGGGTGCTTAACAACATCACATAATTTATTTTTCAATATTGCGGAGTAAAATTTTGGCTTACCGGAAATGCTGACATCATAAACCACGTGACTTCCATTGTTTTACAAAAATGTACCGTCGATAAAAAAGTCTAAAAATACCGATAAAAAAGTCTAAAAATAATTGCCCAACCTTCAATTACCCGAATCCGAAGTAAAATCAAAGGTTAGGCACTTTGCCAGATTGTTACAAGGAATTCCCTGTCTATTAGATTTTGTCAAGGAAACTGAATGTAAGGTATTTAAAATGATCCAAAAGGCGAAAGAAGACTATTACGTTTCGATTGGTCGCAAATTATCTGATCCTAGTTTTGGCATCAAGGCATACTGGTCTGCGTTAAACAGGTTAATAAGTGGAAAGAAATTTTTGAACATCCCTCCTTTCCTGGAAAATGGGACCTTTATTACTAACCCTATGAATAAAGCGACCTTTATTACTAACCCTATGAATAGAGGTGAAAAGCCAATAATTAGGAAGAATATTGATGGCCCAAAGATTTTAGCATCTGAAGTTCGTACGGCTATGTCAAGGATGAAAAGCAATAAGGCAGCACCACCAGATGAGATCGTAACAGAAATGATTACAGCTTTAGAGGGTTTCGGAATAGAAAAGCTCACAGAATGTATTAACAAAATCTATAATACAGGTGAAATTCCAAAGGATTTGAGGAAATCGATCTTTGTAGCGCTCCCAAAGAAACCGAGAGCAACAGAATGTGAGCTTCACAAAACAATCAGTTTAATGAGCCACATCATTAAGGTTATTCTCAGAATAATCATGTTATGAGCAAGAAGCCAAATCAAGCCAGAGATTGGGAAAGGGCAATGTTGTTTTGTACAAGATGCAGGTACAAGAAATGCAATATATATGTTGTGAACAATGTCAGAAAGAGCAATAGAGATGCAAAAAGACCTGTATATTTGTTTTATAGATTACATGAAAGCTTTTGACAAGGTTAAGCACAAAGAGCTACTCAAAATACTAGAAGGTTTCGATCTATGTGGGAAAGACATTCAACTTCTTAGAACCTTATACTGGGAACAGACAGCATGCATTAGAATAGGGAATGATAAGAGTGATTTTGTCAAAATTGAGAGAGGTGTTCGACAGGGGTGTGTCTTTTCCCCAGATCTATTTAATATATACAGCGAAATGATCCTAGAGAGAGTTAGAAGGTATTGAAGGATTTATTGTAGGTGGGCATAATTTTAATAACCTGCGTTATGCTGATGACACTCTGCTAATAGCCCAATCTAAGGCAAAACTACAGAGTCTTCTAGACAGAGTTGTGGAAGAAAGTGAGAAAAAGGGGCTTAAAATTAATTGTAAAAAGACTGAGTGTATGATAATAGGCAAAATATTGAGAGATAGAAAAACGTCATATTGAAACAAAGAAGAGAATCCTTTGCTGCTACGTCTATTCCCTCTTGACATATGGCAGTGAATGCTGGACAGTATCAGCTCAGATGGAAAGTCAGTTGGAAGCTGCTGAAATGTGGTTTCTCAGGAGGATGATGAGAATTTCTTAGGTAGATTTCTTAGGTAGTTCCTGAGCTTGAGAGAGAAAATTACTGGGTCCAAAAAATGCTAAGAGCCTGCCAGGACAGAAAGTTGTGGAAATCGATGGTCACCTACGTCCTGAGAGGACATGGTACCTAGAGAGAGAATAAAGCCAATATACCAAATGACCACCTCGCTGAACAGTGCTCTATAATTACAACTGGTAGCACCCTGCCTCCTGTCCAATAGAGACTCATGTCTTCTCTTGAAAATTTAGATATCAACAGGGTAGAGGTACTTAAGCTGATTCGAGCATTGGACACAAATAA
The DNA here is from genome assembly GCA_013076295.1 of Sanderia malayensis. Taxonomy (NCBI): domain Eukaryota; kingdom Metazoa; phylum Cnidaria; class Scyphozoa; order Semaeostomeae; family Pelagiidae; genus Sanderia; species Sanderia malayensis. The sequence continues at coordinate 863,563 of RQOL01000915.1, forward strand.
GGCTCGTGGCTGTGATGACGTTTCTATTGCTATGATAACAATATGTGACCCATCAATCGTTGAACCTTTATGCATGATCTATGAAAAATGTCTGGAGATAGGGGTTTACCATTCTATTTGGAAACGAGCAAATATTATTCCTGTGCATAAAAAGAACAGCAGGCAATGCAAAAAGAATTACCGACCAATCTCAGTCCTGCCAATATTCGCAAAATCTTTGAAAAGATTATTTTTGATTCTGTTTATCGACATCTTTGCGATAATATTTTAACGCCTCTCCAATCTGGTTTTCGCTCTGGCGACACAACAGTTAACTAACTGCTATCAATAACACACAAAATATATACAGCCCTTGAGGAGGTACCGACTAAGGAAACTCGGCAATTTTTCTTGATTTGTCCAAAGCATTTGATAGAGTATGGCACAAGGGACTAATGCACAAACTTGAATGTTGCGGTATTTCAGGTAATATTTTCTCCCTCCTTTCAGATTTTCTTGCTAACCGCGAACAACGAGTAGTCTTGAATGGAAAAAGTTTTGAGTGGAGAAGGATATCTGCAGGAGTACCCCAAGGCTCTGTCTCAGGCCCTTTGTTTTGTCTTGTGTACATTAATGACCTTGGAAAAAACTTGGAAAGTGACGCGAGACTCTTTGCAGATGATACTACACTCTTTTCTGTTGTCCAAAATATAGCCAAAAGGACTGATGAGCTAAATAGGGATTTAGAAAGGGTGAGATTGTGGGCATGGGAATGGAAAATGCAATTTAATACAGAAAAGACTGAAGAAGTTGTTTTTTCTACCAAGAGTAAAAAATCTAACCATCCAACTTTAAGGCTGGGAGGAGAAGAAGTGGTTAGAGGAAAGGAACATAAGCACCTTGGTATGTTTTTGGATGAAAAGTTGAATTTCCAAAGCCACGTTAAGGAAGCAATTCTGAAAACAAGGAGGGGTATTGGGTTCATTCGTTACGTTTCCAAATACATTTCAAGGCATGTGTTGGATCAAATTTATAAGCTCTATGTGAGACCCCATTTAGACTACAGTGATATCGTATATCATAAGTACGATCCAGAAATAAAACTGGGTATCATGAAAAGGCTGGAGCAAATGCAATATTCTGCAGCACTAGCTGTAACAGGGGCATGGAGGGGGACAAGCAGGCAGAGCCTATATGAAGAACTAGGATGGGAGAGTCTTTATCACAGGAGATGGTTTAGGCGCATGTGCCATTTTTTCAGTCTCCAAATATTACAAGCACCCGCCTATCTATTCACTGAAATTCCCGCTGAACACAATGTTTCATACAATTTAAGACGTAAGCATGAATACCAGACTGCTGGAAGAACTGCGCGTTTCGCAAGTACCTATTTTCCAAATGTCCTTTTTGAATGGAACTTGCTCGATCAAGGTATTAAAAACTCCATAACAATTGCGGAATTTAAACGAGAAATGCTTGAAATAATCAGACCAGTTAAAAAATCTGTGTACAATGTTTATAACATTACAGGTATAAGGAACTTGACAAAGATACGGGTAAATTTCAGCCGACTTAATGAGCATAGGTTTTGACACAATTTTGACTACTTAAGTCCTCGCTGTGTGTGTGGTACAGGAAACGAAGATAACAAACATTTTCTCCTGCACTGCACTCAGTTTAACTTGATACGTATGGACCTGTGGTGTGGATTCAAAAGATTTGTGTGAATTACTCTTGTATGGAAATTCAAATCTGAGCATAGTGAACAATAGAATAAAAATTGAAGCGACAATAACCTTCATTGAACAATCTAAAAGATTTTGTTAGTAACCCTTTTCGAGTATTATTTCAGCAGCAAACCCCGCCCTTAACTCTCATTTCCCTTCCTTCCTCTTCTGTTTATCTTGTAGCCGTAACTTTTTTCAATTCAGTTAATTTTTCTTTTTGCAAATTGTGAGCTTAACTTTGTGCGTCTCATCTGCAGTGGGAACTAGGTGACTGCGTGTCTTTTCCCGTTGCAGGTGGGACTTGTAATGTATTTTTACTTAATTACCTTATTTTATTTGATATATATATAAAAAAATAGCTCTCTTATCTGATCCCCTTTATTTTTGGGTATTGTTTTTTGTTAAATGCGCTATCAAATTTATTAGAGATGATCTCACCTGTTTTACTGACAACTGCTTCAGCGCCTTTTTCAGCTGCTTTTGTTATCACTCTTTCTCCAATATCCTTTGCTGCCTTTTCAGACAATTTAGTTGCTACTTTCAAACCAGCTGCTTCTAGAACACCAGAAATACCCTCTCCGAAATGGTTTTCGTCTCCGAAAAGTTTCAATGCTATATTTACAAATAACACCATTTATATCTCTTTTAAAGGTTATCATATGTAAGATGTTATATAATTCTATTTATGCTTCATGTAATAAGGAGGGGGACAAGCAGGCAGAGGCTATGTGAAGAACTGCAGACTGAACGACTGATGTTGGGTAGTTTATGTTCATAACATGAATTAGTAAGTTTAACCTTATTAAATCCTATCAATTTGAAACGTTGCTGCCTGAAAAATCAATTTGATAGTTAGTTTCAAGATTTATAAATACTCTGAATTGATTAAATATTATTGCTACTGTAATTCCAGTTCTAGAATGTGAATTATTAGATAATGTTTGTTGGATATAACTACTAATCTCTTTATAGCCATAATTTCTATTTGAAAAAGTTATTGCCATCCACGTTGTACCACCATCTTGGCTATGTTGTAATGTGTTATTTTCGTAACCACTATAAATATTATACCATGAGTATTACATCGAAAGACAATCTAGAGCAACATAATAATCCATATTTTCATCTAGACTAAGTTCGGGTTGGAATGTTATTATGAAATCAGGAGATTTTGATTGATGAATTCTGTTATTACTCCTAATAAAAATCTAATCCATATATAATATGACTAGATATTTTTTACATTAAAAAATTGTTATCATAAAAACCATGCTCTTTTTTGTAATTTCTCCCGTACTTAATTATTTGTCAACAATTTGGTACATCCCATTTCGTATCTGCTATTACCAGTTTTTGTAAGAGGATATTGCTATTACAAGGGCAGATTTTGTAAAAACCAATCAGCGCTTTTGTTTGCAAAATCATTTTCAGCTCTGGATAAACTGTATGTGACGTAACATAAACAGGGAAGCAGTGGGAAATTTTTTTGGGGACCTTGGCAGTGACCCCCCTAATTCTGCTGTGATGTGCACGTGTTTTTTTGTTTTTGCAACTAAACATGGATATTTCTAAAATATTACTGTTGGTATTTGCGATAACATATCAAGATCCACAGAAATCTTAATTTTAAATTGCTGATATTTTCCTCCATTTCTTCCCCTTAGGCCCAAAGATTCCTTATTATTTCCCTCCAGTGAAGTGTTTCTTCACAGGTTTTGATGAACGAAATTCCTGAAATACATTAACTTAGTTGATGAGTACATAATAAAATTCTTTCAGCACAGTGGTTGCTGAGTACAGACGTTTAAACAAAATCATGAGCTCGGATTCCCCTGATCTTATTCCCTCATCTGAGATTTTAATCGCTTCACCTACCTTACCTCGTCTTGACTCAGAGTCCAAAAGGAAGTAAATCGATCTTAAACAAATTTGGAAACCGACTATTTTGATTGTTTCTGTTTTGTTTATCATTTTGTCGTAGCTTTATGCAATATAGTGACAGGTCATTATCTAATAAAAATGCAACTGGGTTGTTTTAAAATTTGCCCATATGAGTTTCCTGACATTTCATGACCATAGATAGATAAATAAATTCAACAAAGATTGCCATATGTTCTTTTTATATTATTGGCTAGGAGTAGACACATGCTGCCATCGAGCTATCTCATTAACAATGTTAAAAACAATGGTTGCATCAGCAGATTTATTTCCTATTTAATCATTGTCATAAAGTATGGCACCGTCGTGCTCAAAATCATCATCTTCTACATTCTAATCATCCGATTTACTCCCACTGCCATTATCATCAGTATCCATTTCATTTGTTCCATAACTGCATTTGAAAACAGCAGTATTTGCAGCTTTTTCAAGTGTTTCCATCTTTTTTGCAAGATTGCATGGCAAATCGAACACACACTAACAGTCGGCAATGTGCATTCAGTATGAAAACTGTGACCACAACCAATATTTACATGCCACAAGGGACTTACAGATGTGCACCCAATCTTGCCACATTTTCTGAAGAATGAAGTTTGAGGCTTGAGATCTCATCACCTGTACAACATTTTTAAAGTAAATAGCAGTTGGAAAACATAAATGACTTACTTCTGAGAATTTGGTGGATTGTCTAAAGATTTGAATCCAAGTGGAAGAGCCTTATTTGTTACCACTTTGTCATCAAATAAGTCTGGAAGTTGCCATTTTGTGACTGCCTTACGCTGTCTTGGTGCTCGTGGAATAACAGTGGCTGCACCAGGATTGGTAATGATCCTTTGAAATTTGTTTGTCAAGAAACGTGCAGCTTTAGCCTTCAGACTGTTAATTCTCTTGCTGCTAAAGTTGAACCTCTTTGATGGCACAAACCAGGATTTAAAAGCATGCAGCTCATGCTTACAAGCATCAATTTCTTTTCCTTTGAAGCTTATCTGTTTTCCAGTGTTACCCTCCTTTGTTCTAACCCTCAACACAGAATGAAAATTTTCCACTGGATATTCGTCAAAGGCAACCAAGGAAGTGGCAAGGGTGTCATGAAATGGGTGTCTATGGTCTTTCCAATACCTGAACATGGAAAGGGCAACCAACAAAGCTTTGTTATAGTGACATCATTGAAAGATCGTTGAAAGAAAGGATAAAGGTCTGCAAATATTTTATGAAAAACAACGAAAACACACTCTCAAGAGTTTAAGGAAATGTGAAAGGGATAAATGAATGAAGCTATGCTCTTACACGGATCAGAATTGTCAGCATCAGAATATGCTATCTTGTGCATATAAAGCTGGGTAGGCCAATCACCAACAAACGGATCAACAAAATGTTCAAGATAACTAGAAAGACCAGAAGAAATAATGTGTTCAAATGCTGAAAGAACATCATCAGCACATTTTAGTGGCATTTCAAGGCTATCAACCGATTTACAGTTATCCATGGATCTCATCTGGTGTATCTCTGTCTGTTGGTAATCATGCACTGCAACTCTGCATCTTTGAGCCTCAGGATCAAAGTATTTGGCCACCATCCAACCAGGCATGTTCTGTGCATACGTCATTGATAATGACGGCATGTTTTCAGAAATTATTTTGCTCATGGTATCTACTTCAAAAGGAAATTTACTCAAAAGAGTCTGATCTTGAATTTTGGGATAGCTGCAATATTTGGAAAGACTTTGACAAGAAGAGTGCCCATATGGATTCCATGTGTTTTAGTTTTAGCTTCAGGTCGGTGCTTAGTATGAATATTGTGGTAATCATCAATGAAGATAGCAAGGAACTGTTTTTTTCTGGTAAGGTTTTCAAAGAAAGAAGAAAGATTGGTTGTGTGAGATGATAATTTTGCAACACCTTTGACTGTGTGTGGATGGGTAGCGATGCCTAAATTCATCAGTGATGTTAAACCTTGTTCAGTTATTACAAACTGCTGTAGAGTCCTTCACAATGAATTTTGAAACCAGTTACACTTCTGGGACAACCCATACAACAACATATAAATTATAACAATTGTTCTGGTCTTGTTCAGCCTCTTTCTGTTTTCAGACATTCATTGAGATATCATGCCATTGTATATTGTGTTAAACAATTTCTCTGCACTTACTTCCTTGCATAGTCTGTGAAACACTTCAGTTTCAATTTAAGGACTGTAAGACCCACTTGAAAAAGATGACCGAATTATAGCAAGTTCATCTTGAATATTACAATACATTTGTGCTTTATTCAGGAAGTGTTAGTGGTATGAATCAGATATGAACACCTCATTATTTGTTTGACATTACTTGTCTTCATATTTTTTTCTTCTTGTCTTATTTTAAACCAGTAAGTTCATGTGAATCCATGAAAGATTCCTGGCTTGGATGGCCTGGTGTTAATGTAGACTGGCTGTCTGTATCTGCTGCGATTGCATTGTCCAAACTAAAATCATTCTGCTGTGCTAAAACGAAATGCTGGGCATCTGCCTTTTTCTCTTCAATCCCACAATTACTAAGACTAGCCGGGGGTGCTCGCGTTCGCTCGCTTCCCGGAGGGGGGCAAGTTAAAAAAACTTAATGTAGTTGGCGCCCTTCAAGCGCTGCATTCGCCTACGCTCATGCCCCTTTCAACCCCACGTACAATGGGTTAGCTCGCTGCGCTCGCCTGTGGTTGGCGCACTTCGCGCGCTGCATTCGCTTACGCTCATGCCCTTTTCAACTCCACATACAATGGGTTAGCTCGCTACGCTCGCCTGCGGTTGGCGCACTTTGTGCGCTGCATTCGCTTACGCTCATGCCCCTGTCAAACCCACGTACACTGGGTTAGCTCGCTGCGCTCGCCTGTGGTTGGCGAACTTTGTGCACTGCATTCGCTTACGCTCATGCCCCAGTCAACCCCACATACACTGGGTTAGCTCGCTGCGCTCGCCTGTGGTTGGCGCACTTCGTGCCCTGCATTCGCTTACGCTCATGCCCTTTTCAACTCTACATACAATGGGTTAGCTCGCTACGCTCGCCTGCGGTTGGCGCACTTCGTGCGCTGCATTCGCTTATGCTCATGCCCCTGTCAAACCCACGTACACTGGGTTAGCTCGCTGTGCTCGCCTGGGGTTGGCACACTTCATGCGCTGCATTCGCTTACGCTCATGCCCCAGTCAACCCCACGTACACTGGGTTAGCTCGCTGCGCTCGCCTGTGGTTGGCGCACTTCGTGCCCTGCATTCGCTTACGCTCATGCCTCTGCCTACTCCTCTTACAACGGTTTGGCTCGCTCCGCTCGCCTGATAACCCCTTATAATTTGTTTATTAAAACTTTGACTTTGTTTAAATTAGGCCTAAACGTCACAGTATGCCGAAGCAACAATGGCGGTCGTACAAAAACTAAAACTATCTCACTCAAAAAACAAAACAAAACTATCACCTGTGTTCTCAATTGTGCCCTGTAATTTTCCAGAGGTCTCTCAAACAATTAGCAAGTCTTTACAAAGATAATTCAGGTCGTAAAACACTTTGAAAGGCGCCCAGTTATCCTTTGTGTTGAAAACAAAAACACGCGTCTTCTCCAAAAGTACCTGCTGTTCAGCCCGAGGGCTAATTTGCATGATAACGAAAAACGCGTGACTGTTCATGTGAAGTTGCGAAAGAGCCAATCACATTGCAGCAAGAGGCGAAACGCATCACGTGAACAGCGAATGCTTTGTTCGAAAATGGATTTTGTGACGCGAATTTGGAAGTTTCGCGAGCGTAAACCGTCGTTTTTTTGTGATAGCCAATTAGGCGAACTTTAACAAAGAATTTCCTAACCTTTTAGTCAAAACTGTAAGCTCTCATATAGATAACTTTCTGGTTCAGCCGGCAAGGAACAGCTCACTTAAAAATAGGGAAGATTAAGGGCCTCAGAAAAAAGCCTTTATGGATACCTCGTTCGCCGTTTCGGCCCATTGTTTTGGGGCGTTCGACCTATTGTTTCGGGTCGAATCTATTGTTTTTGGCAAGGAAAGTGCGTCATCACGTGACTCCGCAGAATATATATATATTAGAAGTATCTGAAACTGAAGGGAAAAATTTTGTGTCTGAACTGAACTGAAAAACAATATTTCAAAGGTGGAAATGATAAAATAGGTTCAAGTACCCTGTTGCATAGTTGCATTAGTCGTTTACATGCTACAAGGCAAACCTTAATTAGGTTACCAACCTTTTTCTCAACAAGTGGACACTGTAAATCTGAAAGATGCCTCGTAGATTATTTTTTGTTGCAGCACTTCTCCAAACAAAAACTACAAATGCTGCAACCAATTTTTTCCACTCTCATCCCTCTCACTGTTAAAGCCTGTTTGAAAGCATTGAACAGATCAGCCAGGGCACAAGCTCTCAAGCTAATCCACCTGAAGTCATCTGGTACATTTAATTATTCGTCATGAAATAGGTTGCTGCATTTTTATTTTAAATTTTGGCATTTTTTCTAGTAAAAAAAGCGTGCCTGGGTACTCCAAATTAAATGTTTTGGTTGTCCAAGGCCTAAGTATTAGCTTTTCCAGCCAAATATTCTGCAGAAACCAACCAATTTATGAAATTGACTAATGAAAAGTTAAAGATAAGGAGATCCCTTGTTTACCAGAGGGATAGAGTAACGGCCTTATTCAGATATGAGGCCTCAACACTTTGATTGTAATTAAATGTTGCAAGGAAAATCATATGGGCAAATTTGAAAACAACCCAATTGCATTTTAATTAGATAATGGGCCATCACTATATTGCATAAAGCTGCGACAAAAGGATATTTGTTAACAATCAATTTACTTCCCTTTTTACTGTGAGTCAAAACGAGGTAAGGTAGGCGGAGGGATTAAAATCTGGGACAAAGGAATAAGATCAGGGAAATCCGAGCTCGTGATTTTATTTAGAAAACCGTACTCTGCAACCACTGTGCTGAAAGAAATTTTTTAGGTATTCACCAACTAAGTGGATATATTTGAGGATTTTCCTTCATGAAAATTTGTGAAGAAACACTTTACTGGAGGGAAATAATAAGGTAGATTTGGGTCTGCCTAAAGAGGAAAAAATGGAGGAAAATGTCATAAATTTTAAATTAAGATTTCTGTGGATCTTGATATGTTATCGCAAATGCCAACAGTAATATTTGAGAAATATCCATGTTCAGTTGCAAAAAAAAACGTGTTAGGTAAAAAATCCATGTGCACATCACCGCAGATTTAGGGGGTGGTCACTGCCAAGGTCCCTAAAGAAATTTCCCACAGCTTCCCTATTTATGGGACATCACATACAGTTTATCCAGAGCTGAAAATGATTTTGTAAACCAAAGCGCTGATTGGCTCTTACAAATTCTGTCCTTGTAATTACCAGCTTTTCTGGCACCTAATTATAGGATAAGCCTATCAATCAATTCTTCAGGCTGGGTATAATACATCAAACCTCCAGTAAGTTGAGTCTTACGCCATGTTCTGTTTTTGGGTATACCAGAAAGCATATTTAAATTTTGAAATATTTGTATGGCTTTATTCAAATATTTTCTTTCATGATTAAACCATTTAGTGAGTAAATCAACCAAACTTTTGTCACCTAAATTCTGATAAAAAATCTGACCGCTTCAATGTGCTTCAGCCACATACTCATTTAGTAATCTAGTTTGATTAATCATCAAACCACCGTATATACCATTGCCAGAAACTTTATAAGCATTTCTTTTTAGCTGCTTGTACCTTCTAATGCCTTCACCTTGTATAACATCAAAACTATCGTTACCTGTGTTATTTATTTATATCAGTTAATTGCTTACTTATTAAGTCATATTTCTTATTTATTCCTTCTTCTTTTTTGCAAATCTTGTAAATTGTAACTGTAAATCTTGATTAATGTAATTTAATATGTGAACAGTTTTTACTATCTCCTTTTGGTTTTCTTTTAACTGTTTTATCATTTCATCCTGCTTTTCATCGTTGATGTCTTTAACATCCTTTTGAGCCTTGATTACAGGTTCAAATTTCCTTACAGTTTCACACCGTCGATTTTCTCTATAATCTTATGGCTCTTTTATGCAAGTGTTCAATGTAGGTGGAAAATTCTTAACTTCATCTAATGAAAAAAGTGACCCACCTTGAGAAAACCTCCACTTCAATATGATCATTCAATCTCTTTTTCCTTGAAGCCTAGATGATTTCTTTCAGCTGGAGAATCGAATGAAATGCTTTATACTAAATTATTCTTTATCTTATCACAGTTGTCGGTTTGCAACAATGAAACAAGTTTCCAAATGCAAAACTAAACAGTAAGAGGCTAGTGCTTTATATAGTATGAAAAACTGCTTACTTTCGCAAGTGGAATATCATTACTTCTTTTGCCCTTTATTTTGACCTCTGAATGACACGGCGTGGACTGAATTGCGAAACAGAATACATCACATTAAAGTACACTCGCTGATTAACATCAAAGACTGACTGTTCACTGAATCCGTTAGCACCTACGGGTATCTAGCTTAGCTTCCACGTGCAAGCTTCATGCACAAACCTCAAATCTCTACATGTGCCAGGACACTAGCCTGAAATCCCTCATGAAATATTTGGTATCGTAGCAACCTTTCGAGATCTATCATCTTACCATAAATACATTTCGTTGAATTTTTACATCTATTGGGAATTTTATAAATCTATCTAATCTAATACAACATTTCAATAATTGTAATAATAATAGGAAACATCTATAAAACAAATAACAAAAACCTAAATTACATTCAGAAAATAACTATATTAAAATAAGAGTAAAAACCATAAAAAATGAATGATAAAATAACATAAATAGATATAATAATATAAATTCATATCTTTGCCTCTGTGGGCATGTAGTCAAAGTGAGCAAGTTCTTTATTATTGTTTCGGCGGAACAGCACCCTCACCCTCTCACGCAGATTACTGCAGATTTTACAATTTCAATGGATAATCTTGTCCTGACCCAGCTTAAAGTTGATTCGTACCGTGAGTTTTCCTTGTTAGCGAGTTTCGTTGCCAAGTTCGATGTCCATGTGTGACACGCACATCAAAGAAAGTTACTTGACCCTGTCTCCAAATATTGCTGGCTTTAATGTCCAATCTTGCACTATCACTTCTGTTGGTAGATTTTAGCCGACACTGTTCATTGTCAACTGGAAGGAGATGAGGTTCAGCTTCTACATTGGGGCCCACTCTGTCTAAAAGGGTGGTCAAAATGTCCCTTATGTTTTCTTGACGTAATGAGACAAAACCATCCTTTTTGCATGATAGAGCATGATAGAGCATGACCCAGGGAAAATTTCTGGCCACATGGGCACCACGATGACAACTTTTGTAGACTTAAGTTATATCTAATCCGGAGAGCATCTCTGAAGTCCTGCTTGTTAAGATAGAAACCCACATCTTTTAATGGAAGTGCTGATAACCATGGACTTGCTCCCTTATCTCGTGCTTGTGTGAAAGCGACTGAATGCTTATCATGTAATTGATTCATGGCTGATTCCACCTTCTTTAAAATCTTTTCACGCTTTAGTCTCATCACCTCTTCCTTTCTTTCATCTTTTGTCTCACTATCTGTAGCGGCAATTATTGAAAACTTCTGCTCAACTATTGCATTGACATGAAGCTGAGTAATGCGTTGATCCTTTGAATTGGTCTCCTGCTTCACCAATCACGTTAGGAATAGATATTCCCCCGTCTTTCTGTAGGAGAGAAAGAGCAGTCTCAAAGTAGTCTGGTAGGGGTTCTGTTTGCCCAAACAATGTTGGTACAACATCATTCCATAGAATTTCTTGGAAGGATCCAGGTAGCTTTCAAACTCTGGTATTGTCCTCATGAAATACTTTAACTTTGATAGGAAACCTTTCGTCAGAACTGCATAGGCTGCTTGAGGGTAAGACTCAGCAAATTCTTTCAACGTTTCTAGCTCCTTGCACCATTTTCCTAATTTTGCTTTGCAGTATTGATCTTGAAATTGTTTTGACCCCAAAGCTGCACCAAGGTGACGCTGCCCCTCTGTTGTTATATTTACACTTGCCCCGATACCTTCTTTGCCCCTGCTGCTACTTCAGGAGCCAACACTTCTTCTCATTTACATAATATCCAAGCTTTTCCCCTTCTTTTATCAAGCTGTGATACCATATGGATAAATTGTTGATCGTCCCACTTGCAGCTGTGTTGTTAGCTAACCATACCTGCTTTACACTTTGTGTCAAGTGCCTTAGGTGGTTTATGAGGGTTGTAGTGTTTAAGGAGTGCCAAGGCATTGCCAAGGGGTCACCTTGTGTGGTTCCCTCACTTGACTTTATCTCTGATCCTCCTGCTATGATGAGACGAGCACCTTGTTGATACGTGTTCAGCAGAAAAATAGCTATCTCTGGACACAGGATAAAACTATTATGTAGCGCTGCTTGTCTATTCATGCAGTTGAATGCATTTATTGCATCAAATAAAGGAACTGCATCTGAGTCCTCATTTTCATATATTTGACGCAAAGCATGGATGGCAGCTTCAGCGCCTGCTTCATGACCTGCACAGGTTTGTAGTGGTCATGCAGCTTCTTTGATCTCTGATTTCAAGGTCCATGAAACTGTTTTGCCAACTATTCGTCTCAGTACTTCTCCTACACCTATGGGGCAAACTCCTGGATTCTTATTGAGAGGGATGAGGATGTTAAAGCTTCACTAGATCTGGATGGTAGTTCAAAGTCAGAAGGTGTTTTGTCATTATTGCTATCTCCACGCGAAGTTCTTTGCTTGCAGCCCCAAATTGTCTAGAGCACAATATTCTTCAATATTGCTCTGCGTCCAATGCAGATGGACCAGCCGAGCCCTTTGTTTTAGAAGCAGCTCTGAATATAATTTCTTCATCGCTAGAAGCAAAAATAGCAGCTGTATAATAATGTTCTCTGTGTTACTGCTTTCCTCTCGGGTGTTTTTGCTGTAATTCATTTAGGACTTCCTCGCTCGAGGGCAAAACTCCACTACTGGTATCAGAATCCAAGAATATCAGTGCTGAGGATATAATTCCTTCCATTAGCAGCTTAGAGAATATTCTGCTGACATCCTCCATTGAACGTGACTTTTTTAATGAAATTATTTTTCTTTGGATCAACTTTGCCTCCTTAAGCAGAAGTTGTATGTCACCGTGTTTCCATAATTCCAGCCTTCTTTTGAGTGCTTCGCTGTTTTCTTTTGTTTTAGAGCGTGATGATGGTTTTTGTAGAACCAAGGATGGCAAAATCATAAATGCTTTGATAGCCACGGAATTCAGTTGCGAATTTTTCGAATTGACTTGCTTCAACCAAAAGACAAGCTCTTGAGTGAAATCCTTCCCAGCTTTGCCTGATGAAACCTTAAACAAATTTTTCCTGAATTTTATAACTTCTTCATATGCATGAGAGACTTGCTCAATCAGTTCTCCATGGGGAATTCTGCCCCAATGTCTTGCCTCTGCGGGCCGATTTGGAATAATATCAAAGCCAGGCAAGTTCAGTTTACAAACCTGTAGTGATTCTTTCAGAGGTCTCCATGGAGTCAAATCCTCATTTCTTAAATAACTAATTGGTATCTTCAGTTTAGCCCTTCTAATGACGGGCTGGAACTTTGTTGACCTCCTGATGCCATTGCCAGAGCCTTGAAATCGTTAGTCACCAAATGAAATTGTTGGCCTAAATTTGGCCTAAAACGAGCCTAAAACTCACTTTTTAACAGAAAGTCGTATTTATCCATTTGGTCACCATTTTTGCACAAAATAATTAAAAAGCACACAAACCATACACAAAGACTGCTAGATTAATCTTGAGCCTGATATCCCTACATGTACCAAGACACTAACCTCACATCTCTAAACATGCTTATGTGCTACTCTGTTATAAATTGCTAACTTTAGGGCCCTCTTGAATTATATAATTTGCTGATGCTAACGCTCCGCATGGTCTAGTTGTTGTTCTTTTAATAAAATCTCTCGATTTCCACAAACCATTTCTTGTTGCTCATGCTCATACAGTCAAATACGCATAGTTTGAAATCTGCATAGTTCGAACTCGTGTAATTCGAACTCTATCTAGTTCGGACAAAATTCTCCATTGCTTCAACGATCACTAATGAACCAATTTATATCAAACAAACCTCTATAATTCGAATTTTTTTAATTCGAACATTTTCACAATTCCCCAGGGTGTTCGAATTAGACAGAGTTGACTGTACCTTGAAACTTTTTTCTTGTGAGCTTCTTACTGCTTCATCTTTTTCCCGTTGTAGCTTTGCCAAGTCTTCTTGCACTTTTTCCACCTCCTTTCTTGCCCTTTCAATCTGTTCTTCTCTTTCTGCAACAAATCATTTTAACTGACTATTTCAGAAATATCTACTTTGTCATAACGCATGCCCGAAATGTCCCTTTTCCAAAACTGCATCATCACACGATGCTGAGATTCCAAAACGTTACTGTAAATAACTAACGTAAATAACTGAACTAAACAACAACGTAAGTGGTACTTAAATGTGCTAGAAAGTTCCAACACACTCCCTCCATTTGGTCTAGAATGGAACTAGAAAGAGTCCTCTCTTCTTCCACGATAATTCTGACTGTTTCTTTTGCATCAACAGCTGCCTTCCTTCTTGGCTGGAAGTCTCTTGTTTCGGTATTTAGTTGCACCTGGGTTTGTTTCTCTGCTATGTCGCATTCGAGTTTCAGTGGATATAACCGCTGCGCCACTCTTTTTAGGAATGACTTCCCTGCTCCAAGCCTTGCAGCTCTAGCAACACCGTCTTTACCAGTTATCAGATTTTGGATTATCCCGATGTGCCATTTTCATGCACGTTTCCGCAAATCATTATTCTCGATGTTGTTTGCATCTTCTTCAGGCAAATGATTCGGCAAGCCAAACATCATGACGTTTGGTGTTAAAATGGGCAATTGCACATCATCTTCCACACAGCTTAAAGGTTGATTGTTTAAGGTGAGCTCGATGTCCAGGATAACTTCTTCTAGCTCACTCCAGCTCAAGTATGCTCTTCCTGAGGTTTTGTGAAGAGATTGCTTCACCAGCCCAACTATCCGTTCAAACTGTCCGCCCCACCAAGGAGCTTTGGAGATCTTTGTCCTTAAGGACTTTCTTTAAAGGCTGGATTACACTATCATCTTTAGGTAATTGTTGCTTCAATTTTTTCCGTGATCACGGACAACACGAGAAAATGATAGTGTAACTGCACCTTCAAGTTCCTTGTTGCTGCTTGTTTTGGGGGATTACGCAGTAGGTGTTAATTCATCTTTCTGAAATTTCTTTTGATCGTCGTTCAAATTGTTCCTTCAGAATTTTAATCCCTTCAAACGCACCGACAGATTTCGTGACAATTTTCTTGATGGTACATCAATAAGTTTGAATTCAAGATTTGAGCGCGCACGATTTTAGTATTAAAATGGAACAACAACGAAAAAGATCGAAAAAGCGCTGCTGCTGCCTGCAGCTATTCTACTTGTCTGTGGTCTTGGACTACTTCGATCTCTACGACTTCTTCACCTTTTCCAGCAATCTGCCTGCTTTGCAAGAACTCGTGAAGTTGTTTTTAAATTCATTTCTCAGAATGGTCCATTTTCATACAAATTCACACTTGATCGCAGTTTTACAATACTAATATAATGTAAAAATAAGAAAACACAAACACACGAACAACGGCAAGTGAGTTCAGTAATAAAATACCCATGTACCATCAAGAAAATTGTCACGAAATCTGTCGGTGCATTTGAAGGGATTAAAATTCTGAAGGAACAATTTGAACGACGATCAAAAGAAATTTCAGAAAGATGAATTAACACCTACTGCGTAATCCCCCAAAACAAACAGCAACAAGGAACTTGAAGGTGCAGTTACACTATAATTTTCTCGTGTTGTCCGTGATCACGGAAAAATTTGAAGCAACAATTACCTAAAGATGATAGTGTAATCCGGCCTCAACACTTTTGCTCCAGAAACAAAGGTTCTGCCATTATCAGAATAGACCTTTTCCAGGCTCTCCTTTCTAGCAAAGAAACACTTCAAACTCTCTAGGAATTCTTCGGTTGCTTGATCCCACAAGAGCTCCAAATGCAATGCTCTTGTTACGCTACACGCAAAGAGTAAGATGTAGGCCTTTCCTTCCTGTTGCTGCGTTTGTTTGTAGATGATTGGTCCCACGTAGTCGATACCCACAACTTGAAATGGCCTGGGTCCTTAGGTCCTGTTAATTGGCAGGTTTCCTTCTGGTGGACTTGCAAAAGCTTGTGCTTGAAACCATTTCCATCTGTGGCATCTTGTTGTGACTTTCTTAGCCAGTTGTCATAGTCGAGGAATTCAAAAGTCACGGCGAACGGGCTCTATTGTCAGACCAACTCCCCCATGCAAGGTTTTGATATGAGCATCCATCACCATCCTTTCAGAAATTTCACACTCGTCTTTCTGCAAGTTAAGTCTCGGCTGATCTGCTTGGAATTGTTCAGTGTTGCTGATGTTACGCTGTTCCCGTCTCACCCAAAATTTAATCTGTTTGTCAGTCTCCTCTGTGGTCAACTGTCCACTTCGTCTCGCTAGCCTTTTTGATTTACAGTTGTGTATGAATTCTGAGATCCATGCCGTTACTCACCTTGTTTTCCAATAGTTGTGCTTCTCAAGAATCCTCTGTAATTCATCCTTGATCTCTACAGCAACGCTTAGAGCCTCTTTTGTCAGTTTTGATTCAGCTTCAGTCTCACTACTTGGTCACCTCAAGATGTCCTAAGGCCAATTTTCTGGTGTTGATAGCCAGCTGGCTTGGGGAAACCTGGGGGAACCAAGCCCCGAGAGAGTGTATCTGCTAAAACCATTTCTTTGCCAAAAACCAGGCAAAGAAATGGTTTTAGCAGGTACACTGTCTCGAGCATACCTACCAACCAATAGAAGGAAGAAGTCACAAATCGAAGAAGTAGAGACTATCCATATGATATATGATAAGTCACCTTCCGATCTCAGAGCCACAGCTGAAAGAAATCCAATGAGAAACCACACAAGACACTAACCTGCAACCGCCCAGACTGGAATGTAGAATTCTTGTACACCGGAAAGCAAACATTTTTTAAGACCACGCCCTTTTCCCTAAAACCACGCCCTTTTCCATCAAAATGCCTTTTCTACTCTACATAACCCTTTACCACTTTTCCACTCCCCACACACATTATATATATACCCCCAAATAGTTGTCTGGTTATCGCATAAGTGCGTGAAACTCTGAGCCACAACAAAGATATATGTGTCTTTTTTGAAGTCCAACTCTGTATACCCCCGAATATATATGAATATGAATATGAATATATATATACTAGGGTTCACCACTCGCTTCGCTTGTTCGCCCCAGCCCGTCAAGTAAAAAAAAGCCTAGTCTGGTTGGCACGCTTCACGCGCTGCATTTGCTCCCGCTCATGCCCGTACATACATACATGAGCTAGGTTTGGTCGCTTCGCTCCCTCCCCGGAGCCCGTCAAGTAAACAAAGCTTAATCTGGTTGGCGTGCTGCGTTCGCTCCCGCTCATGCCCATACATACATACATACATACATACATACCCACATACCTACATACCTACATACCTACATACCTACATACATACATACACACCTACGTACATACATACATACATACATACATACATACTATACCTAAATACTATACCAACATACTATACCTACTATACAAACATACTATAACTACTTTACAAACATACTAACCTACTATACCTATTATAAAAACATACTATACCTACATACTATACCAACATACAATACCTACTATACAGACATACTATACCTACTATACCTGCATACTATACCTACATACTATACCTACTAAAAAAACATACTATACCTACATACTATGCCTACATACCTACCATACATACCCTGCAATACATACCCTACGATACATACTACGACGTAACATTTCTAAATCACGTAAAGGTGGGAGGTTGAATCTCCCCTCTGGCAAGCGACCGCCCCGCGCCCACCCTCGGCCCTGAAAAGCCTTTTCTGAATATTGATAATTTCAGTGTAAAATTGGCAGAAAGAAAGTTGCCACAGGAAAATCAATCCATCCTCAAAAATTCCAACTCTATCCCCAGCAAAAATTATATCAATACGTAGCTCAGGATACAGCGAACATGTTGCAAATAGTTCCATCTCTTAAATAAGTAATACTGAATTCTTAGAGACCATTTAGCGGAAGTGGTTTTAATGAAATTTCGGAGCTGTGCAAAAATCAAAACCTTTGAAAACACTTTAGCAAGTAAAAATAGTATTTAACATGGCAAATAGTGATCCTGTTGAACTAAAAAAAACCAAAATGAAGGTAATATGTTGGTGAACAATTATCGAAAATGTTTTGGTAGAAAATAATCAATTGTGGCAGGCTAAAATTCAATTTCCCTAAATGCCAAAACTTCAAAATTCAAAAATTCAAAACTTTGACCAAGGCCTAAGCGTTTTAGCATGCCGAAGCAACAATGGCGGTCGCCTACTACAAAACCTGCAACTACTTCATTCAAAAAACAAAACAATAACAAAGCTATCACCTGTGTTTTCCATTGTTTCCTGCAACTCTCCAGGGGTCTTTCAATCAATTAAGAGCTCTTTACAAAGAAAATGCAGCTGGTAAAACACTTTGAAAGGCGTCCACCTCATCTTTTTGTGTACAAAACAAAAACACACGTCTTCTCCAAAAGTACCTGTTGCATGCCGAGGGCAAATTTGCATGATAATGAAAAACGCATCACTGTTCACGTGGGTCGCGAAAAGAGCCAATCACATTGCAGGAAAAGGCGAAATGGGTCATGTGAAGAGCGAATACTCTTTCCGAAAATGGAGTTCAGGGCGCGAATTTGGAAGTTTCGCCAGCGTAAATCGTCGTTTTTTCGTGTTAGCACAATTAGCGGAATAATTAATGGAATAACTCAAAAATTCTTTTAAAATAGGCTTCCAAAAATAGATAACTTTTGCCTACTCCAGAAACGGAGCCTTTCCATGCAAGTCTCAACCTTGTGCGACCCCATTCAAAAAAGCCTTGTTGATTACACGGTTCGCTGTTTCGTCCCATTGTTTTTGGGCATTCAACCTATTGTTTCGACTCGAATCTATTGTTTTGACCAGAGTTTCGCCACCGTCACGTGACATTGCAGAATAGTAATGTTAGATGAATAATTAATATGTTATTTGTCAATAGAGAAACTATGTAATAAGGTTACTCGATGTTCAAAAATGGGTATCATCCTTTGACGTTACTGAAGCGAGTCAACACTTTGCTAGCTTTATATGAATCTTTGGTGTTCTTCTTTAGGTTTCCACTCTGTGTTTTGTAAGATGTTCCTCTTTCTTTCCATAAACATATAACTTCGCTGCTTGCCGTATTATTTCTTCTGATCGGATAACGTTTGATGTTGCCCAATCAAGAAGTGATCTTTCCTGAAGCGTGCTATGGCCCTGTCCTCCGTATTGCCATTGTGTATCCATTACACTGTAAAAAGATTCAGCAATGGCTTCTGGGCCTCCCATTGCAAGAGCAATATCCAAAGCAGTCATTGCAATTGGTCCAGCCACTGAATAGAGGGCTTCATGGCAATATTATTTAACAACTGCTTCTTCAATCAACACCATTTTGACAGGTTCTTTACCAGAAAACTGCAATTTAAACTCACAATCAAGGGTGAAGAAATGATTTGGTGCTGGAAGATACTCCATTTGCAACAAAGAACTCTAACTGTCACCGCACATTTCTTGAATAGATATTTTCATCTACGGCATTGAAGCACCGCAAAAGCTCCTTTCTCATTTGTGGATCCCAAACAAGCATCTTTAATGCATTTTTAAAAGACGAAAGTGCACTGAAATGAAGCCTTTTGTCAAACCTCTCATCTTCCAATTGCCTTACATACTTTGTTAAACCTCTCATCTTCCAATTGCCTTATTGGCAAAGAAATGCCCAAAACTATCTATACTATACACCGTAAAATCACCTTCCTTTAACTGCACTCTTCCGGTTGGAAACCTCTTGCCACATAAAAGCTTAAGCAGTTCTGCAGTGTGGAAGAATGAACAGTCCGAATCTGCACAATTTGCAAGGCGATCTTCAACTGAATCTGCAAGGTCGTTTGCGAATGTGGAGACATCATCAAATGAATCCTAACACTGACCTGTCAGCCCAGTCGATAAGGACTTCCTTCGTTGCACGTTTTGCACCAGGCTTCCTTGTTTCTGTGACGGTTGTATATATAATTTTCCATCCAACGCAGAGGCGAATATCTTGGAATGTTGGATGAGCCTCTTCATTGTTGTCCTCGGGATCCTTGTCAACAATTTTCTGAAAACCATACAAATTATCAAATGATGCGGGAACTCAAATGATATTGTATCATAGTCAAAATCACATCATTCAAACTAACATAAATCGGCTCAGCGAAGACCAGGTTTCTCAATTAAGGAAAGTAAAATCAGCATAAAAGTCGAACAACCCCTTTTTATATAGACTTATCTTGCATGAAAAACCAGTAATTCTCACTTTTCCATTTTCTTCCATCAATGGAAAAAAATTGAAATTGCCGTATTTTGTGCATTCTTTTGCTGCATTTCTCAATCATTCAACTAATCTACGACTCCAAGTGACAGTTTACAGATAGACAGATAGACCTTGAAGCTTTGTCATGACTCTTGCAATGGGTTCAAATGTATCAGCCATCAGCAAGCGGTCAGTAACGAAATCCTGCAGGAAAAATTGAATTTTTATGGCAAAGTAACATAATATTAAAAAATACTTCTCTGTGTTCAATGATATTGAAATGTTTCCCAAAGAATTCCAAATCGATCAACACGCCCTTAGCAGCGTTAACAGTCAAATAGTGCCTGTAGCAGCGGTAACAGTCAAATATGTGAATGAGTTACCTGTCCTTTGACTTTATACTGCAGTGGATGTGTGTCATTGCTCATTGCATCTGAGGCTTCCTTGAGTGCTGAGATAAACAATTTGTGTGATTTCACCAATCGTGTCCATTGCACATATGCTGAACTAGCAAAACGAGTTTGGAAATATGTCATGGCAACGGTTGCTCTGACTCCAAGCTGTTTGGCAGTTGCTTCAAGGATACCACTCCCTGAAAAGGTGTTTAAATAAAATTTTTGATGCTGAAAATATTGATATAAAATGCTAAAAATACTGAATCTCTAAGCTAAGCAAGTATAGAGAATGTCGTAGCCTGATTATATTGCATCAACATTAATATTATTACTATTATTACTGTTACTATTATACCTATTCCTCTGTTGAGTGCGTTTGCAAAAGAATTTGTTCTTTTGACGAAATTTGCAAAGAATTCCTTTGACAATCCACGCTTTCCTCCTTTCAAATCTGTTACTGCCAAGTTTAGCCAGTGAGATGGATCCCAAACAACATTGCCAACGAACTCTGCTTGTTCAGGTTTGCCTGTTGAAACAATTTCTTTAAACATTCGGGCTTGGTAAACTCCATCTGCTGAAGCACCTGAAATTTAAGAATTTGTAATTATTTCAAGCATTTTGCAAGGACATGCAGGGTTCCGTTTTTAATTTTAAAGTTCAATAAAACGTTGAATATCAGTTTGGCAAGGGAAAGTAGCTACTCACCGACCTTAAATTGTTGTACCTGTCTGCCGAATTTTGTTTCGACAAGGCCCAGTGCTTGTACAGTGCACTCTTCTGCAGATCCTCCTTCAACTTCGCCACTCTCTGAGCTCCGTTGATAAACTTCTGGTGCTGCGACTGCAATGGCAACTCTCTCTCCTTCCATCATAGGGCATATTAGTACTGCTTGATTTGACCGCTTGTTGACTGTTGCCTTGTCAAGAGTCAAGTAGTAACGAGGTGGCGAATTTGTGGAAGCCAGGCTCCCTGTCATATGCTTTCGCGTCATTTAATCTACAACGGACAACATGCATCTTACTAGGTCGGGGAAAAACTTCCTGGAATGGCCAGTACCTTCAACCTTGGCACCCACGGAAAATGCAAATGCCACTTGACTTTCGTAGTGCAATGCAGCAGATTTGGATTTCACTGCAGTGAAAGCACATTTTACTAATGTTTCTGCTGCCTCCAAATGTATCTTTTGCAGCTTTCGTTCTTCCCCAAGCATTCTTATGGCTTTAAAATGGGTTTCTCCATCATTTGAGCAAATCACATGTTGTATAATTCTGCTTTTCAATTTGCGCCATTTTTCTCCAGCACCATTAATAAACTCAGCCATTAGGTTCAGGGAAATATATTTTCCTGTGCTGATGAATTTACAGTCGGCAGAAAGCTTTTTGCGGCTCGAGCAGGTGTTAGCATTCTGGCCCTGTCACGATAAAGGACGAAGCACGTTTCGCAGCGCAAAACTGCTCCACCATCGCCAAATTCTTCTAGCTCTCCCTTGTTCTTTGGGTAAAGAGCTATGTGATCAAATGCTGCAACGAGTTCTGTCAAGTTCTTTACTTCGTGCCATTTCTTCATTTTACTGTAGCACCGACTCATTTCAGTTTCCAACGCTGTTGCTGGGGCTGTCGATGTTGGCCCAAACATTGAGGCACCAGTCACTTTTCGGTCAACCGATAATCGGTCAACTTTGTGCCTTAACTTTTCGATCATTTCCATCAGTTTTGTTTGATTATCTGGCTTTCTTATTTCGATAAAACTCTCTAAGCTTTTTTGTACCAAGTCTCCTCTTGAGTTTGTTTGATCAGATGACTGGGAAGGTGAAATGCGCAATTCCTCAATTACGTCAACTTTGTCTGTATCTTTAAATGTTTCATTCATAGGGTCAGAATCCAACATAAAAAGTCCTAGTTTTCTTGCAGTGCCAGTGGCAGTGCTGCTGGTTGCTGCTGCTGTAGTGCTTACTTTTTCTTGAGAAGACTGCATTTCATTTGTCAAGACTAAACTTCTGATTTCACTTGGTACAGATATAAGGTTTACTCGAACGATATTGAAATCAGCTTTTGATGTAAACAAGCATTTTTCTCCTTTCTTGGAATGGTGTCTGATGAAATTTCGCTTCATCTGATGGAGGTTCCCGCGGGAAAGAATTGCAATTTTCTTGTCCTGTTTTGTGACATCATAAACACATTTTAAGCAGACATGAGTATCACGAACAGTGTCCCGTTTTTGCACGGATGTTTGTTATGGTGATGTTGCAATAGTTTGCAGCTGGTATCTTTTTTGAATGAAAGAACCGATTGTTTTGTATTTTTCCGCTGCTTTGATGGTGTTGATGGAGGTGGTGCTTCTTGTTCAGATTCTGAATAACGTGTTACTCTTGCGCGCTTTCCTTTTGACTTCGATAATCGAAATTCTCTTTCGACATTTGCATCGACAGCTTCATTTGAATCATCACTTTCTGATTCCATAGCTGTGTATTAACATTTTCAAAAAAATTTATTTTAATTATTTGCTGAAAAAACGACTCTATTAGCGATTATTATTTTTATGCCATCACAACCTAAAACGTGCTTCATTTAATTAAATAGATAATGGTTCAGAAAAATTACACTGTAAGTTTAGCTTACCTGAATATGAATTTCGTCAAATAATCGTATTTTGAGAACCAAATTTTGAAGGTACGTTACCTAACAGCAAACATTTGAAAAACCTTTCCTCAAATCGTTGTGAAATCTTGACTTCATGCTGGGAGTATCTGACGAAAATGATTACACACGTCACATCGGAAAAACCTTTGAATTCCTTCAATATCCAATTTGTCCATTAACACCCATTGCAGAATGGTCTTAGGTCACATAGTCATTTCCGGGGAGTGGGAAGCCACTATCTGGCATGTTGTTGTGTTTGAAAATCAATTTGACACTTTTTTGATTATGTCAGACCTTGACCTGCCAACCTCCCAACCTGAAAAACCTGGATATTTAAATTTTTTCTTTATTAAAACCTGGAGATTTAGCTAAAAAACTGGAGATTTTGCACTGCGAACTTTTTCGCCAAAAATAGCAAAATTTATCCATACATTAATTGCTGTTACTGTAAAACTTTATCCCATAACTTACAAAGTTTTCATACACATTTCTTGTTATAATTTAATTGTAAGACACTAAGTACTTTGCTGCACCATCATATTTTCATTTTTTGGCATGAACAGAATTACTAGAGTCTATGATGGTATTTGTTCCTTTGGCTGCCATCGTTTGCATGCAATGCAACTAAATAAAAGCTATGATAATAACTATAAAGCGTTCAATGCTATAAAGAGAGAAGCGGAACAGGGGGCCGAGGGAGTTATTCTAACGCAATCAGCGATGTGGTTCAAAGAACTCCAACCAAACACAGGTACCGTGTGGAATGAAGAAAGATTGGTATGAACGTGAGATGCAGGCCTAAACCGTGAGACACACCCCAAAATCGTGAGAGTTGGCAGTTCTGTTATTATGTGTGGGAATGTCAGTTTGCATTGCACGCCAAAATATACTATTTTATGCGTACGCCAGCTTGTACACCAGCTTTTTTTTGGGAATTGTACGCCAAAATTTGGTGTTTAATGCTGGACATGTGTATTTTTATATGATATAAGGTAAATAAAAGGTAAAAATGATAACATTTGTAAATAAGAAAAAATGTACAGGGTAGTCGCAGCAATGCAGGACAATAGGCAACAATACACATCAGCGATATAGAGGTGGTGGCGATGTCTAGTAAGTGTCATTATCATCATAATCATCATCAGTCCCGTGATGGAGATAGTAAATGTAAGGGACGCAAGTAGTGGTAGAATACGGCAAAGATAAATATTTCAGTTATGATAACCATCAGAAATGATTGAATACAAATGGGGTGTAGAAGAAAACCGAGTAAGGTCAAAGAGAGATTGGGTTGATTTGAGGATCAGTATGGTAAAGAAAAAAGTTGTGTGTGCGAATCGTCAGCTATCAACCTGGATCAGCGTTTCGGGGGTTTAATGACAGTACGCTTTTATGATCACAGGCCCCCCAGCACCCCGAAGGGCACCATCGCACAAGATAATGAATGCAGAAGTTAGAGACAATGGGAAAAACAAGGCGCGTACAGCTGATCAGCTAAAGAAGACAAGTATCGGAATTCAGAAGCGCTATGAATATGTGGGGCATAGCGATCAATGTAAAGTAGAACCGCAAAAATAATATGAATTCATAGTGAAAAGATTTCGAAGTGAAGAATATTTAGTGTTTTTGGATACATGTCCAAGTTGTAATTGGAAAAAAATAATTATGATTATGATGTATGCTGCATAACAGCAACAACAATAACAATAGAAAACGTAATAACAACAACAACAACAATGTCGGCTGTTAGGCCAAATAGAAAATATGAAATATTAAATGTGAAATTATCACACGAAGATGCCCACGATTTTGACTGTTTATAGTTTGAGGTTAGTCCTGACCAAAATGTCTTTTATGTTTTTGTTTCGTTTAAATGCCAGGATGGGTGTTGTATCCGAAATGTTATGTAGATCGGTATCCTCTTGAATATGGTGCCAGTGTCTTCGTAACACTGCTCCGAGGCCCATGGTATTAGAATCGTATCGTACCACGAAGGGTAATTTGGTACCATGTTGAGACTCGGTGGGTTTTAGTAAATCGTCCTGTGATAATGGATGTACCTTGTTGAAGATGTCGCTTATGAGGCCAATGTTATAACCTCGTTTAACAAGTGTAATTTGCAGTTATTTTAAATGTTGTTCGAAATCGTTATCATCGGAGATGATGCGATGATAGCATAGAGCCTGGCTATAGATAATGCCTTCTTTGCAATGGGTCGGATGGAAGGATAGTGCATGTAATAATGAGCAAACATCAGTAGGTTTTTTGTAAAGTGAAGTTTGTAGTGTCCCATTCGGGGTTAAAATGACCATGGTATCAAGAAATGCTATTTTGGTGAACGAAAAGGACATTTCAAATTGGACAGTATCATGTAGACTGTTCATATCATGGTAAAATGTGTGTAGGCTTTCCAAGCCGTGGGTCCAAATGGCAAAGATGTCATCTATAAATCGTAGCAAGGTCATTGGCTTTTGGTCAGTGGGGGCTGTAGATAATATATGAGTTTCTATGTGATCCATAAAAATGTTTGCATAGTTAGGAGCAAATGGTGAGCCCATAGCAGTGCCATGTGTTTGTAAATAGAATTGGTTAAGAAATTGGAAATAATTCTTTTTCAGAATGAACTCCATGATTTGTTTCATAGATGGTAATGGTATTGGTATCTCAGTGCCATAAAAGGTTTGTATAGATTGTAAACAGCAATTGATACCCTCATCCTGAGGAATGTTTGTGTAAAGTGATTTTACATCAAATGTGACCAAGATCGAGTTGGGTGGTATTGTACCTTCCAACAACTTGAGTTTTTGTAGAAAATGTGTAGTATCCTTGATGTAGGACGGAATCTGTCGTACAATTGGTTTGATATAATAATCAATGTACACTGAGAGGTTTGATGTGGGTGAATTGCAACCAGAGATAATCGGTCTGCCCGGTGTATTAGGTTTGTGTATTTTTGGTAACATGTAAAATATAGGGGTCCTAGCATTATTACTAGGGTTAAGGAATGTAAATGTTGGTTCATCAATGACCTTTTTCATATATAAATGAGTAATGAAGGACGAGATATCCAGAATTAGATCATGCATAGGATTGTGGGGTATTGATATATAGTATTGGCTATTGTTGAGTTGGCGGTATGCTTTTCTTAGGTAATCATCAGTTGACCATATTACTATTTTGCCTCCTTTGTCAGCAGGTTTGATAATGATGTCACGCATTGATGCAAGTTCACGAAGAGCATTGCGTTCAGCTTCAAAAGGTTTTGTGGGGGACTGATATCACATTGTAAGTTGGAAATATCATTTTGTACATTATCTACATAGTTGAGAATGCTAATGTTGTCAGGTTCAGGAGGTTGCCATGTTGAGCGAGTTTGTAATGGGAACTTAGGTGTTGTATGTCTATGTTGAAAATAATGTTTTATAAACAAACGTCGCCTGAAGGCATGAAAGGACGATTTAATTTCGCTAATTGTAACTGGTTTGGGTGTAGGGATGAACGATAATCCCTTTGAAAGTACATCAATTTGTGTTTGTGTGAGATTATGATTACTCAAATTGTGAATTAGCAGGGAATTGTCAAAATCGTTTTGGATAGTACAGTGTAGGGATTTTTTCGCAGCATTTTTACGTAAATGGCGTTCACTACGTTTCCTTTTGATGCCAGCCATGCGTTTCAGAGTTCGGAGTTTCGATGTGTGTACTTGGAGTACGTCATCAGTAGTTTCTATTTTGAACAAAATGAATAGAAGCATATTGGCAGAAAGTTTCACTCAATAAAAATTAGAATGTTGTTGTTTCCAGTATTTATATAGAATTAGTAAAAATTTGGCTCATTCTAAAAGTGTATGCTTTATTTTAGAATATAATGAGGAGTATGGCACTCGTTTTGGATTGGAATGGTCTCATTGTAAACTTTCAAGGATAATGTAACGTTGCAGATATCGCAAAACTGCGAACGTTAGGTGAAACATTATTAAAAAATACTGAATATCGTAAACGGCAAAGCTCCGTAGGTATAAGGGTATGATGAAAGAGTATAAAATTAGTAACTGAAGATTTGCCGTAGGGTATAGTCTAAAGATACATGTAATCGATATTAATTAAGGTAAAAAAACGATAAAATGTTGTAAAGTCAACGGATTTTCAAGAAAATGTAATGATTATTGACGAGGACGTTTATTGCCTCGTCCGGTAGGTTTTCGATAAGCTAAATTAGTAGAGTAAAGATCATGTGAATAATCACGGGCTAAGTTGTTCAAAAAATCACAAGTATGTTTATCATACATGCTAGTTATAGAATCATTGCGAGAGTCCACTAATAATTTTGTGTTAGCGGCCACTTCATCGTGGTGAGCAGAAAGGAGCTCCAATACAGATCGTTGAAATGTTTTAGTAATAGTGTTGAGTCTCGATTTAGAGTCCGAGGAGAAAGTTTTATAGTCACGCAAGTGAAGAGCAGGTTGAGTATAATCTGGAAAAATGGTGCCAGATTGTGAGAGGTGTCTGAAGTGATTGGCCATGCCTTGGTGCTTGAGAATTGTGACTTTGTGTTTGGCAAGGTCTTTGATGAGATTTTTCTGGGCAGGTGTGAGGTTTCTTTCTGTCGGTGTAGTTGATTCTAATTGCTCGCCTTGCAGTAGAGCATCAATATCGTCATGTACTTCATGCTCTTGTTCGTCAGGAGTACGAAATCGAGTTTGTGAGGCGAAAAATATCATCCTGAGATGAACGCTCAGTATCACAGATGTCAGAGACTGAAATACGCATATGTATATGTATAAGTATATGTGACTGTTAAAGTCGAGTGTTTGTGTAACAGTAATAAAGGCAGATAAAAGCAGAGACAGGATATAAATACATGATAGAATGTGGACTTACGTTCACGAGATCTTTTTGCTCTGTTTGGACATAGTCATAAGAAAAAGATAGTCTGGAAACGGACAATCGGCTATTGAATTCAGCTATTGTTCTCTTTCCAATGTTGATGTAAGCTCGTACCCAGTTTCCTACGTGCACACTGAAATCGAAAACATGGCGTATGCTGGTGCTGGTGGCGAAGAATTTTTCTTTGGTGATGATTTGGATGCTGTTTTGGCGCTTCTCGATGAAGATTTACCAGCGGAAAGTGATCCATTTGATGCAGATTTAAATGTTTTAATGGAAGAGATCGACTCTACTCCGCCTGCTGGAGGATTTTCATGTGAGAAGTGTGGCAAAATTTGCAAAACAAAACGAGGATTGACCCGGCACACAAACACAAAACATATTGATGTTCGGCCAGACGTCGAATCTTCTGCTGGCTCCAAACGTAGAACACCAGAACAAATGCTCCATCCACTGTCTTTCAAGAAGTTTATTGAAATCAGTGCTGCTAAGTTGGCTTCTGATGAGTGTTACTCAGACAAACTGCGTGCCGAGTTCTCTGACTACAAAATCAGTTTTGATGATGTAGCCTTTTCCTATCAGTATGTCAGAGATGTAATTGGTAGTTTCAAGGGAAATGCTGAAAAATTCTACCCTGATTTTTATAGGTGTGTTTCCTCTGAGGAAATAGTGTTTAAGAACCTTTCTCGGAGGGGCTCTATCATCTTGGGGTTTGAAATGGCAAATCATGTTTTGGCACATCTAACTGGTGCAATTGTCAAAGAGGGTGATGTTGCTTTCAGTCATCCTATCTCCTTTTCATCAAAAGAAGTCAACATCATTCAATACCTGAGTGGTTATGTTTTTGGCACTGTTTATCGACGTATCAGACAATCAAATGCCACCAGAAGTATGCTTGGGGTTCAAAGTTTGAGCATTTTACTCGCTGGAAAATCAGCTTTGGAAATGGAAAGCAGCTTGTCTGAAAAAAACATATTTACAAATGCAAAGAATAGAGGGGGGCTTTGGACTGTTACATCAGAGGTATTTGAAATTTTTTCTCTTGTTGAAACAAAATTTCGGCAGTTCACAAATAAAATGAGCAAAATAATTGATAGCAACCAGATGGTATCTGATTTACTGGAAAATCCGATTGTCTTGGCAAATTATAAAAGGCTATGCAATCATTGAATTTGCTGGAACATATGATCATGTTGTATGTCCGTGTCAGAACTTTTTCATATGTTAAGGATCAGGTTGAAGTGCACAATATCCAATCAAAAAAGAAGAAAGCAAGATCACTTCGTACAGAAATAAAAAAAGCAACTGGCAGTCTGGACCAAGGACATTAAAAACATGCCAAAGCTATTATCTGTGAAGTCCTTTTGCACATTTTGATTGGATACGATGATGATTTTATTTTTTTATACTGTAATATGTGGGCCATACCCTTTTTTGTGTTTTAGTTGCAGCACCAGTTCATCGCTTAACCAGGAATTTTAGGTTTGTTGTATTTTCAAGAAAAATGATCCACACTACCTAAGAAAGTGAAGATCCTCATCTGCCAAAAACACAGTTTTATCCACCAATATTAAAGCCTAAGAAGGCCTGAAATACATACAGTATATATAGAATAAATAGATTTTAGAATTATCTTATATGAAATTTGTTTTAATTCCTGCCTGATCAGTTTCTTATTTAACAATTGTAGTTTCTTACATGTACAGGGTTTCTACTGTGCAGCTTTCTTGTTACTTCTTGCGCGGCAGGGGACTGTTTCAACATCAATTTTCGCAATTTCAGGATCGTCATTGCGACAATTTCCAGTGATTGGTCGAAACAATTTGGTTGTGCGGATTGTGTTGTCGTTGTAGCCTACATCACGCAGTGATGGGTTGTCTTTGCGGTGACCAAGTGATCTTTGACGTCCAAAATAATTTTCCAGTGGATCTTGACAGAATCTTTCTGTTAAAATGTATGGAACCCCTTGACAGAGCAGATACTGAACAAGCTCAATGGAAGAGTGGACAGTGATCTTTACACCCTCATAGGTTTGCCAAGAAATGAACATATTTCCTCTGTCATGGTCAGAAAACTCACCAGGCCGAGCATCAACTGAATCTTTCCAATCAGCAAGGTATTTGAGAAATACGCCAGTCAACCATGTGAAGCGTTCATCATGTTCAGACTGATAGGGCTGCAAAAATGGCTTGGCTTTTCGGACAGACTCAGAAGTGTTCCTAACATTCAAGCAGTCAAAGAACTTATCAAACATCTGACAATAAAGAGCAGTAGCACCTGCCTCAGGTGGGCCAAATGTTTGAAGAGCCTGAGACACTGATTCACTTAGAACCTGAGCTGCAAGTCTGACATTCATGACAGAAAAGCTTGACAAATTAATGTGATCATTTGTCAGTTTTGGAACCAGATGTAACCCACAATCCAAATCATCATGGAACAGTTTGGAGATGTGATTCCAAGTCAATAAATCCCCATTATTCCACATACCTCTGGTACATGATCCAGCAAAAGAGTTGCGAAGACAATTACGTGCAGTTTTCAGCAAATGAGGAACATCTGAGAGAAAGTAGATGTATCTTTCTTCCTCAGCCATGACATTACGTGTGCGGTAGACAACATCTACATCTGCATTTATATCCTCCACACGGGTCATATGTAAATGCATCCGATACATACTTCTGTTTGCAGATGCACCATCACTTGTTACACCAACAACTTTCACACCACACTTATCTTCAAGTATACCAACTGCTTTCCAAAATAATGGGAAAAGTTGAGTTGACTTTGCATTGGTTGTGGCAAAATTGGCAAAAGAAAAGTTCAAAGGGTTGACGATGCTCCTCAACAAAAAAACCAAGACATGAGATGCCAATTCATTTGACTTCTTCAAAGTGGCAAAATTAAGCTCTGGATCACCCAAATTAACAAAACCAATTAGATCCCCAGTATGTTTGTCCCAAACAAGATCTTCTTTGATTTTCATCTCATCCAATAGCAAGATACCATATTTTTCAATGTCCTGGAACTGAGACATGATAGAAGATAACTCTTGGATAACATCTTTGTTGAAACCTTGTTTTGGGCGAATATAATTTTTATAGTCTCGGAGACGTCTGCGACTTGGCAATACCACAAACCCACTGTTTGTTTTTTCATCAAATCGAATCTCATCATAAACAGCTGGAGATTTAGCAGCCAGACCCAAACAGTATCGGATGATCATAGGATGATAGCGAACATTGGTTTTTGAAGAAGAGAGATACTTTTGTTGTTCTTCCCAGAAGAGCTTCATGAAAGGAGGAATTTTGGTTTCATCAGTACCAGACATGATGGAAATGAAATCATTGCTTAGTTTGTTGTCAACTTTGAGAGAATTTTGAGAAATTTCTTCTTGCATGATGATGATTTCCTCTTTCAATTTCTTGTTTTCAAAACGATAATTTTGCAGAGTGAGTTTTACACGCTCTGAAGATGTTGATGAAATGGGTGCTTTTAATTTAGCTGGAAGAGTCAAGTTGTTCCTTTTCCTTTTCAAACTCTGTTTCTCCCTTGATTCTATGATTATGCATTCAGCACATTTTTCGGAAGATTGGGGAATCAAAAGAAGACAAGAAGGAGGACGATACCATTTGCTTTGATGAAGTGGATTTTCCGCTGTACTGTCATACAACTTGGGCACAGAGTGCTCAATGCAACCACCAATAAACTGATTTGGTAAACCAGGACAAATTTGCAAAGCTGTTGTTAATTTGATCAAGTTGGATATTGTAATGTATTTCACAGAACGTTGATTTGCAGTATACAAAGCATGAGTAGCAGGAAGACTCCACAGCAGCATACGAACAGTGAAAGAAAGATCTTCTTCAACATGAATTTCATACTTGGGTACCATATGAACTTGATCAGCAAAAGAGAATGAAAGAATGTTACTCACATCATTAGATGTATTCCAACCAGTAAGCTTGAGAGTGTTGGCACGAGTTGAAAATTCATGAAAGGACTGGTAGCATTCAACTGGTTGATCAACTAGGCCCACTGGCTCTGAATAACTTGCATGCAAAGATTTTTTTTCCAAGATAGCATCTGCTGATTTGCGAGGTTTGACCGCAGAAGACGAGGAAGGAATACTTTTAATAGGAAGATTTAGAGTGGGAATAACACCAGGAACCAACGTGCATTTACTGCCGTGGCGATGGTACTGATCCTCAGCAAAATGACGCTGGCAAATAAACAACTTTTTGTTATTAATTCGAGCTCTCAATGGACCATCGATGACTCTATCTTTCGTTATAACGTCAATAAGCTTCTGTCTCCAATTTGTTTCAAACTTTCCTTCGCCAGATGGAACTTTAAATAACGATATACCTTTATATTGAGATCTTCTTGAAACTGAACAGCCGTAGATTGAACAATTATCACCTGGCATTTCCACGAAAAAATTAAAAAAGACTGGCAAGCACAATGTAACACACTGCAGTGAGAAGAACGGCCTAAAATTGCGTGCACGTAAGAAACTGGGTACTAGTCTTAATTTCTTAACAAAAAGATAGAACAATAGCCGATTGTCCGTTTCCAGACTATCTTTTTCTTATGACTATGGTTTGGAGAGGAAGGAGAAGCCATGTTGATTGTAGTTGGTGTGAAGTTGAAGCTGTAGAAAAGTTCAGGTCTGTCCAAGTAGAAGTTATTGTGAGAATGAGCAAGGAACAAGGTGCGTAATTTGTATTTGAAAACTTCGAGCAAGCAAGAAAGCGTGTCAGAAGGTGCATCAGTAACTTGATGAGCAGTCAACTATGTCATTGTGAATAGTGTAAATCTGTAAAGCTTGTATGTGTGTGGTGGTGATAACGTATAGCATAGTAGGTATGTGGACTTGTGCCAAGGCTAAAAAAGCTATGGAATTAAGAAGCGATTTCGGGGAGTGTTTAGCCCGAGATGTATCGAAGTAAATGCCAATTAGGTATACTCAGCCTCGAATAGAGATGTGAGATGTAGGTAGGCGCCAATGACGTATTGTACCCAAAGTCAAACAAAGCGATCACAAAAGGATCTTGCTTTCCCTAGTGAGTCAAATGTGTATTTTTAAATGATATAAGGTAAATAAAAGGTAAAAATGATAACATTTGTAAATAAGAAAAAATGTACAGGGTAGTCGCAGCAATGCAGGACAATAGGCAACAATACACATCAGCGATATAGAGGTGGTGGCGATGTCTAGTAAGTGTCATTATCATCATAATCATCATCAGTCCCGTGATGGAGATAGTAAATGTAAGGGACGCAAGTAGTGGTAGAATACGGCAAAGATAAATATTTCAGTTATGATAACCATCAGAAATGATTGAATTCAAAAGGGGGCGTAGAAGAAAACCGAGTAAGGTCAAAGAGAGATTGGGTTCATTTGAGGATCAGTATGGTAAAGAAAAAAGTTGTGTGTGCGAATCGCCAGCTATCAACCTGGATCAGCGTTTCGGGGGTTTAATGACAGTACGCTTTTATGATCACAGGCCCCCCAGCACCCCGAAGGGCACCATCGCACAAGATAATGAATGCAGAAGTTAGAGACAATGGGAAAAACAAGGCGCGTACAGCTGATCAGCTAAAGAAGACAAGTATCGGAATTCAAAAGCGCTATGAATATGTGGGGCATAGCGATCAATGTAAAGTAGAACCGCAAAAATAAAATGAATTCATAGTGCAAAGATTTCGAAGTGAAGGATATTTAGTGTTTTTGGATACATGTTCAAGTTGTAATTGGAAAAAAATAATTATGATTATGATGTATGCTGCATAACAGCAACAACAATAACAATAGAAAACGTAATAACAACAACAACAACAATGTCGGCTGTTAGGCCAAATAGAAAGTATGAAATATTAAATGTGAAATTATCACACAAAGATGCCCACGATTTTGACTGTTTATAGTTTGAGGTTAGTCCTGACCAAAATGTCTTTTATGTTTTTGTTTCGTTTAAATGCCAGGATGGGTGTTGTATCCGAAATGTTATGTAGATCGGTATCCTCTTGAATATGGTGCCAGTGTCTTCGTAACACTGCTCCGAGGCCCATGGTATTAGAATCGTATCGTACCACGAAGGGTAATTTGGTACCATGTTGAGACTCAGTGGGTTTTAGTAAATCGTCCTGTGATAATGGATGTACCTTGTTGAAGATGTCGCTTATGAGGCCAATGTTATAACCTTGTTTAACAAGTGTAATTTGCAGTTGTTTTAAATGTTGTTCGAAATCGTTATCATCGGAGATGATGCGACGATAGCGTAGAGCCTGGCTATAGATAATGCCTTCTTTGCAATGGGTCGGATGGAAGGATAGTGCATGTAATAATGAGCAAACATCAGTAGGTTTTTTGTAAAGTGAAGTTTGTAGTGTCCCATTCGGGGTTAAAATGACCATGGTATCAAGAAATGCTATTTTGGTGAACGAAAAGGACATTTCAAATTGGATAGTATCATGTAGACTGTTCATATCATGGTAAAATGTGTGTAGGCTTTCCAAGCCGTGGGTCCAAATGGCAAAGATGTCATCTATAAATCGTAGCAAGGTCATTGGCTTTTGGTCAGTGGGGGCTGTAGATAATATATGAGTTTCTATGTGATCCATAAAAATGTTTGCATAGTTAGGAGCAAATGGTGAGCCCATAGCAGTGCCATGTGTTTGTAAGTAGAATTGGTTAAGAAATTGGAAATAATTCTTTTTCAGAATGAACTCCATGATTTGTTTCATAGATGGTAATGGTATTGGTATCTCAGTGCCATAAAAGGTTTGTATAGATTGTAAACAGCAATTGATACCCTCATCCTGAGGAATGTTTGTGTAAAGTGATTTTACATCAAATGGGACCAAGATCGAGTTGGGTGGTATTGTACCTTCCAACAACTTGAGTTTTTGTAGAAAATGTGTAGTATCCTTGATGTAGGACGGAATCTGTCGTACAATTGGTTTTATATAATAATCAATGTACACTGAGAGGTTTGAGGTGGGTGAATTGCAACCAGAGATAATCAGTCTGCCCGGTGTATTAGGTTTGTGTATTTTTGGTAACATGTAAAATATAGGGGTCCTAGCATTATTACTAGGGTTAAGGAATGTAAATGTTGGTTCATCAATGACCTTTTTCATATATAAATGAGTAATGAAGGACGAGATATCCAGAATTAGATCATGCATAGGGTTGTGGGGTATTGATATATAGTATTGGCTATTGTTGTGTTGGCGGTATGCTTCTCTTAGGTAATCATCAGTTGACCATATTACTATTTTGCCTCCTTTGTCAGCAGGTTTGATAATGATGTCACGCATTGATGCAAGTTCACGAAGAGCATTGCGTTCAGCTTCAAAAAGGTTTTGTGGGGGACTGATATCACATTGTAAGTTGGAAATATCATTTTGTACATTATCTACATAGTTGAGAATGCTAATGTTGTCAGGTTCAGGAGGTTGCCATGTTGAGCGAGTTTGTAATGGGAACTTAGGTGTTGTATGTCTATGTTGAAAATAATGTTTTATAAACAAACGTCGCCTGAAGGCATGAAAGGACGATTTAATTTCGCTAATTGTAACTGGTTTGGGTGTAGGGATGAACGATAATCCCTTTGAAAGTACATCAATTTGTGTTTGTGTGAGATTATGATTACTCAAATTGTGAATTAGCAGGGAATTGTCAAAATCGTTTTGGATAGTACGGTGTAGGGATTTTTTCGCAGCATTTTTACGTAAATGGCGTTCACTACGTTTCCTTTTGATGCCAGCCATGCGTTTCAGAGTTCGGAGTTTCGATGTGTGTACTTGGAGTACGTCAT
Organism: Sanderia malayensis; assembly: GCA_013076295.1. NCBI lineage: Eukaryota > Metazoa > Cnidaria > Scyphozoa > Semaeostomeae > Pelagiidae > Sanderia > Sanderia malayensis. The sequence continues at coordinate 899,522 of RQOL01000915.1, forward strand.
CAGTAGTTTCTATTTTGAACAAAATGAATAGAAGCATATTGGCAGAAAGTTTCACTCAATAAAAATTAGAATGTTGTTGTTTCCAGTATTTATATAGAATTAGTAAAAATTTGGCTCATTCTAAAAGTGTATGCTTTATTTTAGAATATAATGAGGAGTATGGCACTCGTTTTGGATTGGAATGGTCTCATTGTAAACTTTCTAGGATAATGTAACGTTGCAGATATCGCAAAACTGCGAACGTTAGGTGAAACATTATTAAAAAATACTGGCTAAAGGTCTTGATCGCTAAAGGAAGCAATTTTGAAGGGATGGCCAGACAACAGAGAGCAAACACCTCAATGTATTGATCCCTACTTTTCTATCAGAGACAAGCTAGCAACACAAGACGATGTGATCTTTAAGCGTCAGCGAGCCATCATCCTCAAAGTCACTATGCCCAAAGTTCCGAGAGAAACTGCATGTTGCACACATGACAATACAGAGTTGCCTCAGGAGAGCCACAGAAGTGGTCTATTGGTCTGGCATGAATAAAGACCTGACTGCTTCCATATAAAAATGTGGAACCTGCAACACATTCCAAAATGACCAGGCCAAAGAACCCCTCATATCACGAGAAATCCCAAGCCATCCCTGGCAAATCATAGCTGCTGACATTTTCACAATCAACAATAAAAATTGTCGCTGTACAGTAGCCTGCTACTCCAACTACTTTGAGATAGATCGTTTGCATCGAAAAACTACCGGAGAAGTCATGAAGGGGCTCAAGAGGCATTTCTCAAGGCATGGCATACCAGATAAGCTCATGAGCGACAAAGTACCCTTTTCTTCTCAAGAGTTCCAAGACTTCGCCAAGGAGTATGAATTCATAACAGAGCCTAGTTCGCCAGAGTACGCTCAAAGTAACGGCAAAGCAGAAAACGCAGTTAAAACCGCCAAGATGCTAATGAAAAAAGCTGCTAAGTCTGGCAACGACTTCTACCTTGTACTGCTCGAATGGCGAAATACACCGTCTGGGGAAATGGACAGCTCTCCTTCCCAGCGCATATTCAGCAGAAGAGCCAAATCCCTGCTTCCCATGTGCAAGAAGCTCCTTCAACTACAGGTCATCACAGGTGTTCACGAGAAATTTTGTGAGAGAAAACAGATTGAGTCAAAGTACTATAACAGAGGCACAAAGGAGCTAAACACATTAAGGAAGGATGATGTGGTGCGCATCAAGCCGGGGAATAACGATAGAACAGGTCGCTGGACCAAAGGCTGCATTGTAGAGCAAGTTGGTGTAAGATCTTATAATATAAAAACAGAAGATGGAAGAATCTTCAGACAAAATCGAAAGTTTCTATGCCATACCAAAGGACCATTCACTGTTGCTGAAGATGAGCCAATTGTCTTCCCCCCAGAAGAACAAGAAGCGGTGAACGAGGACGCTGAAGACCGCCAACCCGAGGACTGCCAACCATTAGACTTGGAAGAGCCGTATCAAATTCAACCTGATAATGTCGTTACGGAGATTGCCGCCATCAGACCCTATGAAATCACATTTGATCACAGACAACCAAACTTTTACCGACCCGTGACGATAAGAAGTGGTAGAATGATAACAAGGCCAGATTACCTGGCTGAACATAGTAACTAATGAACACACTTAAACACAGTAACTAAAGACTACCAATTTATTTCATTTAATTTTTGTTCTCTTTCATTTCTCTGTTGGAGGAAAGGTGTATTGATATTAGCCTCGTTTTGTTTATTACGTTTTGTTGGGCATGCACCCTAGTTTGTTGAATTGAAAAATTGGAGAGTTGTAAAATGGTGGATTTGAGACACGTGTGTTTATTTGTCTTCTTTTCCTGCGAACGTTACAATCACATTCCTAAGTAAACACTGAGGTGAGTAAATGGCGAGAAAATTAAAGGAGAACTGTCACCAAAAATTATCTTTGTTATTTTGGTTCGTTTTATTGCGTAGAATACGAATCCGAAGTCCGTTTTTCGAAACAATGCCTTGTTTTCGAGTTATTAAGCATTTAAAGTGTCCGGTACTGCCGGACAAGTTCTCGTTGTTTTCTCGTTCCCGAGAATTTGTCACTTCCTTCTGACGTCATATGTGATCATTGGTTCTCGGCACGTACTCGTTTTCAGTAGTAATTCAAGCAATTTCGGCACAAGACGACTGGTTTGAAAATGCTTATTTTGGTGATTAAAATGGCAACTGCGGTGCTTACAACCGTTTGGAAGATAGTAGAAAGCAGGTTAATCCAGGTTTCCCAAGAAAGAAGACACTTTTCGTGTTTCCTGGTGATCCAAAGCTACGGAAAGAATGGGTCAGGAGAGTGTGTCTCGTTAACTTTGTACCGTAACAACATTCCACATTGAGGAGCATTATAGTTTCTAAATTCAGTAGCAGCCCTTCTAAACTGAGTCCAAAGAAAAGTTATGGAACATTCAAAAAGAAACGAAGACTGGAGGTACATAAAAATGTCAACATAAACTTGTTTTCTTGAGTTTGTATGAGCTTCAGAGTGTGAATATCTGAACAGCTTATATGATTGTGCATCATCCAGATATTCTTCATCATCAATAAACTGGTATATGGCAATTTCTATGGCAGCAGCATTCAGACAAACAATTTTGAAATCATCATCCTCAGTAACACAATTTAAATTCTTTTCCTTGCAATCTCATCAAAACTCTGTCCTTTTCGTGGCAACACAGACTTTCACGGCCTGTTGGCATTTCACAGCCATGACCGCAAAATTTTATGAACGCGTAAGTAAATTACAACGATGAATAGGTGCTCTTCATGTAGGCTATAATGACCAGGATTCTTAAATACATAAATTTGAAGAAATACAAACATAATTATCACCATTCAGTGTTTCCCATCCTTTCAAAATTATACTCTTCTTCAGTTTCATTCAGGTTCGTCAGAACTTGTTGATGATCCTCCCGACGAGTCTGGCTGTTGTTGGTTCTGTCTCCTTGTTTCATACATGAAAAGTTGTATATCCATGGCCACTAAATCTATTTCATCATGACCAGAAATTTCCAATTCATAATTTTCATAGTTGCTTGCCATTTTGCAGGTAGACAGTTGACATAAATCGTGAAAATTCTCAGGCAAGCATTTTTCAATCACATAGATTCTAAGCGGGCCTGCGTACTTCCTGTTTTTGCAATGATCACATCACGTCACCAGTGTCCGAAGCACTGTAAAGTTAGATTTTCCGAAAATTCTCATTTTTTCATCAGAAAGAATCGATAATAACTCGAAAACAAGGCGTTGTTTCGAAAAACGGATTTCGGATTCGTACTCTACGCAATAAAATGAACCAAAATAAGTAAAGATAATTTTTGGTGACAGTTCTCCTTTAAGTGTTAAGAAAGGCTCATTAACACTGTTATGTCTATGTATAAGGAGAGTAATAGCACAATACAAATCAACAACATGAGAGATGAGAAATTTAGTGCAAAGAAAGGTGTTCATCAGGGTGCCACCATCAGCCAGTTACCAATCAGTTTATCCCAGTCCTGGAGGCCCTTTCAAGAGAATGTAGAAATGGTTTACCAATGTCTTACCGATGTTACATGCTGATGCCTTAGTTATCATCACTGAGACTATGGAAGACCTAGGCACTAGATATACCGCATGGAAGGAAAGTGTGGAGAGAAAAGGGCTCAGGGTAAATGTGGCAAAAACTAACGCCGTTATCAGTTTTGTCAACTAAGCCTTTGTCTTCTTTATGATACAGGTATGATAAACGAGTATGTCATAATGTCACAAAATCAAAACTAGACCAATCCTGTCATCTTGGAAACATGCTAAATGCAGGAAGGGTGCAGAGTCAAGCTCCATAACTTGTGTAAGATCAGGTTCGTAGAAATTCAGAGAATTCTGGCCCTGTTATCAATTGTGTCCATGCACATAAGATAAAAGAAAGAGTGTAGGCAGCATGCTTGAGGAGTGTCCTGTCATATGGTAGCGTGAATTGGCCACTTAAGGAGGAGGGCATCACCAGAACCAAAACTTATTAAGAGATATATAAATATAAATATTCTGATCATAATAACATATTATTTACTTATAAATTAAAATATCCTATTCATACATCTCCTGATAAGTAAGTAGCATCACAAAATGGGTTTTTCAAGATCGAAAGTACAACCTTGTGACTCTTCTACTCTACATATATATCACATTCCACTTCAATGTATGGACCACTATTTTATGGTCCAAAACACAGAATTTTGCATATATTTTCATGAAACTAGTGTAGTCGTTAGTAATGTTAAATATAGAAGTAGACTATTCTGACATAACTCTGGCAGTTCAGTTTACATGTATATATATAATAATATATACTTATTTAAAGTGAACTCATCATTCATTCTGGCTTCTTGGTAATAGCATCTTTCTATACCAGCCAAAGCAACCTCAGTAAAATGTTTACACATTTGTGGATCGCTACCAAATTTGTGAAACCACTCTGTACCTATAATTTATAGCAGTGCCTGTAAATATGCAGTGTTTTTGTATTGCAACACAAAAAGGTATTGTGATAAAGCTTTGCCATCTTCCAATGCTTTTATAATCCAGTTTAGGATTTCTTCCTGCAAGATATCACCGAGAAACTGACAGCCTTTACTTCTAACAATGCTCCACAGATTTATTCTAAAGTTTTTCTTATTTTTATTTTTCTTCAATTTTGCCTCCTGCTATGACACAAAGTACTTTCGTCAACTATGGCGATTAATGAAGAAGTCAAACAGTTTATTTTACAGAGCTTAAATGCAGTCGAAAGCCGTCTAAACAATACCATCGGAGAAATAGAACAAACAGTCAAGATAGAAATCGATAATACTCTTCGTTCTCGCTTGGCAAGCATTGAAGAGAAATGGGAAGAAATCGAACACTCGCAGCAATTTCATGCTAACCAATACGAAACGTTTCGAAACCAAGTTGGAAATCTCTTACGTGAGAACACCCAGTTGAAGAACGAAAATGTTAGTCTGGCTGCAAGAATCAAGAATCTAGAGAAAAAAGACGATGACCTTGCCAAATCCATTGATGATTTAGAACAACACGGTTGACGTGAAATGCTAAAAATTGGTGGAATACCCCGTGATTGTGAAGAAAATTGTGAAGAAATTGTGATAAAAGAAGCTGAAAAAATCAACGTTGATTTGCATGTGAGTCAAATCGAAGCATGTCACCGTATTTCTGTCAAGCCTGATGCCCCCATTATTGTAAAGCTAAATACAATGAAAAAAGGGATGAATTCATGGCAAAAGAATCCAAAATAAAGTCGCTGATCTTGGTCATAACGTTTCTGGCAAAGTATATCCGAATGAAAGCCTGACAAGTCGAATTAAGAACTTGCTACGCCTATCAAAAATTAAAAAACAAGAACTGAACTACAAATATGTTTGGACAAGAAACGGCTCTATATTCCTGTATGGGGGTATATGTATGACAAAAATCGTCGTACAAAACCAAACGTTGTGTTGTATTCCATATCCCGAAATGAATTGCATTCTTCAATTCATCGTATGTCGTATTCGATTTCATTGTATGTCATAATGTGTTTTGATTGTCGTAATGAACGAAAACCGCTGAGCGTTGAGTCGACGTGCTGCAAGCAACAGACCATGAAATTAATAGCATTTGACAGATCGTCGTGTGAATGACAGAACATCGTGGTGTACACTTTCAATCGTCGTAATTCCACAATCAACCGTCGTAATTCAACAATGGATTGGCGGAATTCAACAACAGATTGGCGGAATTCAACACGCATGCGTAAAAAATAAAAGCAAAGGTTAATTTATGCGAAATATATTATAATAAGCCAAAATGAGCATTCTGTGCACAATTCCTCGCATGTTTTTCATAGTCGATAGATCCCATTCCTTATTGTGAAGCATGATTCAAATGTCGTTTCATATTTCTCTCACCTCCATCTGTCCTTAAATGTCAAGAAAAGCAATATGTGGCTTTGCAGTGCACTTTTGTGACGAGCTATTTTAGATTTCACAATAACTTCAACATGGCTAGCAGGCAGCAAACGCTTGCCTCTTTATTGAATCAGGCTATCGGGATTCTAGCTTCAGAATAGCAAAGCTCACCATCATTGTGATCTTCTTCGTCGTCATCATCATATGAGAGTCCACGGCCCTCAACTAGCACTGCATCCTCAACAGTGGCAAGGTAAACAATAGCTTCATACAATTATCCTATGTGGGCCATGACGTGATCTGTTTATTGCAGGCAGAGCTTTACACATTTTTATAAACTCTAGTAAATGCCTAGCAAGTAGGGTTCATAATTGTGAATCCACTACCACAATCAAACACATGTTAATTCATTTCTAGATCGATAAATGCACCATCAGCAACTATGTCAAGCCCTTCTGTGGCCTCCAATACGCCTGCAGTAAGACAAGCAGCAGACACAAGAGCTGCTGAAAATTTCCGGTAATTGCAACTTATAATAATGAAATAAATCTACAGCTGACTCGGAAAATACACGTGGGATAAATGTGAAATGAATAAATTTTGAACTCAAATCCAGTACCACCGGTTAAACAACGTCAATGACTAATTCTACTGACTAATATCTTACTGACTAATTTCCTAACTCGAAATCAAAACGAGGTTCTTACGTAAATCACATAATTTCCTAAGGCTAAAATAACATGAGTTCAAACAAACACTAAAACAAGGACAAAACAAAGGAATGCCACTAAGAGCGCGTTTCGAGTAAGAAACTTAAAGAGTGTGTGAAAAAGCCATTATCATTATTGTTATCTTGTAGGAGGTACTTTCCATCAATGCAAGCAATTAGAAGCTCCCCTTACAGCATGGCAGCAAGACGACGAACCCTGCCCCAAGCTTCTCGATCGCCATTTCAAAGATACTGCACATGGAGTCACGATGTTTGTGTACTACCATTGAAAGACGATGCTGTGACACCAAACAGAGATGCGCTAGATCTTCTCAAAAGGGCTGGTCTGGGTAAGAAGCAAGTTACCTTTGACAAGAATGGTGATCACACACATTTTATTAAAAAATGGAAGAAGAATTCCCAAAGCTTGCATCCCAGCTTGGGGCAATAGAAGTTCTGAGAACAACATCTGGTGGTGGTGGTAGCCGTCCTCTCATTATTGTCCCAATCGGTCCCCAACGATACACAATTAGGGATCTGAAGTCATCTTTTGGCGGGGCAACATTGTATGTGAGGCCGATGCAACATAACCTGGATGAGACTGTTGTGAGAATGCCATCAACAGCTTTGGAGGTGAACTGGTTGCATTGCAACCAAAAAATGCAGCTGGACAACTTGCGCGTTCATCAAGAGTCTTGTGGTAATGCTAATTCCTTTGATGACGAAGCAGCATTTACCGACGATGCTCACTATGGAGCAGCTGCAAATGATCGCAGACAAATACCATCCTTTGACAATGAGCCTCATCAATCCACAAGTGAGCCAATTGACCCATGTTGTAGCAGCTCATCTAACAGTCAACAAGAAGTAGTTGCTGTTTTACAAGAGGTATTCCCTGCTATTGAAATGGAACAATTGATTTCTGTTGCAAATAGTAGTGGAAGCATTAATGCAGCCATTGAAGTGCCCGTCAATGAAGACCGTAAACCTGACGCAGAAGACCACTCATTAACAGCAATCACCAGGGCATATAAAAGCGCAATGACAGATGATGAGATACATCTTTCCGTTGAACGTGATCAAATTTGGATTACAGGCCTTGCTTTCTACAAGAAGTCCGCGAATGACCTTCATAGGTTGACAAAGAAACTAACAGTCAGTTTTGAGGGAGAGGCTGGTTTGGATGCTGGAGCAATTTCTGCAGAAATTTTTATGCTCCTTCTACATCAGCTGAAGAAGCGTCTGTTCATTGGAGCGACAGAGCAAGTCATACCAATTAAGGATCGCTCGAAACTTCCACTTTTCAGGCTAGCTGGTGTGATTGTCGTGTATTCAATAAAGCTTGGTGGCCCAGCATTCCCATGTTTAAATCCTAGGGTTTATTACTATATTGCTGGTAAACGCGAAAATTTGCAAGCCTGCTTGCAAGTCGATGATTTGCCTTTAACTGCAAGCACTGAAGCACACCATGCTTTTATAAGTAACCTAAATGCATGTGTGTCATCAGAGGATATTGAAAGCTGCTTGGAGAATGACACAAATTGCTCGATAATGTCATTGTCGCATTGGCCAAGTGAAGTACCGATAACCCTCAGCAACAAAGGTAAACAGTTTAATATGATTGGTAGCTAATTCAAGCAATTGAAATTTTTGTAATGATTAAAATGAATCATTTGTTTTTAGACTCTCTGATTGCAAACATCATTGAGCATGAGATTGTCTGGAGCCGGCAGCAAGAGATAGACGAGTTCTGCAAAGGGCTTGGTATTCTTGGTCTCTTGCGCATCATTCGAGAGCACACTGAGCAATGCAAGGAAATGTTGTTCTTCAACAAAGAATTGGAAATCGATGTGGCAAAGTTTCAAAACCTGTTGGAAAAAGCATCACAGGACGAAGGGAGCTTCGCAGAACAACAAGCCTATGCCTGGCTCATAGAGTTTTCATCTGAAAATAAGAAAAGCGACGATTACCCAGGAGGTTGTTGTCTGAAATCACTTCTCCGTTTTGCAACAGGATTGGATATGGTGCCCCCTGGGGAAGAAATGAAGAAAATAAAGGTAGAGTTTTTGGAAGATGACAATGAACAGACATTACAGATGGCTCAAGCGTGCTTCAATATATTGAGAGTGCCAACTGTTCATTCAACCCAGAAGCAGTTCAACAAGATGATGGATGTTGCATTGAAATGTGAAAGTTCAGGATTTGAACTCATGTGAGACTTTATTTTCATTTACATTCTTGCCAGTTAATAAAATTGAATAATTAATAAAACCCGTTTCGTTCCCCAGTTATTCTTGCAATAAATTCGACAACTTCCATGTAAATATCTATGCCAAAACTTTGAATATCTCTCAATGGATTAATTGATGAGCTCATGCGAAGAAAATTGTCTTCACCAAGAGGACATGTGATTTTAGGTACTTCAACAACATCATTTGATTCTGACGCATGTTTGCTTAAAGGTGTTGGTCCAGCCCAATCAATGCCATGTAGCTCTTCATTTTCCTAGCAGCACAAAAGAAGTTATCAGTTTTAACTGCAAGATTTACTACATATTGCATAGGAAGATTATTATACAATAACAACTCTATAACTAATAATTCTATAATCGGTAATAGTAATAATGCCATATAACATAACATAACATAACATAACATAACTTAGCTTACCATCATCTCTTCGCCTAAAACCCTATCGGATCGTCGTGGTAGAGTCAACCATAGTTGAAATGGAGACTTGTTTCTTTCTGTTGACAATGGGTGCATATCCCATCCTGACTGGAACAGGCTAAGGTGTCTATTGATGCGTGGAATAAAAATATAATGCAGTGAATATAGGTGCATTTCATTTGCAATATCGAGATATCCGTTTTCTTTGAGATACACAAATGTGGGATAGAAAAACGATGTGCATCCACTGAAAAGGTCACGCCAAAGCCTTTCTATTCTTTGATTGTGACAACTCTTTCCAGCTATGAAACTGCCACGATCAGGACCTCTCAGATGATGATTAAACATATACCATGCAACATTGACATTTTCACCTCCCCTATCAGCTCTAACTCTCAAGGGAAGTCCAAATTCTTCAACAGCGTTTTCAAAAAGTGAAAAAACAGTGGCAGGTCTATTGTTGTCACTCGCATGAAGAAACATGAGTCGTCTTGTTGCTCCATCTATCCCTCCATGAATTACAATCGACCATCTAATCAATAAGAATATTTCAATGTTTAATTTCAGGCATAAATTTTTTTACGATTTCTAAAAGGGTTTTAATCTGATTCTGTTTTCGCTTCTATTGTTTAATATAAGTATACCACATAAAAGTAAAGGTATCCTTTCTACCTGATTAATTTGTGGTTCCCATCTATGTGCCATATTGCCAATGGTTCTCTAATAGAGTAAACACGGCGCTGTACAACATTAATTTGTAGTGATCTTAGTAGCATGCTATCAGGATCTACACATCTCATTGATTCTATGGTTCTTTCCCATTGTACTTTAATCCCTCGTTGTAGTAGAAAGCCTCTCATTCTCTTCACACCACAATTTGGAAATTCCTCCTGAATACCTTGAATAGTTTGGTCTAGCACTGCATCAGAAATGGCAGTGTAACGGGGTATTGTTTCTCGAACTCCAAGGTCTTGCATTCTTCTCTGAATTGTACGCTGACTCACAGAAAACATGGCCCAATCTCACTTGTTGTAAAACCAAATTCGATGAAAAACGACAAAGCATCACGACAAATGTCAAACCTTGGTCTGCCACGGTTTGCTCCTTGTACAACACTTGCGACAAAGTTGAAATTCAATGGGCTCTCATCTTCTTGTAAAAATATCAACAACCTCGACAAAATATCAGTTAGTTGTGTGTTTAATGGCTGGTACTGTTGAGCTCTGGTCACGATATTCATCAACTGTTCAATGCGGAAAATCAAGTAATCATAGTTGCTATCGTTTTCACAAAGCCTCAAAAGATCTGACAAGCACCGTCTTACAAAAGCTACAAATATGTCTCTTGGGGATTCATTCACTGTTGTTCACGACTTGGGGATTGGAACATTCACTGGCAACATTTTCTAGACAGACAGTCTCCCAGAACTCATTCACATTTCTCAATTTCGTGAAATCTAAAATAGCTCGTCACAAAAGTGCACTGCAAAGCCACATATTGCTTTTCTTGACATTTATAAGGACAGATGGAGGTGAGAGAAATATGAAACGACATTTGAATCATGCTTCACAATAAGGAATGGGATCTATCGACTATGAAAAACATGCGAGGAATTGTGCACAGAATGCTCATTTTGGCTTATTATAATATATTTCGCATAAATTAACCTTTGCTTTTATTTTGTACGCATGCGTGTGGAATTCCGCTGATCTATTGTTGAATTCCGCCAATCCATTGTTGAATTACGACGGTTGATTGTGGAATTACGACGATTGAAAGTGTACACCACGATGTTCTGTCATTCACACGACGATCTGTCAAATGCTATTAATTTCATGGTCTGTTGCTTGCAGCACGTCGACTCAACGCTCAGCGGTTTTCGTTCATTACGACAATCAAAACACATTATGACATACAATGAAATCGAATACGACATACGATGAATTGAAGAATGCAATTCATTTCGGGATATGGAATACAACACGACGTTTGGTTTTGTACGACGATTTTTGTCATACATATACCCCATATTCCTGCGCAAGAGCGAAAACGCCCCTATTAACAAGATTAATGCAGTTGCAGATGTGGACAAACTTGGGTAAGACATCAATTTTCTGCTAACTTTCTTATTTTCATTTTATTTTTTTTCTTCTCTAATGGGCTCAACTATATCAATTTATAAACCCCCTTTTAACCAGTGTCGTAAGGTGTTTCTTTGAGAATTCAACCCCAGAGCTGGGGACGGTAACCAGAAACTCGGTAGGCGATGTCTCGCTAAGCAATGGTACTGTACGCTAAGGTTTCAACCAGAGAATCAAAGTTCTTGCGGCAAAATGTATCGATATAATATAATCAGTTGAGCTCCCAACACTGAGCTCAACGAGCTGAAATTGAGCAACGATAATAGGTTTACAGAGTATTTAAAACTAGATAACACATGTTACACAAGCGTTGTTACATGTAAAATACCCTGTACTTCAACACCCCTGAAGAACAGAAGCCTTGAACACGTTGGTGGCTTCAACGCGCTCCACTGGCTCTATACATCTAGGCACGAAGATAACCTGAGCCTCGTGCACGTACGTTGCACAGAAGCCATAATTAAGTACCTAAAATTCTATTGTTTGTTAATTAACTGCGCATATCCAAGGACATCTCGGTGTCCACATATTCTTTAAGTAATCTTCATAATATAGTCCACGTAGCTTCAATAACAATGAAGGACATCTTGGTGTCCACGTAATATTCAAACTTCAATTTTCAAATTCTCTAAATCTTCATAATATCGTATAATTCTTCATAATTCTTCATAATTCTTCATAATTCTTCATAATTCTTCATAATTCTTCATAATTCTTCATAACTCTTTATAATCTTCATAATCTTCGTAATTCTTTATACTCTCCATAATTAGTCTTAGTAAAAAATTCACCTGCAACTCGTTGCAATTCGATACGTGGATTGTTGCCGCTCGCAATAATCAAATATAATAATAATAATAATAATAATGAAATAGCCGCTACAATGATAATACTAATAATGATAATAAGATGGGCCCCATGACATAGCCCCCCTGTCAGATTCGATGTCCCCATCGAAAAAGACAGCAAGAGAAGGGCCCATAAAAATTCAAGAAAGAAAGGTGCTATAGCATTAAGAATGGATATAATGACGTCAAGAGTATAAGTTGAATATAATACTTTTTTTTTGAGTTGTCGACAATTTTTTAAAAATTTTTTCTGAGTAAACGTAAGTCAATAATAGGATAACTTTAAACGTTGGAGTCTTGTATACAACGTTCACAAGGAGGTAATTCGTGCAATTCTATGTTAGAGGAGCCCTGGGGAGAAGCACGCTGCTCACAGGAGGTACAATGAGACACAAATTGAGAATACAATAAGTAGGCAATAACAAGAACAACGACGCCCCACAGGATAGCACCACCAATACTGCCAAAAATGGAGTGAAAGAGAGAGGCAGTACCATGTTCAACGTCACGAATGGCATGTCCTCCTTTTTCGATTAGGGAACCAGCAGATAAGGTCATTCCCGTGGCAACCTTAACACCCGCATCACCAATACCATGGAGAGCCGTATTCACGCTGCGACCAGCAGCATCTAGTAATTTACTGCCACCAGTGCCCAGTGCCGAAATAGTGCGACCAAGACTTGACCTAAACCAGTAAAGAAATCCCCACCATTGTTATCTGCGAACTGACTAATTTCTTGAAAAGTACCATAGTTGTTTGTAACAATTTCTAAAAGAGACAGTTGGTCGAGGCTAACGGATTGAGGCTGAACCAATTTGGAATTAAAACCACGCAATTTGGGAAGACGAAAGGAAGGATGAGGATAAAGGGTGTCAGATGCAACACTACGGAATAAAGTGCTGTTTGACAAAATGTGCCACAATAAAGTCTTCGACCACTGTAAACTCGGGGCGAGATTGGCAAGAAATGACATTAGAATACGGTTTCAACTGTCGGGTGGACAAATCGACAAATAGTAAGGAGCTATTACGCGGAATAATAACAGAAAAAAGATTATAACAAGTCGTGTTATACTGACGAGACCAATGAACAGTGTACATATTGATCGGGGTACATCTACTGACCATGATAGCTTCTCCCACTAATCTAACATGCAGACCATATTCTGAAGCAAGTAATCGAGAGGCGCTATCGGGAAATGTTGCGACAGCCCAACGACGGAAATGATCAAATTCGGCTTGCTGCTTGCATCATTGGTCCCAAGAAGAAATCATAGTTGCACGCTGGGCTTCAAGGGCAACAGTTATATGGGCTTCCAAAAGATCGGTGTGAATAGAGGGTTTAGCTGTTTTCAAAAACGTGGTAGCCCTGTCAAAAAATTGTGAATAGGAATGATTGGCCTGATGTGAAAGTTCGCAAAGAAAACCATTATCTAGTTGCAACAATAAGTCATTGGATGAAGTCTGCTGAATCGCACCACCTATTGCCAGTTTTGGGATTAAAACAAAGTCGTCAAGATATATCAAGCAAGATTTCCAATTTAAATCACGCCGAACCTCTTCCATCAGTTGTTGGAACGTGCTAGGGGCGTTACTTAACCCAAAAGGCATTACGTTAAACTCATGCAGGCCACCGTAAATGATAAAGACCGTCTTTTCAGTTGCGTCTGGGGCGAGTTCAACTTGCCAATAACCACTCATCCAATCTAAGGTTGAGAAATAACCAGTGCCATGCAATTGATCTAATATATCGTCGATCCTCGGTAAGGGATAACTGTCCTTTCGTGTCACTTCATTCACTTTCCTGTAGTCTACACAAAACCGACTAGATCCGTCCTTCTTTTGGACTAAAACTACCGGACTAGCCCAAGGACTATTGGATGGCCTAATTACATTTTGTTCGACCATCTCAGAAACAAGCTTGTTGATTTCGTCACGTTTCTCTGGGTGTACTCTGTAGGGACGTTGTCTGATAGGAGGGGCATCCCCCGTATCTACAGTATGCTGGATGATTGAAGTTCGTCCCAGTTTGCTAGCTTGGCACGCAAATACGTCATGATTTTGGAGTAGTAAGGTTTCTAATTGCAATTTTTCAGTCTCGGTAAGGTTAGATCTAGAAAAGTCGAAACTGAGAGCTGGAAGCTTTGTAGAGGTAGCTACATTTACGTATGGAGACATAGCATTACAGTTCTGTTCAATTACCCTTGCTGTATGGAAGGATGCTAGTCGTTGAGATGGATAAATGTTTGTGGGCCTGTCAGTAAGATTAATTGCTCTGAAAGAAACAATTCGATCATCAGGTGCTGTAACCCATGTGTTCAGACCAGATATTTTACAAGTTTGTAACAAGGAAGAGAGCGGCTCTAAAATGCCCTCAGAATTCAATGGAACTGATTCTGGTAAACGTAAGAAAACATCAGTTTCTAAAAGCGGTGCTAAGGTGATGGTTTCAACTGCAGTTGCTGATGTTACATTGATGGCTGATTCTAATTCTTCCACAAAGTAAGGCATTTCTGCAAGAGGATCAATGGATGGGGGAGTGCAATTATACTCTGTCTCTTGTATGGTAAGCTGCCATAGCCCTAAGTCCAATACAGCATGGTTTTCAATCAAAAAGTCTAACCCAATGATAGCGCCGTAGCCAGAGACATCAACAACCAAAGCATCCAATATATAATGATTTTCCAACAGCCGTAATAGAAATGTGACAGAGCATAAAGATTGTATGTTCTCACCACTAATGGTGTTTATGCTTGCCCAGGTACCTTCTCTCAACAACGGCCTATGTTCAGCGGGTATGGATTTCCAAAATTTTGCACTTATCACTGAAATATCATCACCTGTGTCAATCAAGCAGAGAGCAGGAAAATCGTTGAAATGGACACGAGCCAACAAAGAGTTTGTGTGGTTTAAAGAATAATCATTCAAAAGAGGGACAAAATCAGACAATAGTTCATTTACCTGCCAATTATCTTGTGAAAGATTATGATCGTTTGTTATTGTTCTTATATTGTAATAGGACCTTTGATTGTTTCGGTTAGGGTTGTATTGTCCTGGTGGCCCACGTCGATAATTAGATAAACATGATCGGGCAGTGTGACCTGTTTTGCCACAGTGAAAGCATACGGGTTGGCCTCTGTTATCTCGACCATTGTTTTGAGAGGAATAGCCAGAACCAGAAGGATTATTATAACATCTTCTCAAGTTATTACGGCCACCCTGTCTAGGTTGCGAAAATCCTGCAGCTCAGAAATCCGTAACTGCAGACAATGCCTCTTTTATTTCCTATATATCGTTTTTCAACTCTCTTAATTCATTCGGAGGGGGCTGAGGAGTGACAACAGACGAAATTCGGGCAGGTTTTTCGCCCTCTGTTGTTTTTACTAAGTTGTTCAAAATTTCCAGGATTTTTGCGTTTTCTTTATGAGGAGCAGGTGTTTTTTTGATGATAAAATTCCCCTTTAACCTTGCTAATTGTTCCGCCTGCTCGATGGTTTTAGGATTTCCCAGTACCACGCATTCTTTTATCTCCGGCAAAAGATTTTGTACGAAAATCTGTAACCGCTCATCCTCGCTTAATTTGAGGCGGTTACTCCTCGATTGACGATTGAATATATTCTAAGTAATCATTAATACTTTCCTCCGGTTTTTGTAAATGTGAACATAGTTCCTGCCGTTCAAGAAAACGCAGAGAACTAGCCCCAAAATGGTCACGCAGTGCCTTGCTAACGGCATCATAATCCTGTCTAACTTCCTAGGGGAGCGTACTATAATATGTTAGGCCATTCCCTTGTAGAAAAAGTGGTAGGGCACTTATCTTGTGCTCATCCTCCCACTTATTTAAATTGGCTAGTTGGTCAATCCACAAATCAACATCTGGGGCTGGTCCCTTAAATTTTTCGATGGTCGCTCCGGACCTCCCCCTGGGTTGCTCGCCAAGGCTCTGGACTACGCATTGTCGAACATCTAAAGCAAAACGTTCATTCGACTCGGCCTGACTTTCTGCCGAAGTTCGAATGGTTTCCCCTAAGTTTTGAAGCAGCGGTGCCAGTTCCTGTACTAGTTCGCTGACAGACATTGCTGAAGACGCCTCTCCAGGAGAATGCTGTCCCTGGAAAACATGGGGCCCGTAGTTTCTCTGCGAGCCATTGTACCTTCTGTCGTGGCAGAATGCTTAGGGCAAAATCGTGGGGCTACTTTTCCTGATCTTAATCAAAAGGGACTGGTTGTCATACATCTGACTTACGTTTACTGATGTCGACAAAGGTAATATTTTAATGATACAAAAAAAAGGAAACATAAAAAGTAAAACAAAAAAAATGATTTCAACAAAACAAACAATAAAAAGAAAAGGTAAACATTACAGCGAGAGGCTCAAACTCACAATCAATTGTCTTTGCATTGTGTTGGGATGAAATTTCGGTCTTTTGTCGTTTCGTCGGGATCACATCGTCGGGATCACTTCCTCAAGGTTGCTTCGTCAAGGTTGCTTCGTCAAGGCTGTTTCGTCAGGATCTTTGTGTGTCAGATCGTTGTCTCCTCGCTTCGTCAAAGACCCACACTGGCCACCAATTTGTCGTAGGGTGTTTTTTAAGAATTCCACCCCAGAGCTAGGGATGGTAACCAGAAACTCGGTAGGCGATGTCTCGCTAAGCAATGGTGCTGTAAGCTAAGGTTTCAACCAGAGAATCAAAGTTCTTGCGGCAAAATGTATCAATATAATATAATCAGTTGAGCTCCCAATACTGAGCTCAACGAGCTGAAACTGAGCAACGATAATAGGTTTTACAGAGTATTTAAAACTAGATAACACATGTTACACAAGCGTTGTTACATGTAAAATACCCTGTACTTCAACACCCACGAAGAACAGAAGCCCTGAACATGTTGGTGGCTTCAACGCGCTCCACTGGCTCTATACATCTAGGCATGAAGATAACCTGGGCCTCGTGCACGTACGTTGCACAGAAGCCATAATTAAGTACCTGAAATTTTATTGTTTGTTAATTAACTGCGCATATCCAAGGACATCTCGGTGTCCACGTATTCTTTAAGTAATCTTCATAATATAGTCCACGTAGCTTCAATAACAATGAAGGACATCTCGGTGTCCACGTAATATTCAAACTTCAATCTTCAAATGCTCTAAATCTTCGTAATATCGTATAATTCTTCATAATTCTTCATAACTCTTTATAATCTTCATAATCTTCGTAATTCTTTATAATCTCCATAATTAGTCGTAGTATAAAATTCACCTGCAACTCGTTGCAATTCGATACGTGGATTGTTGCCGCTCGCAATAATCAAATATAATAATAATAATAATAATAACAATAAAAATGAAATAGCCGCTACAATGATAATACTAATAATGATAATAAAATGGGCCCCATGACACCAGCCCCATGACTGACAACACACGCTGTCCTAAATGCTCAAAAAAGTTTAAGACAATCAAAACTCGATTTGCTGTGATTCCTGCGACGCTTGGTTTAATTTCAAATGTTCTGGATTGACTTTTAGTGATTTAAACCAAATTGCAGATGTTTCTGATAGCTTGTGGTTGTGTTTTGCATGTCGAGAAACAATATTTCTGTTTCATAGATGACGCCAAGCTTTACAAGAGCTCTGTTTTCAAGCACGTTCTAAATCCGTTTCCAAATTTAACTCCATTGTAACAGGATATAACAAAGTTGTTCTGTTCAGTTTGTGAAAAACGTGTTCGTGTTATAAAAAATGCAATTCCTTGTGGAAAGTTTCAACATCTCTTTCACCAAAATTGTGCAAAAATTAAATTCTTTAGAATGAATTATATTGACGCCCACTTAGCATGCTGGGAATGTTTTTGCTGTAGATCTGTCTCATCTGCCTCAATTCCTCTTTCAGGGATTGAAAATGATGAGTTAATAACTCTTTCTTTTAATTCAAGTTCCACATGTAAATGCCAAACTTGAGATGTCCCCATAACCAACTATGAACATTTAGAGCGGTTAGAGATTTGTAAATTATCTCTAAAAGAACACAATGTCAGGTATAGAAATGATGTTGATACCAACTTAGATAACAGCTCCAATTTTAGTTACCATGATAATCATAAGTTCCATAAACTTGTTAATAACCTCCAACTTATGAAAAATAAAACGTCAAGCATTTTCCATACCAACATTTTGTCTTTAGGTCATAACCTGGAAAATTTGCAAACTCTGCTTAGTAACCTTGATTATAATTTTGATATCTTAGCACTTTCGGAAACCTGGCATACCACTGAAAACGCTGATGCTAACATATTAATGCTAATTTTAATAAAATTAGCTTAAATGGTTATCACAATTACCATGGATTAAAAGGCAGTAACAGAAAATAGCATTGCCCTTGCAGATTCGTGTGATATGACAATGTTAGCAGCAAAATCATATTGCGAAATATTGTAAAAAAGATTATATATGTTAAATAATTTGTGCACACAACAAGAAAAGTAGCCTACTCAGATCAAGGCGGGAATCAACAGGATTGTGCAACACATTTTAAAAATCCAAACAATTGGTAAAATCATTCAAAAAAAGCTGTTGCAGACGAAAGACAAAAATTTAGACGGCAATTGAAAATTGGAACAAAGAGATACTGATGTATAAAAACAAATTGCATGTGACAGAACCCAAAAAGACGGTTTCCATCACCAACTATTTTATGTGTTCTGATAGTTATATTAAGAGGCTTTACATGAGCTTTACTACTAGCCACACACAATGATAAATGCAATGCAGAGCATATAAAAATTTGAGATTCCGATCGTAAGGGGAAAACGTTATAATCATTAGTAGTGATCCTCTGTAAATTTGCATCAAATTTAGGTCCTGGGTTCATCTGCACATCCCCTGGTAACAAAACAAGCAACAAAGCAATGCATTTTTGCAATAAAATTGGTCTGTGATGACATCTTGTTTTCAAAATCTTATGGTATCTTTCACATGCATTTTGCTAAACCCACCTCTTTGTTGATGAAATATTACTGGTGTACTGTTTGCACAAACTATAAACGTTTCCAGCTGAAAAGCAGCTTTTATTAACTATGTATCCAAGCCTAGATATTACAATAATGACAACCAGGAAACTCAAAGAACTAACATACACAATCTCAGTTGGCCTGTGTATGTTAAATGTATTCCAAAAAACTCCATTTAAAATCATGGACAACAGCCCCGTTTGGTTTCTCAGTAATGTTTCAAGAAACACACAATACCAAAACACAGTCATTATTTTGATCAGGAAAAACCTATCATGTACGACCATGAAAATTCCAAATATTTTATGGTCAGGGTCAGCACATCAAAAGGAATCAAGGTAAGTTCCAATAATAGGACAGCTGAGTTTTCCAGGTAGGCTATACAACAGCAAAACTTCTCTTCCGCTGGTGGTTTGCCATATGACAATATTTATCACACAAAATGTGCCACACACAGAGAGGCGTGCAAAGTGCACAAAATCATACAGAAATTATTCAAAGCCGGCACACACGTTAAGCAATCGGTTCTAATTAAAGTTTATTAAGTTGCCATAAGATCACTCTTTGCGGAAGACGCAAAGAAATACAATTAAATTTGACGAATTGTTTTTGGAACCCAACCATTGTGTTGTGGGGAAGAGCAATTGTCGCTGTGTAGGAATAACTCAGGTGGCAAACGAGGCCTCAAAGGATGCCGAAGCCGACTGGAGACATAAATCCCTATCCACCCCATAGACTCGCCAGGTGCATGCACACACAAATCAGAAAACGGGGTTGCAGATTTTTTGTAGCTGACCACCTGTCTTTTACTCCATGTGACAACTTTTCAAAGGTTTCTAGTGTCAAAATTTGTGAATTTGAATCACTTTGGATGGAGATCAACAACCCAATCGGGAAAAATACCATAGTTAATGTGTCATATAAGCACCCCTGTAAAGATCCCTCAATATTTTTATCCTACTTACAAACTGTTCTGGATAAACTAAGACCTGAGAATAAACTAGTAGGCCATGGGCAGTGCAGTTCTATCATTTCAAGTCGTTGGACCCAACCTGGAGACTACTTTCTGACAACAGAAATGTAAAGAAAATACCTTTCTCATCACATTTTCATTTGTTCACGGGTTGCACACACCCGCAGTTTTTTCAAAAATAACGAAATTGTTTCCATGCTTTTCCACTTGAACATTTTTTACCGAGCGCCATTTTGTAGTGTTTTCCAGTTCTATTTTACGGCATGCAAAAGAGGCTGACTGTATATTCTCCATTGATTTGAGATGGAGGCTGATTTCGGCAAGGTCGCTGTGGTTATGCTTGCATATTTATGTATACTGCAAATTTTCAATTTAGCCCCCCAGGAGATGGGTTTTTGGGAATTTAGTAGTGCTGGAGTAGCTACTATAGTCACTAATCGAAATAAGTTACAAGACACTTACCCAGCTTTCGTAGTTGCTTTGAAGTTTGGTAGTCAGAAGGCTCAAAGAAAAACGATGCAAATTTCTTTCTTGTGTCAGTGTATCATACCAAAAATGAATGCCTAATTAATTAACTAACTGAGAAACTAAATGTTGCGTTTGATTAAATATAAGTTGCGAGATTTGCGAGGTTTGCGAGGTTTGCGAGGTTGGGTGTGTCGTAGGTACTTAAGCAAATAAGGTTAAGAGTAGGTTATGGTTAGACATTTGACTATAAAAGGCTAATGAATATGTTTGTTTAGATAATAGTTGATAAATATTGTGAAGTGTTAGAATGCATCTTATGATTCGCTAGTTAGTTTAAGTGCTTGCTGGTAAGGCTGCTGAGCACACTACAATAGCTCCCCTCCTAGAAGGCGAGAGTGAAGCATTCGCTAAAGTGAATAAAATACGGAATAATTTCTATTATGATATTAAAGTGAAATAATGTACTTGACAGTTTTAAGAGTTAAATTCGTAGCAAACGGGAAAATGGACGTGTCTTCCAGAGCGAGGTGTGCGCTGAAGAGAGGGCTGGGCCGGCAGTTGTTGTGGAGGTGGTTGTTGTTCTATAGATGCGGGAGTAAGTGGGGCGTTTTCTGAAAGCAGAGGTGGTGGCGATGTGAGAGGTAGATATGTCGTGTTGAGGTAAGTGACTTACACGACAAGTTATTTATACCAAAGGGGGTCAGATTGAAATTTCCATGCACAGTACTTGTAGTCCTCAAATTACAAGGGGTGTCCAATCGTGAGAGGAGATTTAAAGACTGGGCCAATTTTTCAATTGACCCAGTCTTTAAATGCCCGCGAACAAATTGGCCCGCGAACAAATTGAAAAGTGTTATAAAAAAGATACCCTAAAAGTGGCACAAACTCCTATTATCATGTACTGAAGTTACTCCTCAGGAAAAAAGCATTCCTTTTCTGTGAAAAGAACAAAACATAATTTAAACAGAAAATGAGAACAAGGAAATATCTTGATCTCTCCCGATAAGCAGTTTATGTCATTTCTTCATCGTTATCTTCGTTATGTTCGTCATCTTCTTCATCTTCACCCGCATCTTCTCCACCTTCTTCAAGGAGTAAACCAACCATTGCATTTATTGGGGACTCCACTTTGAAAGGCATCAGGAAGCAAGAGATAAATCACAACGTCACCAACTACTATGCAGTCGTAAACTTTTCCAGGGGCATCTGTGGATGATATGGAATCATATGTTGTTCCGACTTTGGCCAAAAATCCAGATGGCATAATAATCCACTGGGTACGAACAACCTTAGAAATGACGAACCAGAAGAAATTGCCAGAAAAATTATCAATGTTGCAATGAAAGCAAAGAAAACTGTTCACAGCATGGTAACTTACAGTATTTTACCTAGAGGAGACTCGGATCTTATGGAGTCGAAGCGAGTGCAAGTAAATGTTTACTGGAGAAGCCACTACGAAGATATGACATGGAATTCATTAATCACAGAGACTTTAACGATAACTGGCAGAATCTCTTATATCACGATGGTATCCTCTTGAACCAACAAGGGACAAATCTTTTGGGAGGCAATATTGTAAATTTTTTAAACCTCAATTTACTTTCACCATGTAATGAAACTCAAGCAAAGTTAATAGCATTGGCACCCCCTAAATCCATAGGTAAAAATTCAGATCTACTCTCAACAAATTTTGCTGGCTCTGAGAAATTTTGAGACACAGTCTCATCATCAGATTTTCTCTCTAACAACTTTTCACTAGACGCAGTTTCCTCAATAACCTCTCAACAGCTTGAATCAATAATAGAACCGCTATGCCTATCCCTTGAGCCCGAACCCACCTTGCAAGCTGTTAGCTCTTTTTTTCCGCAAATAACAGCTCACATATTTTTCAATCGTCATCCCCTTGGTCTCCTTCAACAGATATTTCTTTAGAAACCAATGAGTCATCTGACATCGATAAACTATTTAATCTCAGAACAGAGTATCATAATAATCCTCTTAACGGTTTCTTGAATATAAATAGTCTCAGAAATAAGATAATTGATTTGAGAATGCTAATGGAAAAATGTTTACCAGATGTTTTGGTCATAGAAGAAACTAAAATAAATTCAGATACCAAAAACCAATGCGTTGTGATAGGGATGAATTTGGTGAGGGTATTATGTTATACTTTAAACTCTGCTTTAGATAAATATGATAATGTAATTATGATGGGGGACATCAACATTGATAGCTTAAACAACCAAGATCCTGGGCACAACAAGCTTGTTTCGTTTTGTGATGTATTTGGGCTATCTCAGCCTCTATCTCGAATCAATATAGAATATACAAGCAGCCACTTTTGCATGCTGTGAAATCGAGCTGGAAAACACTTGAGAACGCTTCGTTGAGAACTTTCGAGTGGAAAAGCATGGAAATAATTTCATGGTTTTTGAGAAAACGGCGGGTCTGTGCAAGCGCGAACAAGTGAAAACGTGATGAGAAAGGTATTTCCTTTACATTTCTCTTGTCAGAAAGTAGTCTCCAGGTTGGGTCCAACGAATACTCTTTTGAGAGCCTTTTGGCCTGCAGTGCCCATGGCCTATAGTGGTTTTAAGTGGTGACTTAAACCTTAATCTACTAAAGTATGATAAACTACCGTGCGTTGAATCCTTTCTTTATCTAATATTTGCAAATTTCCTGAAACCTATGATAACCCAGCCAAGAAGAATAAACGATACAACCACACCAAGTTTAATTGATAACATATTCATAAATTCTATCGAGCTAAATTCTATAAGTGGTGATCTAATTGATAAAGTTTCAGATCATCTTCCTAATTTTGTTATTTGTGTCAAAAATAGCGATAACGATAAGTCAATGTCCCGTGATTACAGAAATTTTAATGCTAAAGATTACCTAGGTGACATAAATGCAATAAACTTTGATTCTATTTTAAACAGTCCTAACGATTTAGAGACTAAATATAGCTTATTCCAGTCTGAATTGCTAAATGTGATTTATAAGCATGCTCCTAGTAAAACTAAATCTAAGCCACAAAGAAAATAACAATTGAAACATGGATTTCCATCTCAACCAAAAACTCTCTATACAAGTGGTTTATTAAAACGAAAGATATATTTTGGTTTCAACGTTATAAAGTTTATAAAAATACACTTACACAAAGTTATATCACCTGTCTTATTTCCAAAACTTTAAAAATGACTGTAAAAAAGTTTGGAAAGGCATTAACAATCTAATATTACTATTCTGCGGAGGTCACGTGATGACGCACTTTCTTGCCAAAAACAATAGATTCGACCCGAAACAATAGGTCAAACGCCTCAAAACAATGGGCCGAAACGGCGAACCGTGTAATCACAAAGAATTTTTTGTATGTGGATATATGGCAATGAAATTCACACTGAATGCTTAGTTTATTTAATTAACCAGGGTAATGGTTTTTGTTTTCCGATTTTCTCCCAAATTATTGAATTATTCCACTAATTATTCTGCTAATTGTGCTATCACGAAAAAACGACGGTTTACACTGGCGAAACTTCCAAATTCGCGTCCCGAACTCCATTTTCGAACAGAGTGTTCGCTCTTCACGTGACCTGTTTCGCCTTTTCCTGTAATTTGATTGGCTCTTTGGCGACTTCACGTGAACAGTCACACGTTTTTCGTTATCATGCAAACTTGCCCTCGGGTTGAACAGCAGGTACTTTTGGAGAAGACGCGTGTTTTTGTTTTGCACACAAAAGAAAACTCGGCGCCTTTCAAAGTGTTTTACGACCTGAATTATCTTTGTAAAGACTTGCTAATTGTTTGAGAGACCTCTGGAAAATTACAGGAGACAATTGAGAACACAGGTGACAGCTCTTTTTTCGAGTGAGATAGTTGTAGTTTAGGTGGTAGGCGGCCGCCATTGTTGCTTCGGCATGCTTGTGACACTTGGGCCTAATGTAAGCAAGCCCAAAGTTTTAATAAACAAATTATGATAAGGGGTTATCAGGCGAGCGCAGCGAGCCAAACTGTTGTAAGAGGAGTAGGCAGAGGCATGAGGATAAGCGAATGCAGCGCACAAAGTGCGCCCTATCAGTCTATGTTTCTTGATAATAGATAGACAGGCGACCGCAGCGAGCTACCCCATTGTACGTGGGGTTGAAAGGGGCATGAGCATAAGTGAATGCAGCGCACGAAGTGCGCCCTATCAGTCTATGTTTCTTGATAATAGATAGACAGGCGAGCGCAGCGAGCTAACCCATTGTAGGTGGGGTTGAAAGGGGCATGAGGGTAAGCAAATGCAGCGCACGAAGTGTGCCCTATCAGTCTATGTTTCTTGATAATAGATAGACAGGCGAGCGCAGCGAGCTAACCCATTGTAGGTGGGGTTGAAAGGGGCATGAGCGTAAGCGAATGCAGCGCACGAAGTGCGCCCTATCAGTCTATGTTTCTTGATAATAGATAGACAGGCGAGCGCAGCGAGCTAACCCATTGTAGGTGGGGTTGAAAGGGGCATGAGAGTAAGCAAATGCAGCGCACGAAGTGTGCCCTATCAGTCTATGTTTCTGGATAATAGATAGACAGGCGAGCACAGCGAGCTAACCCATTGTACGTGGGGTTGAAAGGAGCATGAGAGTAAGCAAATGCAGCGCACGAAGTGTGCCCTATCAGTCTATGTTTCTGGATAATAGATAGACAGGCGAGCACAGCGAGCTAACCCATTGTACGTGGGGTTGAAAGGAGCATGAGCGTAAGCGAATGCAGCGCACGAAGTGCGCCAACCAGACTAAGCTTTTTTTGCTTGACGGGCTGGGGCGAAAGAGCGAAGCGAGTGATGACCCCTAGTCTATAATATATAGGAGCTGTCGTCACGTGACGTGCTCTAAACAAAGGAAAACTCGCCCTCCGTTGTCAATGAACTCCTCCTACAGTTTTCGGTCTAGCACCGCGAAAGACACACTGATCTGCTGGACGTATCCTTGGGAAGTAAAATGAGAATTGCTTTTCGTGAATATCTCTTTCGTTTTCGAGATATTCAGCTTTTTCTGAATCGAAAACTTTCCCAGGAAGTCTATTGTTTTTTTTTTTCAAAAGAATCGGCCTAACTTGCCACAGGAAGCAAATTTCCACCTCGATTTCTCGAGTGATTTTTTCTGCAATTCTTCTGAAATTCATTTTGAAAATTCCACATAACGTTAGCATGGAATTCGCCGAGCAGCTCCATGTTTTTCACTTTCGTTTTTCCAGATTTCAGAATCAATTTTAGACTCATGTTTACTGAAGGTCTTGTAATAACCATTTTTATAGAAATTTATGAAAAAAAGATTTGTTTCTTATTTCTCCTATTTCTAGGGGTATACTATTCCAAATCTTTACTCCATTACAAGTAATAAATCGTTTTCTGTAGTTTGTTCTGACTATTGGAGTGACAAGATGTTTTTTAGTAGCTTGGCGGGTCCGATAACCATGTTGAGAGGTTGTTTTCTCAAAAAAATCATTAAATATCGAATTTTGATTATTATTTTAATGTCATACATGACTTTCACACATTCAAAATTGATACTTTCTTTAAAGTTAAGAATATGTAGTTTCTTGGAAAAAGGTTTGGCACTCGTTTTATATTTTTGAAAATTCATTATTCTCAATGCTTTATTGAGATTGCGCTGAACTGATTTAGTATCATTGAAGCTGCACAGCCCCAATTGATCAGGGCATAATTTACATGAGGAGCTATAGAAGCAAATATAGGTTGCGTAAAATTTGAGCTCGAACAAAATGTCTCATTTTGGCGAGAATACCGATGCCTTTAGATACCTTTATATTTATGTATTTAATATGTTGTTTCCAAATTAAATTTTTATCTAGTATTACACCAAGATACTTAATGAAATCTTTCTCTTCGATGGCTTTATTGTTTATCAAAATTTTAATAGGCTGAGGTGATTTTTTTTGTGGAGGTGAAATTATTAAAAAGCTTGATTTTTCAACGTTTAATGTTAGCATGTTAACGATTAACCAATTAGCAACATTACTTAGTTCATTATTAACTATTTTTTCAATATATTTCAAGTTTTCGAGTGAGTAAAAAATACTCGTGTCATCAGCAAATAAATGAAATGAAATTTCAGTGTGCTTGATGCAAAGGGCATATCGTTGATATATAGAAGAAATAGTAGAGGCCCAAGTACACTACCTTGTGGCACCCCTGCATTAACAGTACAAGTATCAGATAGTACATCGTTGATTGAAACTTTTTGCTTCCGTTCGGACAAATAAGATCTAAACCAAAGAAAAGGGGTGCCTCTTACACCATAATAATCAAGTTTTTCTAGCAAGATGTTATGGTCCACAGTATCAAATGCTTTTGCAAGATCTAAAAAGATGCAACATGCATATTGTTTATTTTCAATGGCAGTAACAAGTTTATTATATAAATCTAGGATGGCCAGTGATGTGGACTTATTTTTTTAAAGCCAAACTGATGTTCAAAGATGATATTATGTTTCATAAGAAAATTTGTTAGTCTGCTATGCATAAGTTTTTCAAAAATCTTATTGAAGATAGGCAGAAGAGAAATTGGGCGGTAGTTGGAAAAATCCTTCCTAGACTTCGCTTTATATATAGGAATAACTTTGGCATATTTTAGCAATTTCGGAAGAAGGCCAGATTGGAAAGACTGGTTTATCACATTTGTGAGGGGAGTAGTCAAGACATCACTTATACATTTAATCAGCTTGACCGGACTGTTATAAGCATCTAGAGCTTTACTTTCATTTAGGCTTAATAACTGGGAGCAAACTTCTGCAGTCGTCACGGGTGAAATAAAAAATGAATCACTGTTCTTGCTTTTTAAATAGTCTGTAAAATTTGTCTCCGTGTGTCCAAGTTTATCGACAAGTTTTTGAGTGATACTGGTGAAGAACGTATTAAGAGCATTTGTGACTTGAATTGCTT
This sequence comes from Sanderia malayensis, assembly GCA_013076295.1. Taxonomy (NCBI): domain Eukaryota; kingdom Metazoa; phylum Cnidaria; class Scyphozoa; order Semaeostomeae; family Pelagiidae; genus Sanderia; species Sanderia malayensis. Next base: position 927,232 of record RQOL01000915.1, read on the forward strand.
CAGAAATGGATTTTCCTTCTAAGTTCGGGCTAAAATCTTGTGAACTTTTTGTCCTGTTTCTATTGAAAAGATTATTCAGTCCTGACCAGATTTTTTGAGTCATTTTTGTATGTTTTGAAGTAAGATCAATGATATAATTTTTTACTTAGTCTTATGACATGATTTAAATATTTCTAAAGTTTTTATATCGTTGGAACCAAAACTCGTCTTTATTTTTTAAGAATTTCATGTATAATTTGTTTTTTGACGTTATAGATTTCAAAATTCCATTAGTTATCCAATGCTTTCGTTCCTGTTTTCTCTGACGTTTAGTTTTCATCTTGAGGGGTGCATGTTTGTTAACAGCGTCCAGCACTTTAGAATGAAATAGTTCATATTTTTCATCTAGATTAACAGTATTGTCTACTATAAGATCGAAATTCATATTTTTAAATTCATTGAGATGTTTTTCGGAGGAAAATGTATGGTAGTCTCTTATCATAGTTCGGTTTTTACCTTTTTTCGATAATTTCTCATGCAAAGTTCCAGAAATGCAAAGTTTGGTAAATGGTCAGATAAACAATTGATGAGATTACCAGAAGTAGGCATGAGGAGGCATTTATAAGGGTGGGTTGTGTTATCAAAGGTTTATAAAAATTTGCTAACATTAGATTTAAAAACGATTCAACATTCAGATTTGTATCATGTTTTAACAAGTTAAGATTAAAATCACCAGACAAAAGGACTAGTTTTTATTTTCACGGTTAATTTTATTGAAAATAGTCTGGAGATAATCTAAAAAAGGGGTCGAATCTTTACGAGGATGATTATAGATTACAACGATTCTTATATTTTTACCACCTTTATTTATAATTTCGATCCAGAGGGCTTCAAACTCACAGTTTGGTTCGTGCAGAGATTTAGCGAGATCATCACAAGGGAAAAATGAAAAGCAATTTTTCAGGAATAACCCACAGCCCCCTTTTCTGTTTCCCCCTTTTAATCCAATGTAATCGTGATAACTCTCTAGGCTTAAACTCTTTATGACATCGTCATTATTATTCGTATGCCAAGTTTCGCTAAAGGTGATTATATCAAAATCACGATCAAGGTTGCTTAGTAAGGCTTGAAGGTTTTCAAGATTCTTAAAGGTAGAACAAATGTTAGTATGCAGAATTCCGAACTGATCGTTAAATTTAAAAGCAGGTTTACTACAAATTTTATGGAATTTATGATATTTAGATATAATATTTAAAATCAGATGAATAATCGAGGTTGCTATAAACATCATTACTTTGAAGAGCGTTAAATTTGTTCAGCGTGATTTTGCATGTTTCTAATCCTTCAAGGTTCTGAAAGTTGATGCATGGCAAGGCTGTGGAACTGCATTTACATAAAAAAATAGAGTTAAAAGTCAGAGCTGTCAGTTCCTGCTCATCAATATCATTGAAAGGAAAAGCTGATGAGAGTTCTTGTCTACAGGTTGATCAAGGTTGCTTAGTAAGGTTTGAAGGTTTTCAAGATTCCTAGAGATAGAACAAATGTTAGTATGCAGAATTCCGACTTGATCGTTAAATTTAAAAGCAGGTTTACTACAAATTTTATGGAATTCATGATTATCATAACATTTAAAATCAGATGAATAATCGAGGTTGCTATCAACATCATTACTTTAAAGAGCAATAAATTTGTTCAGCGTGATTTTGCATGTTTCTAATGCTTCAAGGTTCTGAAAGTTGACGCATGGCCAGGCTGTGGAACTGCCTTTACATAAAAAATTAGAGTTAAAAGTCAGAGCTGTCAGTTCCTGCTCATCAATATCATTGAAAGGAAATGCCGATGAGAGTTCTTGTCTACAGGTTGAACATTCCCACGCATTCAAGTGACTCATGATATTATTTAGGGCCCATCTACACGAGAGCAAAAAACAGGCATGCTCAAATTCTTCAAGGGATTAAGCGAATTAGCACCTGAAATGAGCATCCCTACCCATGTAGATGGTCATTTTTGATCACTTCTTGTGAGCACGATTTCGATGAAATATGAAAGAAGCCGCTTGGCCAATTTGAGCACCTCACTCAGGTGCTCAACGTTCTTATTTCTATTGTTTCACTAATCTTGCCTCTCATGATGAATTAGTTTGTCTTCTATTCAATGTACAACATCGAGGGTGTAATTTGTTTGTCGCGCAAGAAATCAAAATGCCGGACAAGGAATATATTATGTTTCTCCCTTGTTTATATTCTCAAACAAAGTAGAGGTATCAGAATGCATAGCTTTGTGTCATTTGCTGCTAGCATGTTGAACATAAAAAACTATTCTCACTGAAGGTACATTCGTTCGGACGAGATCCAAAGCTATTTCACCACTGTTATACCCCTGTGGGTACCGCGCTTGATAGCCCTGGACCCGAGGCAACCTTGCACATTATATAATAGCCGTCAGCGCGTTCTGTACCCCCTCTCAGTCTCCATATCGCTGATCAAAATGGCTGCTTCCAACAATGGCCCACAAGCTCAACCCCCAGTTGCCATCAACGCTGGTGCCATCGAAGCTGCAATTCAGCCTTGCCGGCCAGACGTTCAAGCCAAACCCAGACCAGCCGTAGCCCCAAGAGAAGATATCCCAGTCGGCCCTCCAGTGCAAGGAGAGAATGTGAGTTTTGTTTTCCGACATTTTCATCCTCTTGTGTATTTGGGTTTTTGTGTTACGTGGCGCATATCATTTGCCTCTATTGTCATGTTTAGTCACCGCGCGGTACAGACCATTTTGTTTGCTATATTGTTCCCACGTGTGTATTTTCCAACCCGCCGGTTCTTTCTTGTTTTGTGCGCGTAGCGCTGTGGAGTTCACATTTCGTATCTACCACGAACTATAATGCTTTTTTATATGTATTTCGCATTATAAAAACCTTTATCACATACCTGTAGTTATAACGTATCGCCGTGAGTATCGTATTTCATATCTGCCACGGGCATAATACTCGTCACCCATTTGCACCACGGTGCTTGCTCCGTTATTTCCCACCATTACCCCACACGCTGCACCTCCATCTTTATTTATTTCGCACTATGCCCACCTGTATAACACCGGTATTTCCTTAAGAGCCACTTCGTTGCCACCTTGCTTTCTCGTGTACATTTCCCCAATCCAACGGTTTTTTTCTGTTACGTATTCGCACTATGCGAACCTTTACATCATACCTGTACTTTTAGGGGCCACTTGTCTATGTGGCGGCGCCTTCCTGTTCCTGATATACGTCCTATTGTTTTATTTCACCACTTTACAGGCTAATTTTCTGTTAAAAATTGTACACAAGGCTCAAACGGGGCCACACTCTACACCTTTTATATCCCTGTCCGCGGGACAATGCCAGAGCATCACCGCCTCGCGCACTTATACGCGGCTCGACAGTACTTCCTCGCCCCATTTGTGGTAGGCCTGATCAAAAATCCAGGGGCGCATGTTCCACAAGATCTCCGGTGCCACTTTATACATAGTGCTTGCTTCTTTCGTTTTCCCCACTATCGCCTCTCAGGGGGCCCGCGCACACCCCGGCAAAACCATTCGTTTCCTTTACCACCGCAAGGAATGCAGTATGACCTGACAAGCATTTCTCCCCATTATTGCGTACCCCACATTGTTTATATTTGGTCAAATACCTACCACACGGAGGGCAATCTATTCTAGCGGTTTAGGTTGTCTCACGCAATGTGTGTCCTCATGTTCACGTTTCGGCATAGGGCTGTACGGTGTAGGCCAATTCCCCTACCCGCTGACCCTCACCAGTTAGATGGCTACCAAGCGGCATGTATACATCCATGGACAACACATTCACTATTGCAAGACATGGGCACCCAAGCTGTTGGCATCATTGTTGTCCATCGGTTCCCCCCCTCATTCCTACTATAGCAGCCATACCGCCGTCTCGGTGGCCACTCCATCCTCGATTTCCTCATTGCAGAACCATGGCGTGACAAAACTTTACGGTTTTCACAGCGGATCAAGGTCACATCGATTACACACGCCACGCTAATTAAAACGGTAACGGCTTTGGCCTACGTTTACACAGAGGTGCCCAGAAAACCACACCCATTCCTTGCGGTCAACAATTTCCTTGTACATTCGCTTATTCCATGTCCACACTGACCTCCCCCCGTTCCCGTGGCTGTCAGTGCCTACGAAGGGCTGCATTGTCGTGGTTTGTTTAGCCTCACAGTGGACCTGCTTTACACAAGGTGCAATTATTCACGGAGGTGCTTTGAGGTCAGAGTATGTTGACAGTTTTGTTTCGACTCGTAGACGACCCTGCACCCCACGTAGTCCTTATCATTCACGAAGGTGCGGTGGCGTCAGGGTTCGATTAGGCTCACAGAGAGACCTGCAGTACATATATAGTCTAATTATTTCATGAAGGCGCTGTTCCGTCATAGTATATTGCACCCATAGATAGACCTGCAGCGCACATGGCGTTTCATTATGCATGAGAGTGCCCTATGTTATGGTTCGTTCAGACTAGGGCCAACGTCCAATTACAGCTTTAAAAGCTAGTAGTCAACCTTTGCAACCACAGACTATGGGAACCCAGCACGCCAAAAATTCCATTTCTATCATTTCTTCTCCCAAAAAGGTATACATTCGGATTAACACTTAGCGGCACGGAGGGGTCCAATCTAACATTGATTTTCTCTCACCTAAATTCTGTATTTATAAGAACATTGCCCAGCACAAGATATAGCAACACAATGCTGATATGTTCACCGGTCAACCATTCTTATCAAAAACCCATTTTGTGCACATTTGAACACAATTTTTTCGGAAGTACAGCGGGACACCGTTGAGACAAGATCGGATTACAAAACAACATTTACTCTGATTGTATTATTTATGAAGGTGCTGTGATGTCATAGTATGATCAGACTCACAGAGAGACCTGCATTCACCCTTGATTCAACTTTTTCCACGAAGGTGCTGTGATGTCATGGTATGTTCAGACTCACAGAGATACCTGCATTACCCTCCCACGGCCTTATTATTATGAAAGTACTGGTATGCCATAGTATTATCAGACTCACAGAGAGACCTGCATTATCCATGGCCTTATTATTTTTATGAAGGTGCTGTGATGTCATAGTATGATCAGACCCACGGAGAGACCTGCATTACCGATGGTCTTATTATTGTGAAGGTGGTGTGATGTCTTAGTATGATCAGACTCACAGAGAGACCTGCATTTACCGATGGCCATATTATTCATGAAGGTGTTGTGATGTCATAGTAGGTTCAGACTCACAGAGAGACCTGCATTGCCCACGGCCTTATTATTATGAAGGTGATGTGATGTCATGGTATGATCAGACTCCCAGAGAGACCTGCATTACCCATGGCCTTAATATTATGAAGGTGCGGTGATGTCATAGTATGTTCAGACTCACAGAGAGACCTGCATTCCCATGGCCTTATTATTATGAAGGTGCTGTGATGTCATAGTATGTTCAGACTCACAGAGAGACCTGCATTTACCCATGGCCATATTATTTATGAAGGTGTTGTGATGTCATAGTAGGTTCAGACTCACAGAGAGACCTGCATTGCCCATGGCCTTATTATTATGAAGGTGCTGTGATGTCATGGTATGATCAGACTCCCAGAGAGACCTGCATTACCCATGCCTTTATTATTATGAAGGTGCTGTGATGTCATAGTATGACCAGACTCACAGAGAAGCCCGCATCTACCCTTGGTACAATTTATTCACGAAGGCGCTGTGGTGTCAGGCTATGTTCAGACTCACAGAGAGACCGGCATTACCCATTGTCTTATCATTTCTGAAGGTGCGACGCTGCCACACTGCGGCCTGATCAGTATAGTCTTCTCTATTCCTCCCCAGCCTCCAATTGATGTAGAGACACTCCTGCGGCGTTTGGAGGCCCTGGAGAGAGGGAAAGAAGTGGGCGTGGACCAGCTCAAGAAGGACATCGTCCAATATGCCCTGTGAGAGCCCTCGGACTTTGATAAATACATTGCCCTCGATATGGTGAGCGCCTGAAGATTGCTGCACAAGAAAAAGGGATGCCAAAGCAGCCTTTTACTCCACCGTATATGCCAGTCTCGGGCAACGCATCGGTTGCCTGGTGGAACAATTCCGCAGCTACGTTCTGGCCCTCCTGGGCGATCGGGATTATGAGAGGGTGGTTGAAGCCATCGGCAAAGTGGACAAAGTCTTTGGGGCGGGAGACAGCCAACGCGGAAAGTCTTGGCCAAACCACCCAGGCCAACAGCCGCCCAGCCTCATGTCCCTACCTCTCAGGCCAGGTCCATATCAGGTTCCGAATCATCAACAAGAGGGGAGACAACGACGTTGTTTTATCTGCAATGCCTCAGACCACATGGCAGCCCGTTGTTTCAGAAGGCAACGTTTCAATGCAGACGGCAGAAGACCGTCAAGGCCACACAAACGATACTAAACTTTTTCCCAATATTGTGTTAACTTTTTATCGTGAACTTCCTTATTTGTCTCTGTGATTTTATGATACTATTTTAAATTTTTTCAATGTTCACTATTCCGGTTTTATCATATTAGATGTTGTTTCTTTTTCTTCACTCATGTCTTTTTATTCTTTGGGTTGCCTACCATCCTGTTTCTATGATACAGCATCCCTCGATTTAACTTTCTTCTGACCCTCTGCCAGCCACTCGGGGACCCAACTAAGGGTCTTATAATGCGGCTTCAAGCTGGTCTGTTCTGAGTGGCTGGATCTGGGGGCCTTCTCATTGGGTTTAATCTATTTTATCATCATTTTCCTTTCCTATTTTACGTAACCTCTGGCTCTGTCATTCTCTACTCGACTATTGCACGTTCAACGTAACAACCAGCCAAGAAAGGTAAAATGGTGTGATTTCGAGGGAAGGCCTGCAGATCCGGCCACTCAGATCCCGTTAGCCAGCCTCAATCGCATTGGGGAAGGCGGGGTAAAACCCTCAGCAGCGGACATAGTTTTCCGAGACCCAAAGTCACGAACACGCATGGGACACTATCACATCTGCCTACCCTACAGAGATACAATTCTCCGCACCATAAAACAGGGTGTGTCAGTCTTCGAGTATTTCACCCCATTCAAAGGGTCCTTCAAGGGCCTGAATTTTGACTCAAATAGACCACCACAGGTGTGCTTTAACAACAACAACTCCTGCAACAACATTGAGGAGTTTATCTCCTCCACCATCCTAGAAAGAGTCACCAATGGGTCTCTCTCACTCTGGGGGCGAGTGTGAGAGTGCTCTCCCCTACATCTCGTAATGCCCTCAACGGTAGAGCCCTCCAAGCCCCGCCTCTGCCATTACGAACGATTCCTCAACCTGTAGATGTCATTCCCTTCTATCAAGCTGGACAGCATCACCGACTTACCCCGCTATATGGAACGAAATCACCTCCAAACTAAGCTAGATGATAAATCTGGCTATGACCACATACTTCTTACGAAAGAGAGCCGAACATTCTTTGGTCTATGCTGGCAGGGATGGTACTTCGTATTTAACTCACTGCCGTTTGGGTGGGCTCCGAGTGCATATATCTACCACTCCACAGGCTTAGCTGCCTCACATTTCATCCGTTCTCTTGGCATCCCCATCACGCAATACATTGACGATCGTCATGTGGGACAACTCCGCCTACACGGTACACCCGCGACTCTGTGGACTAATGACGACTTGGCCAAATCTTCAGCACAGCCCTTGTCCTGGTGCAGTGTGGCTATTTCATTGGCTTGACAAAATCCGTCCTACGTCCAACCCCACAACTCACCTTTCTGGGATTTATATCTGACTCTGCTAAACAGTCCTTCACGGTCCCACCAGAGAAAATCGAAAAACTCGCCACACTACGAGAGTTGCTCATTGCCTCCAAATCTGCCTCGCTGAAGACACTGCAACGCTTCGCTGGAAAAGCTATATCTCTGTCTCTCGCAGTTCTGGCAGCCCGCCTCTACTGTCGCGAGGTAAATAGCGCAATCAGCTGGGGCATAAGATCCTCAAGGCCTGTGCCCATCGGGGCACAGCTTGTAACGGAGCTCATGCATTGGCGCTTTCTGGATTTGTGATCCGGATATATTCCTTGAAGCTCTGAACGACATTTCAGCCTCTCCATTTCCTCAAACGCCTCTAACTCAGGTTGGGGAGGTGTTTTGTCCTTACCCGGCGAACGCTTAGAATCACGAGGTTACTGGTCGAATGCTGACAAGAAGACCTCCATTGCTGTTAGGGAAGCCAAGGCCCTGTTTCACACCATCCTGGCTTTCCGCAACCAGATCACCAACGCCCACGTAGACGCGCTTGTGGATAACACAAACCTCCTCCACTTCTGGAATAACGAGGGAGGCTGCAACCCCTCTCTCAATGAAGCAATAAAAAGCATATTCGAACTCTCTCTCCAGCTGAATATCACCCTCCATTTGCACTTTGTTCCCTCAGAAGAGCAATTAGCAGACAAACTTTCACGATTTCAGTCAGATATTGACTGTCGGATCTCAGACACTGCTTGGCTCCTAGTGGACCGCTCGTTTGGTTCTCACACGTTCGACCTGATGGCGATTCCTGACAATGCCCGTAGAGACCGAAACGGCACCAAATTACCCTTCTACTCACCGTTCCCGTGCGAAGAAGCATGTGCCACAAATGTCTTTGCTCAAGAGCTTTCCCCTGTGCGCAAGTATTACGTATTCCCCCCCTTTGTGTTGATAGGACGGCTCCTGAGGTTCTTACGAGGCTCAGGTTGCTCTGTCTCTCTGATCGCACCAGACATCTGCCCCAGAAAGTTTTGGTGGCCAATCCTGACATCTCTCACAACTAACAAGATTCTACTTGGTTCCAAGCGCCAGTCTGGTATTCTGCAGTACCCCCCTTCTAAAACGCTTAACTGGCATGATAAGCCCCTTCAATGGGACCTGTGGGCTTTCTCACTTCAATTTTTATCACATTATATGTTTTGTATGGATCAGTTAATTAATTTTTTAATTGGGGCCATATCTAACCTCGCAGTATGGGCTACGTGCCTGCTATTATATTTTCTATTTGTTACTATATTATTCACAACACATTTATTGTATCCTGGTCTATTTCTTGTTTGTTCCTCCTGTTCTCACCCACTTCCTCTTTCTCTCTCCCGCCCTACAGCTCCTCCATGTTCCGTGTACCTGGAAACCGGCTACACGTTGCGTTACATGCCTACACCCCAACGATTTCGACTATCGCTTTTGCCAACGATGCGGCGGTCCAGCAGTCTCGAACATTGCCGACCCTCCCCCCCTCGTACACGTGGACCTGTCTAAGATCGAGGGGCGAAAGGAAGACCTACGTGACTTCAAACAGAAAAACCATGCAGCTCCAGTTGGAATCCTTTCTATGGTCTCTCCCTCTCAAGAAGACCATCACTTCAGCTTCCCCCAAGACATCAGGCTTCCTGTTCAGAACCTTAGATACCCGCGGCTTTATCACAAATGCTGCATTCACGGGCTCTGCGGTCTCCAATCGACTTCGAAAACATATGGAAGACCTGTCCATCTTCGAGGGTGAGACAGCGCACGGTATTCCTAGTGGTTGTTCAATTACACTTGCTTTGCTTGGCGTTCCCCCCTCTGAAATCGCTACGTTCATTGGCTGGAAGCCTGATGGCATGGCATCTCATTACACCCAGTGCGACAAGATTCTTGCTTTCCATGATCCGGTTTCCCGACTTGCCGCAGAAGCCTCTTCGGGTGCCTCCTTGATTGGCTTCAATTTGCGAACAATGAATTCCTTAGCAGGCTTCACTCCCTTACTCCCTTCCTAGTCCATTCCACTACTTTGTCAGTTTTTGGATTTTTTTGAGTATTGGAGAGTACAATCACGATACAGCTATAAAATGTTGTTTTTTCTTGAGTATCCTCTTGCTGGTACCTTGAACCGTTCGCTTTCAGACTATTGCCGACGAAGCCTTCAGTGAGAATAGTAACCTATTCCCACTGAAGCTACATTCGTTCGGACGGGATCCAAAGCTATTTCACCACTCTTATGCCCCTGTGCGTACCGCACTAGATAGCCCTGGACCCGAGGCAACCTCGCGCATTATATAATAGCGGTCAGCGCGGTCTGTACCCCCTCTCAGTCTCCACTAGCGTTTAGCGTGTATATTCCGAAATTGACCCTCCCGCTTCCCGCAGCGACGGCTCTGAGCCAACTCCTCTTCTCTCTAACAGCGAGCCTCCTCGCACTCTCCACATGTTAGCCAGTTTGAGAGTAGAACAATGGCTTTCAGTGGGAATAGGTTACTATCAATTGCACAGATCGCAGCAATCAGGCAGCCCAACAATATGTATACAATGTTGTTTTTCAAAATACTGATCTTGAGAACCTTCATATAAATCATCGCTATTTTCCTCACCATTGAATTGGCTGTTTGCAATACGTCGAAAGCCAGCCATTTTGGTAAAAATTTTGTGTTTTTTGAATGCGTTTGTATTTGAACAAAACAAAATGAGCGCAACCATGATATACATGTTTACATGTTAATTTGCTTGTTGCTGACAGGTCTTATTTGATGAGAAGAGACCCTGTGGCTAAAAATTTGGAACATTTCAAGTCGGATACGCATTAATTAGATAATTGCATTACGCGACACGCTGGGTTAGACAGACTTGGTCATGTTTCAAGCTCTCGTGTAGATGGGCCCTAATAGAAAAAATGTTGAGTCAAGCGCATTGTTTGTGAATGAGATGTTTGCAGTTACCACAGGGTATCAAGCTTTTCGCGACATGAATACATTTTTCGCAAACGGAGCAGATTTTATTATATCCAGTTTTATTATTGATAATCGAGTTCCAGTTTTGAACTGATTTTTTACTCGTTGAGTCAAGCTCTTTAAGAAAACGGGAATCAGTTAAGCTTTGAAATGGAAAAATTTGTTTGACGCAACTACTGCAAAACCATGAATCATTGGGGTTTTTAGAAAGGGAATTAAGCTGAACTTTGTTAAGATCAGAGCATTTTAGATGCAGCCAAAAATTGCACGAATCACAAGAAATTGCATTATGACCATCTCTTACTGCTTTATTCCAGTTAGGACAAGTTATGTCAGACATAGGCTCCAAGGGGTGAGGTTAATAAGGGTAACGTTAAGAGGGAATTTTACGAATTGCATTAGAAAGATGTTAAACATTTATCAAATAGACGTAATAGAATCATTAAGTGAGTTTCTCTAAATCACCTGGAAAGTTAATTTTCTGTATCGGGCAGATTCGTTTTTCTGAATGTAGATGGAGCCGTTCCTGGTCCACACAAATTTGTAATCCAACTCTCTCTTTTTGATCTTGGTGAGGCGGAGAAGATTCTTTCCAATTCTCTTTGCCTCTTTGGAAAGTAAGGCATCCTTCAATTTCCTCGACTTCAGCGTTTTCCTTAGGGGAGATGCGGTGGCAAGCCTCAATGTCAGAAGAGACAACGCTTACCATCAACTTTTTGACTATTTTAACAGCGATGTTCTCGCATTCCTCTTTATTTTATGAGGAATTCCTCCAATCTCCACCATCTCTCGTCTACCGTACCGCTCAAGGTCATCAATCGCCTTCAACCGCTCTTGATCTTGGCTTTCTAGATCGCAGATTCCCTTGATCATTTTTTCGTTCTCACTCTTTAGCTCGGTGTTTACTCGTAGAATGTGGCCAATTTGATTTCTGAACCTTTCATACTGCTCAGATTGGAATTGTTGAGCTCTTTCAATTTCAGTAAGTGTGTTTTTAATTTCCGTGAAACCAGAGGAAACCAACTTCTCAATTTCTTGCTTCTCGATACCAGATATCGAACCTTCTAAGTCGCTTTTAAAAGACTGCAAATTCTGTTTTAAAAATTATTTGATATCTGCATGAGCTTCCATAATAACAATTGATCCCGAATAGTACAAAATAAAATAATAATTCAAGTATATAAAAAAAAAACAAATAATAAAAGATTCAAAACATGTTTTGTAACAAATTTTCAATTTTACTTTTTTCTTTCATCATACTGCCAGTGATAACCTATGAGGGTATCAATTGCTCTTTACAATCTATGCAAACCTTTTATGGCACTGAGATACCAATGCCATTACCATCTATCAAACAAATCATGGAATTCATTCTGAAAAAGAATTATTTCCCATTTCTTAACGAATTCTATTTACAAACACATGGCAGTGCTATGGGCTCACCATTTGCTCCTAACTATGCAAACATTTTTATGGATCACATAGAAACTCATATATTAACTACAGCCCCCACTGACCAAAAGCCAATGATCTGGCTACGATTTATAGATGACATCTTTGCCATTTGGACCCATGGCTTAGAAAACCTACACACATTTTACCATCATATGAACAGTCTACATGATACTATCCAATTCGAAATGTCCTTTTCGTTTACCAAAATAGCATTTTTTGATACCATTGTCATTTTAACCCCTAATGGGATACTATAAACTTCACTTTACAAAAATCCTACTGATTTTTGCTCATTATTACATTCACTATCCTTCCATCCGACCCATTGCAAAGAAGGCATTATCTATAGCCAGGCTCTACACTATCGTCGCATCATCTCTGATGATGCTGATTTCGAACAACATTTAAAACATTTACAAGCTACACTTGTTACACGAGGTTATAACTTGGCCTCATAAACGACATTTTCAACAAGGTACATCCATTATCACAGGATGGTTTACTAAAACCTACCGAGTCTCAACACGATACCAAATTACCCTTCGTGGTAAGATAAATTCTAATACCATGGGCCTTGGAGCAGTATTATGAAGACACTGGCACCATATTCAAGAGGATACCGATCTATATAACATTTCGAATACAACACCCATCATAGCATTCAAACGAAGCAAAAACATAAGAGACATTTAGAAATTAAAGTGAAACTTTTGATAAGCGTGCGAATGCTGAGTGAAAATGTTAGGTGGGCCAACTAGTGCTCTGAGAACAATAGACCCAAACGCTAAGTTAAGTGGCATCATCGCGAAGGCATGCCAAATATTCACACCTATGCAGAACAAAAGGGGGATGGCAAGCAAACGTTAACGTTACCGTTACCGTTCTGGTTGCGTAAAGTCCCTATTATGGCTTGCTGTGCTGCTTACAATTGCTTCAACAATAGTAGTCGCAAAGGCAGGCATGGACAGGGCAGAGTAACTTTTCATAAGTTCCCTAAAGATGGGGATCTCTGCAAGAAGTGGATAGAGAGTTTGAGGCTGCAAACTTTTTTTCTCACTGACAACAAGCGAATTTGCAGCGAACATTTCTTGCGAGAATGTTACCAACGCCATCCAATCTTCATGGAGTCACTTGGTTTTAGTAACGAGCGTATGCTTTTGAAAGAAGGAATCATTCCAACTGTTTTTGATCGTGGTACGCCGAAAGGAAGGAAACAACTGAAGGGATTTGTGCATTTTAAACCAATTGCAGCAAAATCATTGTGCCCGAGTCTCATTGCGAAAAAATCGCCTTTCGGAAACGTCAAAATAAGTCGCACTAGAAGATGAGCTTTTGAAAAAAGGTGAAGAAGTAAAGTAAGAACATTCTTTACAAGTTGAAATATGTATACACTATTGGGTTTCTTCATTTTTATGCTGGTGGTGATCTTAACATATATTTGTGTAGATAATCAAGATCTTGCTCGAATCCAACAATCAGCCAGAAGTCAGTCTCGAAAACGAGTAGTCTGATGGCAGTGCTGAAAGTGGCGTGGAATATCTAGAATCGGAAAATGATGTCCACATGAGTTGAATTTCAAAAACTGTCCACACACACACAAACACAGGGGGCCAGGGTGAGTGTACATCTTTTCCTGGGCATCTATATAATTATAAAATCATATATATATCTCATGCCTTACATTTTATAGTGTGGTATATTGGTTCTAAACAAATGTTCAACCTTTCTATAGCTATCCAAGTCTCCACGCCAAGCAAGAATGCATCCATACAGTGTTGTATTTTCAAGGAAATGAAGGATCAGGCAACTCAGTATGAATTCATTCCCATTGAAAAAACAGATGAATTCAATGACAGTTTCTTGGATGATGTAATTGTGGATGATACAATTGTGGATGATCAGCTGTATGGATGTCATGAGAGTGATACAGAATGGCTGCCTCCAAACGACATGGAAATGGAAGAAGTAGAGGAAGCCTCAAAACCAATGGATGAAGAACGAAAGCTCGTTGTCTTCAAGTCATGCCTTCTTCAGCTTTTTGCCTTCTGCTCTTTTTGTCTCTCTCCAAAAACCATTGATGATATTCAGGAAAAAGGTACCATGGTCACAATCACAGGTACATGCGTTAAAGGACATGTCCAAAAATGGAAGAGCCAGCCTGAAGGTAGTCAGATGCCATGGGGAAATTTTCTGGTAGCAGCTTCATGTCTTTTCTCTGGTATGCAACCATCAAAGATGTTAACCTTCTTCAGGAACTTGAATCTGGCTTCAATTTCAGAACGCCTTTATTCACTGATCCAGACAACATACTTCATCCCAGCAGTATTTAATGTTTGGGAGCATCATCAACAAGAAGTTCTCTCACGGTGCAAAGGTAGACAACTACTTAAATCATGTCAACATGGACCAATCGAGAGAAATTGGCTAAAATCTGGTGGGTCTAATTTTTTAGAAATATGAAAATAAACATACCAGGTTCTTAGTCAGCAATGAAGTATGTGGAAAATCGTTTTAATAATGAAATGATGTTTTCCAATTTCAGGGAGCCGAGGATATAAAGAACTGAAGGATGCTCTTTCCAAGAAAAGGTTGGTGAACGACATCAAGAAGTTGTCACCACTGCAACAGACAAGCGCCTTGGAGTCATTTCACAACATTGTGATTCGATTTGCTCCCAAAAATACTCATTATTTGCGCTGTAAGCAGCAAATATTAAAATACAGACTGTGTACAGGATTCACGCTTCAGTGAGAAGGCCAGAAATTGACCAATGGCAGCAGCTAATTCCATAAAGACAATGTCTGCAACAATGGGTAGTTATGGCGTATTGTTTACCAGATTAGGATTTGCCAAACACCCACAATAATACGTGCGCACGCATTAATGTCAAACAACGGAACAATAAATGTATTGAAACGTAATGAAGTGAAGAAAGTGAAGAAAATAATATCAGATAAACGTTGCGAAGTTAAAAGTTGAGCTTGAGCAAAACCGAATAACTAATTTTATTGAATATTTACGTTTTTTAACTCCTGGACATAAAATACCCTGGATTCAATTTTCAGGATTGAACGCAGCAAATTTAAAAAAAATTTTTTTTGATACCACTCAAGCAATCATTTTCACTTCAATTTTTGATCTTGTTTCATCAAAGTTAAAAAATTTTCATTTCCCAAGACAAACTATATATAACAAACTATGAAATACTATAATTGTTGTATTAGTTGCATAAGCATTACAGCTAGAAAACTTTCTTCTTTTCACATGATGCTTCCAACGAGTCAAAAATGCTCGGTCACTGTGCGTGATCATGCTTGTGGTTCCGCCCTGCCACAGCGTGCCCAGCATCTAGTATGGTACGTCATGTTGTTTGTTATTTCAACAAGTTTACATTTTATCCAATGTAAATCCAGGAAAAAGCTACGATTTCAGACCAACAAAGAAATGTTCCTATCTGTAGGCCAGGCCATAGGGCCCATGTACACGAGACCAAAAATTCTTCCTAATACAGTAGGGAGTACTACCATAAATTCCAAATGCCAACGTTTCCGACTAAAATTTTCTAAAATCTAAAATAGATTTCAAGTAGCACCTAGATTGATTGATTTGATAATTGGCTTCCCTATCGCGCCTGTTTTTCTGATTGAAAAAATAATTTGAATTTCATAATTGCTTTCACCAGGTACACGTACACGAGTAACCTCTGTTGTTATCAAAATGGCTGGCTTTAGACGATTTGTAAATTAAAATTTTTCTGAAAATTAAAACTCTGGGTCTCAAAATAAAGAATTTTTGAAGATTCTCAGGATCCAAGCCTTTACATGAGTCAGCCTCTATCTTATGTAACACCGAGTTTTAGCAGAACGAGTACTCCGCTCAATATCGTTTATACCATCACATATTCCTATGCATGGATTTCCAACACCGTTCACCGTTCCTTTGCAATGAACGTTGTCGATTTTGTTGCAACATATATACAGTTATGAGAAGCCGCATAAAAAATTCTTCGTCAGACATCGTGCTTGTAAAAAAACTAAGAGAGAAAGAAGACAACATTTAATCCGCGTTGACATGTATCACCGAGAAAACAAGAGGCAAATTAGCATTGCGATGCTCGCGAGCATCCCAATACTAATTAAGCGGCCCTTTTCATCCTTACTAAAATGCTTTGCTGGTAGAATTTCTAAAACAGACCATGTACAAGGGAAAAGGAAGGTGCTAACTCGTTAATCTCTCCAAATATTTAGAAAAGTAGCTCGTGTACATGGGGCCATGGCCATGCCTTTCTTGTACGAACATACAAAGTTCATCCAGGCTGTCCCAGCTGATTACCGTAATCTGCACATCTCCACAGCGCAAATATTCGGATAGGATATCCCTTGTTTCTTCTACCTTCCAATGAAAGCCAGGTGAGTCCATTATGTTCACTACAAAATAGGAATACAGAATAATGAATGAAAGCTTATTTTTGTGTAAAATTATAATTTGCCATTTTTTTAACAGGTTACTTTTGGCTGCCCTTCATTTCAATGAAAATACTGAAAGGCAGCAGGTGAAGAGTAAAGCTGGAAAGCCACGATGGAAGGTATCCTATCCAAAGTACAACAGTGGACCAATTGCCCAATCTGTGAAAACAAAACAAACATATGGTAGGTTTCACTACTGTCAAAAAATTGATACTGATACTATAAAACCATCTGCCAACTTGCTTTATTTTATATGAGCTTTGATTTTTCTAATTAAAGAATGTTTCAATTTTCAGATTATGTATCAACACTATTCAAGGCAGCAATCCAGCTACGACATAGCAACACCAGCTATATGATAGCCAAGAGAAACATGGAACCTATGTCTTCATCAGTTCCACCTTCCTTGGCATCGACTCGTAAGTCGTTGTGTCAGCCCGTAAGACCAGATTTGCTGCAGCTAGAGTTTATGACCAGGCAATTCCACCCATTCCTGAACCAGACCCACAGCCCCGCAAGAAGAGGAGGAAAAAGAAGAAGTAGAATTTTAATGTACATAAGATATACATATAGTTAAGAAGGTATACTCACCTTTTCAATAATTAATTTTGGGGTAACGAAATCCAGTATACTCTTCATAGGGAAATCGGCTTCGGATTGCCCTTACAACACATGAAGGCAACACCTTTCTTTGATGTTTTCCCAGGTAATGCCAAACGCAGCGAACAAACTGTCTGTAGCTAATGTACCTGAAAAGCCAAAAAGGAACAAGGTATGACTGTTTGTTACAAATTGAATTTAGCACTGCCTGAAACGAAAGAGAAAATAATTTCCTTGATACATACTGAAAAGTAGCACAATCTTCAATGTACTGTTTGTCCTCAATATACTGGTAGATGGAACATTCAAGGACATGAAGGTTAAGGCAGACTGCTGAGAAACCTTCCAATTTTGTTATGCAGTCTGCCCCTTCCTCCAATGTCTTATCACGTACTTCTGTAATTTTGGCACAGCAAACACTCTCTATTCCAGTTGGCATTGCAGAGCATTGATTGCATTGACACCTATAAAAATATTGAGCATGGTTTGAGCATTTAAAAATTTAGATATTGAAAAATATTTACTTTTAACGTGAAGAATTAATTTAGGAAAATTAAAGCTAGGCCTAGCTACTTTTCATATTCTCTATCTCTTTGGGAGCATTTAATTTGGAATCGCCCATACTTAGATCTAAAATCTAATATTTACAACTTCAGTTCCATATTTCCAAGGCTTCTGGGTCCAATTTTATATATATTTACAACAGAATTTGCGTAAAAAGATAGATACTAACCAATTTGTGTTTCCAATTCTGTCAATTTTGGTGTCTGGTTTGTCTTCCTCGCTTGAGTCAGAATCACTCCGGTTAGGCTCACTACTACCTACTACTTCGTTTTCTTGTGGCATTGGCTCGAATTGATAAGGCTCAACTATCCATTCCGAAGTATCAACACTTCCATAATCAAAATCACCTTGGTTTGTTGCCATATTGCAACACAAAACTCCCCAAAAGTAAATTTACAAAATGTTGTTATTTGTTTGGTACAGTATAACTAACTGATACCGAACTGACTTGTTTCATTCCCCACACCTAACATGATAGTTCATCTCTGACTTTGTTACGTCAGAGATGAACTTGTCGAACAAACCCGTTCTCATCCTCGAAACAAAATAGCTGCTCCCCCCGAAAGTTTGGGAGCCGATATCTAAAAAAGTATGTCGAATCTGCAGAAATGATTACCACCACTGAATTCAGCGGGTCAAACTTAGTTAATAGAGCTCAACTTGGCAAACCTTTGCAGGTCTCCTTTAATGCCATCTGATAAAAGCTCTTTTATGAAGATCATTGAAGAATATAGTGTACCAAGTGGTGCTGATGTTGCTCAGTCACAGGAAGTAAAAACGGCAGCCAATAGGAACATCTGTATCATCGACGGGATGGCCCCTTAGCACCCTAAAACCCCCTTAAATGGAACAGAAAAAATGGCACCAGCATTTTTAATAAAGAACATACCTCAAATATGACATATATGTACAATTATTAATTTTTGCAACAAAATCAAGCGGGAAAACAATAGGACCTACACTACCAGCCCAGACATGAAACTGCCTCCTGATTTCAATGCATTCCTTCGAAATGGCCAAAATAAGGAGATGCTATTCAACCTGATACAACGGTCTTTTAAGGAAGGCAGATTGTTGAAAATCTTGACGAAGAAGTCATCACAAAGAGACACATCCAATAAACCAGCTTGTTTATGCGTAAGCAACAACTAACTTACAATACAATCAAGTTCTATTTTATATTATACGGAAGCTATCATGAGATTTGTAAATACAAAGAAACTCAAAAATGTGACCTAATGCATTCGCCTACGCTCATGCCTCTGCCAACTCCTCTTGCAACAGTGAGTTGGCAGATGCATGAGCGGAGGCATGAGCAGAGGCATTATCATAATTTGTTTATTAAAACTTTGGGTTTGTTTACATTAGGCCTAAGCATGGCAAGCATGCCGCAGCAACAATGGGAGGTAAAAATTGTATCAAACTTTGATATTTTACGAACAAGCTATCTGTTATATAAGAAATCTTTGCGCACACGTGACTGCGAAATATTCAACACAAGGAGACTGAAAGATGGGCTCTAAGTTTACTTGCAGATTTTTACAGATATTTTGTTTGTTGTTTACAGATAGTTAAGGTTGAAATACTCATGAGATCATGGATTGTCTTCTCAACACGCCAACTCAATCCAGATCCCTTGAGCATATAATCATGTTGTACTTTACTAAGAGATTTCGTGAAAATGTCCGCCGTATTGCCTCTAATGGTGACATATTGAAATACAATTTCTGTTTGCTCCCGAACAAATTGAAATTTGACATTGATGTGCTTAGTACGTTGATGTTGTTTTGGCCCCTCGTTTGTGAGTGTAATGGCTCTCTGATTGACGCAAAACAAAACTGTAGGTTCTTGTTGATCAATTTCCACAGCAGAACATAAAGATCGGAGGTAAATAATCTCTCTCGTAGCTAACGCAAGTGCAATGCATTCTGCTTCGCAAGAAGATAATGCAGCTGTTGATTGCTTCTGCGATTTCCAGGAAATCGGTGTACTTCCCAGCGTAATGACGAATCCATTTGCAGGTGTAAAGTTGGGACAGAATGACTTTGTCCCTTTTACGTAATGTAGAACTCTTTTTACCGGTGCAATATGTGCTTGAGATGGCTTATCAAGATGTTGTGACAATTTTGATACTATCCAACCCAGATCTGGTCATGTTGCCATAGCCAGGTAAACGAGGTTTCCAATTGCTTGACGATAGGGAAAGCTCAGCAATTCTTCATCATCGCTTCTCGGTAATAGCACAAGACTTTGTTCTGCAGGTGTACTGCAGGCTTGCATTCTGTCATTTCAAAACGTTTCAGAATCGTTTCACTGTACCGGTGTTGACTCATGACATAACTTCCATCATCTGATCTTTGGAAATCTATTCCAAGAAACCATTGTAATGGCCCTCAATCATCCATGCAGAACTCTGAATGTAGTAGCTTCTTTGTTTCAGAAATATGCCCTAACTTGTCGCTACAAGTTATGATATTGTCTACCCAAAAAGGATGATTAGTTGCTTATTATTGACATTCTTCTTGTAAACACAAGGGTCAATTTTACTCGACGTAGGCTCCTTTGTTTTCAGGAAGTCGGTGAGTGTGTTATGCCAATTTCTACCGCTTTGCTTTAAACCATAAAGTAACTTTCGTAGATTGCCAGTAAGCTTGTAGCCATTTTCATCTGTTTGTTCATACCCTGGCGGTTGTTGTACGTAAATATTTTTATCAATAGGAGCATTAAGATATGCCCCCTTTGCGTCCATTTGATGCAAATGTAGCTTTTCGTTTGTTGCCTTTTGTAGAAGCATACGAATCGATGTTAATCTTGCTGTAGGTGAATATGTTTCCTCGTAGTCAAGACCGTGAATCTGTGTAAATCCACGAGCAACATATCTTGCTATGTATTTAACTTCTCCAGGATTCTTTCCTTGGTTTAGAGCATAAACCCAACGTCCTTTTGTCTCTTTTTGTGACTCGGTTAATCGAATAAGTTCCCAAATGTGATTTTCCGTTAGTGTGTTAATCTCAACGTCCATTGCTGCCTTCCATTTATCAGCATCTTCGGAACTTATTACTTCTTTGTAACTTTATGGTATTGAGAGTACAAGTGAGTAGGCATAGTCAACACTTGTATTGAGATAGTAATCAGCTAAATACTTGGGTGGTCGAATATCGCGTCGAGAACTATTTTGGCTTAACCATGATTCTTCATCTTGTTGATGACTTTCAGCTTCGATCTTCTGTGTGCTATTATTTGTGGAGGGCTGTTTGGTTACTGTTTCATCCTCTTGGGATTCATGCTTTGGCTTGAGTGTTACTTCTGGCACAGGTATTTTGTCAAACGTTGGTTGTTGAATATGAACATTACGTGATGTAACAACTTTTCCTGTAGCTGGATTAAGTATGTCGTCAGCGATGTTCTTTGTTCATGGGATTAATGCCAAGGTAAATGCCTTCTCTGCCATGAGTGTCAAATTTTTGTTTATGTCCTTCTATATAAGACACACATGGTGCTCCAAACGGGTGTACGTTTCTCATATCTGGTTTTATTCTTGTGAATAGTTCATAGGCTGTTGCATTTGTACGCCTTTGGAAACTCCTGTTTCTCAGGTATTGTGTGTGTCATACTGCATAAGGCCAAAATGATTTAGAAATATCAGCTTCGGCTCGTAAGCATCTTGCTGTTTCCATGAGACTTCTCCAGTTTCGCTTTGATTTACCATTTTTTTACCAAAGAGTATACGGCTTTGTAGAAGTTTGTTTGATACGATTATCAAGTAATACTTTTTGGAAAGCTTTGCTCATGTATTCTAAGCCATTGTCACTATGAAGCTCTTTGACTGTACCAATTGGTGCTGTGTCAGCCAAGAATTTCTTCAATGCACTGGGCGTTTCCTCTTTCGATCGTAGGAAGTAAATAAATAACATGCTTGAATATTCATCAACAAAGTTGATTATGTATCTGTAGCCTTCCCGTGACGTGGGATTGATAGGCCCACAAACATCCGAATGTACGTGCTCCAATGGGTGTGTTGCAAATACTGGGCTTTCATCAACCGATTTTGGCAACTTTGTCATTTTGTTTTCTTTGCATGTTACACACGACTTCTTGCTTGTTTTGGTTATTTTCATTCCTTTAGTAGCTGACTTTAAGTTCACTATGTCGTCGTAATTCATGTGTCCTAGAGTTTTATGCCATTCCGCTAGTGTTTTTGCTGTGTTTGCTGTTGTGCAGCTTTGCGGCAAAAAATACAAATTCCCACACCTTTCAAAATCAAACGTATTGTTTTGTGAAATTAATTTAGCCGAATTTTTTGTAAAGAATACGCTTGCTCCATTATCAGTGGCTGCACGTACTGAAAACAGGCTCATGGGAAATTGGGGAGCCAGTAAGGCATTTTTCAATGTGGTGTTGCATGGAAAAACATTCGAGTCTACAATAGTAAATTCTGCATTCCCTTTTGCAATAGCCAACATGTTACTTCGAGTACCATCAGCAAGTTCAATGAAGTGTTTTTCTGACTCAAACTTGTCGTCGTAAGAAGTGAAATGATCCTTGTTATTTACTATTTGAGATGTTGCTCCACAGTCCACAAGTAGTCTATCACTGCGCGTATTTGCTGTATTGTATTTGAAGTAGTAAAGGAAAAATCTGAAGTAAAATCTGAAGTAACTGTTGAAACTTGAACAGAAGACTGCCTCTTTTCAAAACAAACACTTTCAACATGTCCTGACTTTTGGCAGAAATGACACTTCAAGTTTATTTTTGAACGGCAATCTCTGGATTTGTGACCCATCTTTCCACACGATAGACATTGTATATTCTCTTGCTTTGAGTGACTGACAAATGGTTTACTTTGCTTCTTTACTTTGTTTGTCATAGCTGACGACTGAGTTGGTGAGCGTAGAGCTTCTATATTTGCATAGTTATTTAAAGCTGCTTTAAATTCTGTCAAAGTTTTGTACTTATCGAGTTGCATATGAACCACGACAAACGACTTGTATGATTCTGGTGGCCCTTTAAGTGTCATGGCAATTAGCAAGTTTTCTGTTATGGTGTCTCCGGCTGTGCGTAGGCCCATTGCTGCACGCTCCGTTCGAATAATGTAGTCTGTTATGTCTTCATCAGAGCCCATTTTTATTGTCGTTAGCTCTTCATGCAATGTGAGGACTCTCCGTTTTTCAATGCTGGCATAGTGATTCTTAAGAATTTGAAAAGCGGCTTGACCATCATTCGCTGCATCGTTCAAAACCAGCTGCAAAGATCTTTCGTCCAAAACCTGAACAAGTTCAGCATATGCTCGCCTGTTGTACTCTTCGAAATTGTCTCCTTCTTCTTCGGCTGTAATTGCATCATGTATGCCTTTATCCAGCGTGTATAAATAATTTGTAAATCGCGTTTCCCAAATTGAAAAAGACTCTGCCTCGCCATTAATGTAAATTCGAGATCTGGGCCTATCACAAAGGAAGTCATCACAAAGAGACACACCCAATGAACCAGCTTGCTTATGCGTAAACAACAACTAACTTACAATACAATCAAGTTGTATTTTATATTATACGGAAACTATCATGAGATTTGTAAATACAAAGAAACGCAAATATGTGACCAAATTTTTCACATTCCACTAATTGTTTTTATTGCGTGGCTTTGGATTGTCTTCTCAACACAGATCCTTTCGAAATGGTAGAACAATCTACTTTTCCAACAATAGGGAGTGTACAATGATAACAGAAAATGAAGTGTCAATCATCATCAAGGCCGACACAAAGCTAATTGCGTTGGTAAAGTCAGTCAATGTGAACACTAACAAGTCTGTTATGGTTCTGTCTTGCTCAGGAGATATAGATATCCTTGTCTTGTTGTTTTCCCACAACTTTGGTAATACCGGATTTTATGTGGACGATGATACTGGAAAGGAAAGAAACATTTTCGATCTAACATCCACCAAATTATCAATGGAGCAAAAAAGGGCCCTCTTCGGTCTGCATGCGTTTCAGGAAATGACTGATAAAAGCAGACAATTGAATAGGCGCATGTTTTATTCAGAGCATGAAAACTATCAGCAACAAGAACATGTACAAGTACAGACAAATCAAAAGTAAATCTATAACTAAAACTATGTCTTTATAAAGAGTAACAATAAATGGCGGATGTTCTGAAACGATTCAAAAAATGTAAATATAAAACCATAACTTAAACAACGTCTAGGTCAAATCAATCATTTGAGTCATTTTCTCAACACTCCCACTTGACGAGTATGATGCTATTTGACACAGAGCATTGATCGAAATTTCTTGAACTTGATCTTCTGCTTCGTTCGTAAGAATGTCTGCTACCATTTCTGCGGTCAGACAATATTCCATGTGAACCATCTTTTCATAAACATCTTGTCTTGCGTAATGATATTTTATATCTATATGTTTCGTTCTGGAATTCCACTTCAGATTTTTAATCAGATAAATTGAACCTTGAGTGTCTTCGTACAATGCTTTTGGTGTATGCTGTTCAAATCCAATGTCGTTCAAAAGTTGTTGAATCCAGGGTGCTTCTTGCGTGGCATGACTTAGTAAAACATATTCAGCTGCCGTAGAGGATAACGCAATGATTGATTGGCATTTCGATTGCCAAGTGATGGAAGATCCTCGGATTTGAAATACATAACCAAAAGTTGATTTTCTGGATATCTTATCGCCTGCCCAATCTACATCTGTGTAGGCTGACAAGCTGATTGTGTTTGTCCTGGATGCAACAGGCTCTAAACAATGATTCAATGTCCCTTTAATATAACGAAGTAGGTGTTTAATAGCTTTCCAGTGTTCGTGAATGGGACTTGACATAAACTGCCTCAGCACTCCCACTGAATAACATATATCTGGCCTTGTACAAATTGATATATGTATGTAAATGATTATTTAGACTGGATAACATTGTAAAATTTAAAATTGGTATAAATTGTTGTCCAGCTTTTAAAAATAAATAAAATGAATAAATAGATAAATAAATATTGCAAGCTTTGATAAAAATACTAGATATATTTGTAAATTCTGTATGTACAATTTACTTATGTCCTTACTTGAGGAAAAAAAATGGGTTATTTCTTTCCTTAGTTAAAAAAGATTTTAAAGTTTTCTTGAATTGTGTCATAGTGTTTATTTCTTTTATGCTAGCAGGCAGTCTGTTTCATGTTTTTATGGCTGATTGCTGAGATGTTTTTGACTCTTCTGTTGTCACCGTTTCAACTTGAAAATCTGCTCTACGTTTTGCTCTTGTTGTCATTTGATGGTTGTTTTCAATAACTGGGAGAACAATTGTAGCTTCTGGTCCTTTTTCACATACAGCCAATTTAATTTAGCTAGGTGGGAATCAGTTATCCTTTCATGACAATCAAGACCAAGGATCATTCGAATTATGATGTTTTGCTGTCTTTGCAATTTTTTTATTTGCGTAGTTGATAATGCACTAAACCATGCACTAGAGCAGTAGGATAAATAAAGACTGACGACTACTTCTGCAAGTCTTTTAATGAGAGGGAGTGATTTGACTTGTCTTCGTAGTGCAGATATGTCTTTGATCGGAACAGAACTTCAAAATTGCTTTGAAAATCGGAAACATAGTGAAACATAATAAATACTAAAGCTTTTCGTCTGACACTCATCAGAGTAGTACTTCAGAAAGAGAACAAAAATGAAAACCTAACAAACAATTATACCCAGAAGATGATCGAAATTGGCCAAGCAGAAAAGAGGTGAATGATTGGTATAGTGCAAAAACAACCAATCATCACCGGTGATCGAAAAATAGATTATTGAAAGAGTCCCAGTGGGAAAACAAACTCTTTCTGTTTACACAATATGGGATCCATGGTTTTGATGTAGACAGATTCTAAAATTCCTTAGTGAAATTTTGACCTGGCCCTGCCGATAATGCGAAAACAATCCTCACTGTAGTTTTGAGCACATTCTGGGTTGTCGAGTAAATGTTGGCCTATAGCGGAGTCGTGTTTAAAGTTTTAGATGTTTTAGAGGCACGAGATAGTTGTTCTTGTTATGGAACAATTTTTTGGCATATGTTGGAGGGCACGTGTTGTTTAATCTTATCGCATAACCACTGAGAAGTGCGACCTACATACCTGGAATCACACCGGCACGAGAATTCGTAGACTACGAAACTTTTTTGTGTGGTAGGAACACTATCTTTTTCTTTCTGTAGAGGTCTTTTTTAATTTGTGATCTAAGTTCTCTCACTTCCTGAAAGAGTTTCTTTTTCATATCCAATGATTTCTCCTTTTTGACTCGCGGCGCGCATGCGCAGAGTAGTCCATGCTCTGGGGTGGAAGTTTCTCCGAATCTGTTTCAGCCTTCAAAATGACATACAAACGAGGCTGGAAACAGTGCCGCCATTACGTCACTTTCACGTTAGAACGAGGCTGGTATTTTGTCTTTGTCAGTGGCAGATAGGCCGACTAATGCTCGTCTGTGCGATGGCATGGCATAACTTGTGTTCATTTTCCTGTGATGGAGACTCACAACAAACAAACAGTTGTGTTGTATATTACAAGTGAAACTTAATTTTTCTCTACGCCAGTTGGTGATACTTTTGGAGTTTTTATCGAGATATTGTAAACATGCTTCAAAATTAGAACTGTTTACTTTATTTATTGAGCATACAGTTTCTATTCAAATTGCCGAAGACAAAAGAGATGTGTCCTGAATTCCGGATGCATACTTTACTAAAAAGATATCTGCTACTTAATGAAGAAAGAAACTTATTTTTTTAAGAATTGTTTACCAGATATTTGTACACGAATGAAGATCTTGAAGATGTGCATAATTTATGGAGCATACAATGCCTATTAAAATTGCAAAAGACAGATGCATGGTTTAGTTCTGTTAACATTTGCTAAATAATCCGTTTGCTGACTTTAGTGTGCAGTTTACATTCTGGAAACACAATTACATTCAAAGCTGTTATTTGGGAATCGGATTTGTAATGTGATTGAGAATGCACATTTCAAATGCATTCTTTGCCTACAAAAGAAACTTTGTGAGATAATGAAGACTAGACATTAAAAAAATTGAAGGAGTAGATGCAGCAGATGCGAACTTATTAATAATTTACATAGATACAATACTGAAAGCATTGAAGAATGTATCCAACCAGTGAGATGACATTTATGATTGAAACAAAACGTGATACAAGTACATCAGAATTTAACTGTTTCCTAGAACAGAATCATTGAAAGGAACCTTTGATGAGGGGCCTGTCTATACTGTATGGCATAATTTGGCAACGTCACAATGTTCTGGCAATTAACGGGGGAGAACACTTCAAACTGGTGTGTATCAGACCTGCCAACTCCCCCGGTTTGGCCAGGGGACTCCCGGAATGCCACTGATTCCCCCACCCTCACGGTACATCACTAAAATCTCCCAGTAAACTGTAACTTTAAGTAAGTTCATGGTTAAACGATGCTATTTCCAACTGTTGGTTGAAACTCTTAGCTTCTTAACCACTTCTAACTTTCTGTCCCACTTTTTTTGCTGTAAGCGTATAAGTCGTAGTTGAGCTAGAGGTCTGGGTTGGAGAGCGATTCCACATCTTTGTGGTGAGGTGAGTCTGATGACACACGAGCATGGCCCCAGACCACCTAGAAGCGGCCCAAAAAATTTTCGGTCAGAACCTCCAGGTTTTGGACTTCACCAGGTTGGCAGGTGACACTCAGTATATAGACATATGGCGGGGTCAGTCCGAGAATTTTACAAGAAACCCAAAAATATCAGAACTAATTTTCTTGAAAACCCAAGAATATCGATTTTTTAAAATCTTGTGCCCAGAAATATCAAAAATTGTAATCAAGGATAAAGTGAGAAAGAGATTTGGCCATCTTGAAATATGCAATAGCCATTACGGGACATAAAAATATTGTTTGACTAATTTGATATACCAAAAAATATAAGAATAGCCTCGACTATTTTCTAGCACCCAAAAATATCATTTTTTGCAAAAGTCCTACCCAAATATATCGGACTGACCCCTCGTATGTCTATGTACTGAGTGCCCCCCCTGGGGATCAATACAGCTTTGGCTATCAGGGGTTACTCTGGTTGGTTCCTTGATACATAGATTAGAGATCCTATAGCAGCTTGGTAATTTCTCAGCTCAACAGGATGTTCATCAGAAGATTTTTCGAATACTTTACCAGAATCCATTGGTGTAGACGTTGGCTTCCATTCGCTCATACCAAAATGCTTCAGTACACTTTGCAAATAGGTAGATTGATTGATTCTAAGAATACCTCTCTTTCGATCTCTATAAACTGACATACCGAGTATGTAGTTGATTTCACCTTGATCCACCATTATGTATTTGCTGTGAAGTTTCTTTTTTTCCTCTTCAAGAAGCAGAAGATGATTTGATGCAAGAATGACATCATCAACATAAATAGCAACAATCATCAAGGAGGTTTTATCCATCTCTTTGATACACTTGTAATAAACGCATGGATCAGCATCACTGGCCATATATCCATTTTCTTTCATACAAGTGTCAATACTTATATTCCAAACACAAGCAGCTTCCTTTAAACCATAAATACCTTTGGGAAGCTTGCAAAATTTGGTTGGGTCACTGACAAAGTCCTTTGGTTGCTTCATATAGATTTCTGCGCCTAATGCACAGTTCAGGAATGCAGTTTTTACATCCATTTGGTGCAGCTCGAGGTCGAGCTCATTTGAAATAGCTAAAACAGTTCAGATAGAATTATATTTTGCCACAGGAGCAAAAGTATCATCAAAGTCAATAGCTAGCTTTTGAGGGAATCCTTGTGCAACAATATGAGCTTTGTATCTGCTGACTTGACCATTTGCATCACGTTTCTCTTTGAAAACCCAGTGGTTTCGGACCACATTCTTTCCTTCAAGAAGGCTTACTAAATCCCAGAAATTGTTTTCGATGAGTGAATCCATCTCCTCTTTGACTGCTTCACGCCATTGTTGTGCATTGCTACTATTCATTGCTTCTTCATAGTTTGAAGGTTCAATGCTGACTACAGTATTAGCATTCTTGATAAGATCCCACCAATCTCCAGTTACAGCATTTAGTCTGTCAGGCGGTCTTCTTACTAGTTGAGGTCGTTCAGCCGGCTGGTCGATGGGCATTTGTGTATCTTCAGCATTGTTTTCCGTTTCATTGTCATTGAGCTGCTCATCATCAATGATAGGATTTCCCACAATTACATTGAAGGACTTAAAGTTTGTTGTGCAATTCGACTTCTCCACATTGATCTGTTTCTCAGCAAAGATTGTATCATGACTGTGTAGCATTTGCTTTGTTTCAGGATTGAAGCCATTGTCATTGGCAGGATTACCCGGCGAAAACACGCGAAACTTTCTTTTACGTTTAGCATCCGGAACATGCACGTAAGCTTTACAACCAAAAACTCTCAGGTGACTTACGTCTGGCTTTGCACCATACCACTGTTTGTAAGGTGTACTCTTTAGAGATGTTGTTGGACTTCTGCTACGTACATAACAAGCAGTAGAGATGGCTTCTGCCCAAAACTTCTGTGGCTTCTGTGCATTGTGCAGCATGGATCGAGCTGATTCAAGAAGTGCTCTGTTCATTCTCTCAGCCACTCCATTCTGTTGTTGTGAGTACGAGATTGTTGGCTCATGTTGAATACCAGGATCGTTGAGGAATTGCTCAAATTTCTTTAATACGTATTTACCGCCATTGTCGGATCAAAATCGTTTCACTTCTTTATTTTCTTTATCGTTCTTATTTTCTACATGATTCAAAAACTCTTTGAAGGCCTACTGCAATCAAAGAAAGTGGCATGATTTTTTTGCATTTCCTGATAAAGCTCTTCAAACTGATCAAAAAACCATTTTCAGAATAAAAATTGATCCAGAATAAAAAGAACTGTTTTTACAAGCCTGCAAAGTCGCCAATTTTGCCATTTGCCATAGTGCGCCATTTCGGGCTCTGGCGCACTATCATGTGACGTGTGACGTCAATATAATAAACTACCCTAAAATCACGTGACGTCATTATAGATCTTGTAACATCATGTGATCAACCGGGGTTCTGGTGCACTATCACATAATGTATGACGTCATTGCTATTAACTACTCTAACATCAGGTAACGTCTTTATAGATTGATAGACTCTTTGCTTTCATTTCAGTTGAATGGTATTAGGAGTTACAAACTGTTTAATTTAAAAAGTTTTTGAAATATATGCAATTAAAATATATACCATATTTATCATTCAATTTTCAACAATTAAAATATATACAGCATTTATCATTCAATTTTCAGCAATTAAACAGTTAAAGTAATAATTAAACATTTAAGCTAGAGCCAACAATAAGACCAGAAAGATATTTTGTTTTAAAAAGTAATCAATTGAAATGAAGGATAATAAGATAATTGAGATGGGGAGAAGGACCAGAAAGATTTTAAAAAGTTATTATACTAACTATAGAATGGAGTTGAAGTTAGAAGACTTTAGACACACTGAGATGGGAGGCTTCAATTACCACTTAGTAAATCCTTTTCAAGTTATCACATTCAAAGTAAATGTTTTTATGAGGGGGTGATTCATCGCCAACACTTCCTCTATGTTCAGATTATTCACCCCTAAGGATCAATAATCTCAACATGGGCGAGTTGAAAAACCTCCCGCCAAAGAGCCCAACGATGCTGTGGCGAGAGACCCTCCAACTCATCCCCGGAAGGAGCGTTGGCAATGAATATCTCAGGGGAGAAGATAACTTCCCTCCCCAAGACTCCCTCTGTTGTAACTGGAGTCACCACCTCAACGACCCCAAGGTCATCCAAATCCAACTCCACCCTACAGTTACGACAAGTTGACCTCATTGCTGAATCTAGCCACCTCATAATACAGGGGGTATGGAAGATACCCCTACAAGAGGGGCATCTTAGCAGGACCGGAGTCTCAGCTCCCCTGGAAATAAACGTGTCTGCGCATCTTGTTTCTGTTGTGTCTGCTCCATTGCTAAAAACAAAGGAGAGTGTTCACTAATTCGTATAACTATTAGAAAGTAGATATGAAATTGATGAAAACTAAAGATAGAGTAAAGTTACTTACACTCTGTCTGTGTTCCCTGACTGTGAGATGCTAAAAATAAATGTTAGTTGTTTTAGAAACGCTCAAGTTAAGAGTAAGTACTATGAATCATGACAAAGTATCAAAAGCAATTAAATCTGATCGTCATGATCGTGTTTGGTGCTTAAATCAGTGGGGATGGCGGTGGTGTTCTAAGATCTACGAAAGAAAAGTAATGCTATTAAAAAATGAGAACTAGGAAAGAATTCCAATCAATTTATATTAATAATAATGATGAACTTACGAGGTGGGGAGGGTGGTGACGGTGGTGCTCTAGGATGTGTGAAAGAAAAGTAATTTTATTAAAAAATGAGAACTAGAAAAGAATTCCATTCCAATCAATTTATATTAAAAATAATGATGCACTTACGAGGTGGGGAGGATGGTGGCGGTGGTGTTCTAGGATCTATGAAAGACAAGTAATTTTATTAACAAAAGAGAACTAGAAAAGAATTCCAATCAATTTATATTAATAATAATGATGAACTCACGAGGTGGGGAGCAGGTGGGGCTGAGCAGCATCCAACGCCACCTCATGTATACGAGTCTTCTTTGGACTATAAGGAAAGGCTTTAAAATTAATTTCATACGATTAGAGTATAATGAAATTTATTATCAACTTACTAAACGCGTGTATTTATTAAAAAATTATTAATTACTCACTAGGTGTCTGGAGTGCCACAGCATCCTCCGCCTACTCATCCCGAGCACCAAAATCGCAACACCTCTAGGTGGTGTAGTAGGTCTTACTGTGGGAAAGAAGACAATTTAATTAGAAGCTATAAAAGGTCAATTCATGTCTTGATATAAAAATTATCGCTAAACTTACTTCTCCTCATTCTTTGACACATTTGAATAAAATTGAAAACGTTGTCATTGATTACGGAGGACGCGGACGGCAGCGTCAAGTCCTGGCCAGAAGAACCTTTCTCGAGCGTTGGCGAGCATGCTGCTGACACCTTGATGTGTGGCGTGGAGACCTTCTTTGACGTAAGGATGCGGGGATCAACATCTTCTTTCCTTTGAAGGGGACGCTTTGGATGAGGTATAGGTCGTCTTTCATGCTCCAGTAATTTCGGATGTCTATGGGCAGTTCATCCTTCAACTTTGGAAATCCATTGGCGATAAATTCGGCGAGTAGCGAGCATTCCTGGTCAAAGATTGCGTGGTTCTTGACGGTTTCCCACAAGACATTTTTGACGCCACTTCCTTGGGTGTTGGCGAACACAACAGCTGCTATTTTGCTGGATTCGTCATCGTCTGGTTTGACCGGGTTTCGGGAGGCAATGTCTGATACTTTCATTACTTTCGATTTCCCGGGGACGTGTATAATGTCGAAGCTGTACATAAGCATTTTCTCTTTGAAATTTCGTACCCGGGGGTTTTCTATGGTTGACAGTTCCCGGGCGTTGAACATGTTGATGAGTGGTTTGTGGTCTACCACCACGGTTTGAGGTGCGCCCATTACGAACATAGGACAGCGCTTTAAGCCAAAGGCGACCGCCAGTGCTTCCCCCTCGAGCCGTGCGTAACGACTTTCGCTGTCCTTGGTGAAACGAGAGCCTGCAAAGATTAACTTCCAATGGTCTTTACCACAGTCTGGTCTCGACGGTTGCGGGCAGTTGCAATGGTTTTGGATCAGGTGGAATCCGATACCTGTCTTTGACCAATCTGTTATTAGACATGTCGGTTGTTCTCTAACGAAAGTCTTGACCCCGTCTTGGACAAGCTTAATGATCTCGGCTTTTGATTTGACAAAAATCTTTTCAATTTGCTCGTCCCAGTAGAATGTTTTCGATGAGAGTAACTTACGGAAGGGTTCCATGACTCGGGCTTGTGCAAATGAGTAAGCTAATTGATTAACTAACCCGAACCACAATCGAACATCTGTAATTGACTTTGGTGTTGGGAAATTTTGAATTGCTTCAATGATTTTCCGCAGGGGTTTATAACCGTCCTTTGTAATTTCGAACCCTGCAAACTCGGCTGTCTCTTGAGCAAATTGGAATTTGCTCGTGTTAAACACGATTCCGTTGTCGTTGCAGAGTCTTAAGTAATCGAAGGTATGTCAGAACGACTGCTTGATGGAGCCGCCCCATAACAAAGTGTCGTCGGTGCACCGGACTGTTCGCTGTTCGTCGATTGTGATGTCGTCGACTCTTCTGGTGTACGCATCTCCTGACACGTGAAAGCCCATCGCCACCCTTCGATAGCGATACCTCCCCCATTCGGTGATGAATGTAATTGCGTTTTTGGCGTTCTCGGCTAGGGCGAGGCTGTGGTAGCCATTCCATGCGTCTACAACTGTTTTGCGTGTGGACGTAGGGATGGTTGAGACTAGATCGAACAGGGTTGGTGTGTGATGGGTTTCACGAAGGGTGGCTTTGTTCAACTGCTGTAGGTCGACTGTGCGTCTCGGGTCACCGTTCTTCTTGGCTGTGACGACCATACGAGCACACCATTCGGTAGATGTGCATTGTGGTACTTTCTCGATAATGCCCAAATGAACGTCTCTGTCCAGGTCTTTTTTGACGCGCTCTTTCCAATGGTGGGGTACGGGTATCGGGGTGTGGACCGCATATGGCTTACAATCGTCCTTGAATTCGACTTTCATTGGTTCCCCAGTCATTTGTGGCAGTGGTTGGTGGGCACACTGGTTGAATGCAGATGACTCAAAAGTTTTTAGTAACTAATCTTTCAGTTTCGGAATGTTACTTTCAATAGGTTCAAACGGTATCTCTGCTGGTCTTGGTGGTGTTGGGGTACGAGGGATACACAGGCAGGACTGACTTTGTGCACATGCAGATGACTGTGTGTTCGGAAAACTCTCCTCTACAATACCCAAGTCCTTCATTGCTGTTTGTGAGAGGTAAAGTCCCTTGCAATTTTTGGAGATGTATACCATTTGCTTACTGTAATGGTTGTTGAGTTCGATTTTTAAAAAGAGGGCCCCCATGATTTCAAGGGGGGGACCCTGTGATACCGATTGTTTTGTGTCTTGTCGATATCAAGTAGCTTTTTGGACAGTTCAATAATGTTAAGATTTCTGGTCCTGCCGTGCAGGTTTGGCAGCCAGAATCCGCTACTGCTTGCGTTGCACCCTGTTTTAATGATAAGGGTGTTGTCTTTCCAAAACGTTCGTGAGTTTGTCTTTTAATGGCTACTTTAATATGTACATTTGGTGGCAGTTCTGGTCGTTGGGGACTAAAAGATTGTTCTTTCCACTCCATGTGAGGTGGGGCGGGTTGGGTCGGTGTCATCTTCCCCCCGTTGTGTATGGGGCCAGACAAAAATCCCCTTGGAGGTTGGCTGACGTGACAGACGGGGGTTCTTCCACTTCCTCTTCGGTACTGCATTGGAGCAAGAGGTGGTGTTCAATCTCTTCTGGCAGATGGCTGGGAAGTGTCCTTTAATCCCACAATTATTACACGTTTTGTTGAAAGCGGGTCAGTCCTTTCTTGCCATTGTTTTCCCCTCGTGTTGTGCTCTGCCACACCCTTTACAGTTCTGGGTGCTTTTACTTGAGGGGCTAAAACCCTTTGAGCGACGGTAGGCAGATCTGTTGGCAGCACTGGTGATAGGTTGCTGGTCAGTGGTTCTCATGAGGTTGGTTGACTCCCTTGGTGGCTTCAAGGCATTGGAGGCGTTCGACCTTCTGTTCGAGTGTTGGAAGTAGCGGGGACTCCGATAAAATGCGTGATTGATGTTGTTGGTTCTTTAATCCTGAGATGAGCTGTTATGTTATCATGTCATTGGAATAGTTTATTTCTATCTCAGGCTCGTGTGTATTGCAGGTAACTTTGAATTGGCAGAGTACGGTTTGGGATTTAAGGCGGGCAACGTATTGAGTGACTGTCTCGCCATCCATCTGGGCTAGACGGAAAAAGTTGATTCGATGGACCTCTCTGTGGGTACCTTTGACTGCTACACGTTTGATGTGTTCGAGTAGGTTTGCTTCGGTTCATGTGTCGACGGTATCAGATCCGATGTAATAAACTCAAACAAGAGTTTATTAACCTCCTGGGAGCACGATGCACGAAGCTCCATACGTAAAATGTTCTGATCATTAATACCTGTCATTGCCTTGTAACAGTTCCAACTGTCTTTAAACAATTCCCACTCTCTTTCGTCAGTGTTTATGTTGATAATTGGGCGATCTGGGGCTTTGGTCTTCGGCCTGGCATTGACTGGTACGTTGTTTGGTTGTTGGTTGGCACAGAGGGCTGCATTTTCTGTTTGTAATGTTTGGAGTTGCTCCATGTGTTGTTTCATCATTTCGATGATTTGTTGAACTTGACCATTCGTCGCCATGTTTGTTGTTGTTTGAGTGGCGAAATCGAAAGTTGTTTTGACGAATGATTTCTAACGTTGGCGTGTGCGTATCGTGGGCGGGCAAGGCGAATGGCGTACCTTGTGGAGTTGTGTCAAACGTTGATAATCGCTGAGTGTTCGCTTTATTTTGAGTCTTCCTTCAGAAGGATCCCACTTCTGACACCATGCAGAGTTCATGGAAGACTTGGTATGAGTTTGATAGCTAACGAGTAGAATAGCAAATCAATATAGACGAATGAATTGCACCATGATAAAACGTGTCTTCTCTGTATAAAGTATGAACTAAAAAGAGCCCCTGGTCATATGAACCAGGATATAAATGATAAACTTTACAGTTATCAGAAGTGACTATATGACCTTGATTTTAACTATAGTCAGCTTGACTTTTGTGATTTTTTGCTCTCTTTTTTGCCTGCCCCAGTGACTATTACACCATTGAATTTTTACATTTGGCAGTATTTTTTATCCGATTCTATGTTTCTCGATGCGCATTATGTTTTGCACGGTTTGTGGTATGGGTTTAATCTAGGGGTCTCCTTGGGCCATGTGCACCCAGCTACGCGCAATTGCCAGTCAGCTTATAGTAAGCCTGACATTATTGATAGTTATCTTGTGGAGGAGGTTAAGGTTGGTTCGATAGTTGGCCCTTTTTGAAAACTTCCGGCAAATAATTTGCACCTAAATCGTTTTGGCGTTATCCCAAAGTCATCCCTAGGTAAGTTCAAGTTGATAACGTTTGTCCAGAGCATCGCTATTTGCTGGGTATGTGCTGAAAAGGAAGTTTTTACATTGATTTAGCATTGGCTTTGGTTTGCGGTCTTCCCCCAGGATTTTTACTCGGTTTGCGGATAGTTTGCAATTTATCCTCAGGCATGAAGCAAATATTCTGCATGTTCAGCATTACCTAGACGATTTCCTCCTGGCTGGTCCGGCAGTCTCTTCGCTTTGCGAGAAGGATTTGCAGAAGTGTTTTGCCCGTTCCGAACTTTTGGGTGTTCCACTCGCAGTGGATAAAACCGAAGGTCCTTCGACTGCCCTTACCTATTTAGACTTTTTGTTAGATACTGAAGCTTTGGAATTGCGGTTTCCGGAAGAGAAGCTTATCAAGATCAGAGCACAGTTGTGTTCTTGGGATCAATGAAAATCTGGTACCAAGCGTGACTTGTTATCGTTAATTGGCAGCCTTCCAAATTGTTGTCAAGCCATTGTGCTTGGTAGGCCTTTTCTTAGGCGTTTGATTGACAGGGCCTCTTCGGTAGCTGAATTGAATCATTTTGTCCGGCTGTCTGTCTGGGAACGGGATGATCTGGCTTGGTGGTTGAAGCTACTGCACATCTGGAACAGTAAAAGCTTATTTCTTTTTCCCTCATGGGACAGCACTCCCTGCCTTTCTGTAACATCTGATGCAGCAGGCAGTGTTGGTTTCGCGCCTATTTACGGCCGGCAGTGGTTTGCTCAAGTTCGGCCTCCAAATTCCGTAGATATTAATATTACGGTTAAGGAGTTCATTCCTGTTGTTCTATCTGCCAGTATTTGGGGTCTGTCATGGGGGAGAAAGCGTATAATTTTTAGATGCAATAATATGGCCGTGGTGTTCGTTCTTCGTCAGGGCAGTTGCAGAGATCGTCACTTGGCTTTTTTGTTGAGGGAATTATCTATTCTTGCTATTCTTTACTTTTACTGCTATTCATGTACCTGGTATCCGTAATGCTTAGGCTGATGCATTGTCTCGCTCTGATTTTCAGGCCTTTTTCGCTGCTGCCCCAGATGCGGATTTAACCTCGCAGCCAGTGCCAACAGAGCTATTGGGAAACCTGCCTTTTCCCCCCTGGATTCCTCGTGGCAGTTCTTGCTAAGTAATGTGTTGTCAGCTAACACTCAGAGAATGTATTCCTCACCTCAGAAACGGTTTCTTTTATTCTGCGAAACAAACAACTTCTTTCATGCAAATGGCTCTGCTTGTCCAGCTTCAGAGCTAACTTTGTTACGTTTTATCGGCAAGATGAGCCAGTCCTGTCAAGCTTCCACTTTAAAGGTCTATCTCTCGCAGCTGTTCGATCTCTGCATATTTCTCAAGGATATGAGGATCCTTTTCTTAATACGCATGGCATTCCTATGGCCATTAAAGGACTTCGTCAAACTAAAAGCTCCCCTGCTAGACCCACCAAGCTTCCCATTACAGCCTTTGTGTTACATACCATCAAATGGCAGCTGAACTTTGATAGTTTCGATGATGTCATGTTTTGGGCTGCGTGCTGTCCAACCTTTTTCGGTTTTTACGGGCAAGGGAATTTACTTCACAGTCTCATGAGTTTTCCCCTCAGTCCCATTTGTCGTCAGATAGCCTGTCTGTGGACAAATACCCTGTGCCAGATAATGTTTTTCTCCATTTGCCTCGCTCTAAAACAGATCAGTTTGGCAAAGGTTGCTCTGTTGTCTTGGCCCGCTCTGATACTGCTCTTTGCCCAGTCTCCGCCTCGATGACCTTTATGCGCCTTCGGGGCCATCAATCCGGCCCATTGTTCCGGCATGCAGATGGATCACCGTTGACTCGCCAGAAACTCTACAGGTGGTTGCAACAGGTTCTTTTATCGGCTGGTTGGACAGGTCATTATACGCTGCACAGTTTCCGGGTTTCCCGGACCATTTGATTAAAGCCCTTGGCCGCTGGTCCAGTGAAGCCTATCAAGTATATATAAAATTGCCCCAGCACCGTCTTACCTCTGCTTCCCATTGCCTTGCTTCTGCTTCTTCGCTTGCTGGTGTTTGACAATGCAGGCAAAAATACTAATTATAGTAGCATTTCAATAAGGTTTTATGTAAACTGCATTTATTACACTTGGTTACATAGCTATCTTGTTTTGTTATTGCATCGTTTTGCTGTGTTAGCTGTATTCAACCTAAATAGCATCGTTCTATGTGGTTAGCTTCATTAACGTGAGTTGTTGCTTTGTCTTTGATTCTGACTGCTGCGTTTGCGCCTTATAACCCGTTCAGGCCATGCTTTGCCTTGTAGCCCTTGTTATGTATGCGTGCCATGTATTTTGCCTTCGGACCATGCGTATATTATCATGATAATACTAATGATAAGTTTGGTCTTCGGGCCATTTGTCTGCCTTTGGGCCTTGCGGTTGCTTTTGGGCCTTGCTGTTTGCCTTCGGGCCTTGCGTATTGTATCATAATGACACTAATGATAAGTTGGTCTTCCGGCCATTTGTTTGCCTCCGGGCCTTGCTGTCTGGCTTCGGGCCTTGCGTATCGTATCTTAATAATTCTCATGATAATTTTGGTCTTCTGGTCATTCGTCTGCCTTCGGGCCTTGCTGTTGCCTTCGGGCCTTGCTGTTTGCCTTCAGGCCTTGCTTTTGCCTTCGGGCCTTGCTTTTGCCTTTGGACCTTGCTGTTGCAGTCGGGCCTTGCGTTTGCCTCCAGGCCGTGCGGTTGCAGTCGGGCCTTGAGAATATTATCATAATAGTGCTAATGGTAAGCTTGGTCTTCGGGCCAGTTGTCTGCCTTCGGGCCAGGCTGTTGCCTTCGGGCCTTGCGTCTTTTGCATCGCAAAATGTTCAATGCTATCTGGCCGCGCTGTTGCCTTCGGGCAATAATTCGGCATCTGGGGTTAGGCTTAGCTCTCGAGCTATGTTTTCGCGCCCTGCGTATGTTTTTGTTTTGCGATTTTGCGTTTCCTCCTAATTTTGTTTGTTGCTTCTTCCTATTAGCTTGTCGGTCTTCTCTTTTTCTTTTAACTCTTGGGGTCCATTCCTGGCTCTAGTGGGTTTGGGGAGCCCGTTATGGCCAGGTGTTATAGGATTGTAGTATTAGCGTTCAGCGATTGGTGGGTACACTTGTATGTCCTTTGGCGGGAAAAGTGTTTTCCTGGGCAATCACCGACCTTAGGGCTAGGTTTGGCTCAGGCAGTTCAGGGGCTAACGCACAAACGCCCACTTCTTGAGACAGGTGAGCATTAAATATCGGCTAGACCTGATTTAACCGCAGTTAATACCGCCTGGGCGAAGTGTCACTGTTGCTGGGGAGGGCGATAGTTTGTCTGCTTGCATTATCACGAGGTCACAGTGGGTGACACCATGCTATCTAACTTGCTAGATCCCTTCAGATTTATTCTTATCAGTTTTCACGCCTTAAATTTACAGCTACAATTTCGTCCCCACCCTGGTTTTCCCTCCCTCTTTCTGTACATTCTTCTGTTTTTTCTATTCCTTGTTATCTTAACTTTTGTATATTTCTCACTTCCCCCCTTTTAGTTTTCTTTTTCTTCCTTCCTTATCCTGCAGCTTTTTGCTGCGGTGACAGGTGCATTGGCGGGAAAAGTGTTTTCCTGGGCAATCACCGACCTTAGGGCTAGGCTTTGCTGAGGCAGTTCAAGGGCTAACGCACGAACGCCCACTTCCTGAGACAGGTGAGTATTAAACCTACTTACCATCGCCAGTGACCCACTGACAGAATAGAAAAGATGAAAGGAAGGACGCATTGCCAGCATGTTCTTTGTTCAGTTGAGATCTCTTGGGTTGGGTTGATTGTTAGCCAATCCAGCTCAATCAAATAATTACGTCAAAACGAGGCTGCATAACAATAGAATTTGTTGTGTGATTTTGATTTATGCTATGTTCCGTCAACGTAGCAATTTCTCATGCTGGTGGTTGTGCTGTCCGAAGATTCGTTTCCCAAATCTTGGATCGCAGTGGAACTTGATGCTGAAATAAGAGAAAGTAAAGCTGAGAGAAACATTCATTTTGCCGCAGCTCAGGAGTAAGTAGAGTTTATTTTTACCTTCACCCCATTCAAGTTCCCATATAATTGGTTAGGCCAATTGTATTTTACTCATTGTTAACATAGTTTCTTGAGGCCAAAATTGACAACTCCGCTTAGGTTTCATGGCTCTTTATATTTAATGATTTGGGAAAGAGTGTTTAATGCTGTGCCCACATGTTTCAGTGGCTTTAATTTGGTTTGCCTTACCAACTAAGCGCAATACTCCTATGAAACTCCTTTCACCATGCAATTCCCATCCCATTGATGATGATTATGAAGTACTTTTGCATTCGTTATCCACGGTGTCCCGTGCTTATCCTGATGTTCTATTTGATTGAAACTAATGTAAAACCAATCCCAGCCGTGGAAATCTTTGTACTTCATTTAATTTAATAAAGCTTTTTCGTGGCAATTGCATTACATGATCTGTTTTGTCTGTAATGTCATACTCAACAATATTGATTTCTTTATTTGTTTTTATATTCAGATATATTGAATCAACATCAAAGGAAAATTAAACTCCGCAGATTCTCTCTTTACTAGGGGTCATTACTTGCTTCGCTCGTTTGCCCCAGCCCGTCAAGTAAAAAAAACTTGATGAAATCTGGTTAGCGAGCTTCGAGCGCTGCATTCGCTTACGTTCATGCCCCTTTCTACCCCACTTACAACGGGTTAGCTCGCTACGCTCGCCTGTACTTGGCGCACTTTGTGCGCTGCATACATAAATACATACATACCTACATACATACATACCTACATACATACATACATACATGAGCCGGGCTCTGTCGCTTCGCTCCCTCCCCGGAGCCCTTCAAGTAAACAAAGCTTAATCTGGTTGGTGCGCTTCGCACACTGCATTCGCTGCCACTCATGCCCCTACATACATACATACATACATACTATACCAACATACTATATCTACTCTACCTACTATCAAAACATACTATACCTACTATACCTACCATAAAAACATACTTCACATGCAAAACCTACTATTCATACTGTAAAAACATACTATACATACTATGCCTACTATAAAAGCATACTGTACCTACTATACCTACTATACAAACATACAAACACTTGTGGAAAGTTTAAATGGGGAAAATCGTGCAAATAGCGCCTGAAAAATTCATAACTTTGACTTTGTTTTCATTGGGCCTAAGCGTTGCGAGCATGCCGAAGCAACGCCTACTACAAACAAAAACTACAACTATTTCAACTCAAAATACTAAACAAAGCTATCACCTGTGTTCCCAATTGTTTCCTGCAACTCTCCAGGGTCTTTGAAACAATTAGCAGCTCTTTACAAAGAGAATTCAGCTCGTAAAACACTTTGAAAGGCCCCCTTTGTGTGCAAAACAAAAACACGCGTCTTCTCCAAAAGTACCTGCTGCAACCGAGGGCGAATAACGAAAAATGGCCGAAAATTTGCATGTGTCGCCCGCAGCCATTTTTCGCTATCAACATATTCAGCTCCCAAGGGCTATCTTATCCAAATCCAACTGTTTTTTACCCTCGATAGTAATAAACCAACATGTTAAATAGAATATAATTTGTCTCCTTTACTTTGTAGATCTACTGATGTACATCATTGTACAAACACAAGTATTGTAGGGTTTATACCTATTGCTTTATCAAAAATCAATGCATCAGTATCATCTTATCATGAAAACAACACCATACCTCTGTAAGTCAAC
This sequence comes from Sanderia malayensis, assembly GCA_013076295.1. Lineage (NCBI taxonomy): Eukaryota > Metazoa > Cnidaria > Scyphozoa > Semaeostomeae > Pelagiidae > Sanderia > Sanderia malayensis. The sequence continues at coordinate 968,993 of RQOL01000915.1, forward strand.
ATTAATTTAAATTCTGGATGCTCATCATAGATGGTATAATATTAAAGGTTTGATGCTCTCTGTTCCATATGAATCAATTAATGCACCTTGCTTAAAAAGCAGACTGAATAAATAAAGGCTCAATAATATTCCTACATTGACTACCACTAAATGTTTTCTTAACGAATCACTTACAGTGTTCTAATCCTATAGATACTTAATTCTTCCACATTCTCACTTAATGATGTTCCTTATCAGGCAGATGTGTTGTCAGAAACTCAGTGTGCCAGTCACAGACGGCAATGATTTCACAACCATTACAGCACAACATTTTCAAATTTAGTGGGAAGCATACACTGTATCAATAACTGATAGAATCCTCCAATATACTGGACAAAACAAGCTAAGATGGCTCTTACCACACAAGCAAACATTATTAATGCATTTTAATAATCTATATGTCCATAAATATGTCTTTCTTATCTTACTTGAATATTTAATGTCTTGCATCATAAATTGTGATAGTTTCCTGTTGTAGATATCTTTTTAACCAGAACCTCATAGTATCTCCTCATTCATTCACTGTGGGAAAGTGCTTGACAAAGTATTTCTGTTTTTTTTTAGTCAGCAACAATCTAATTGTATATATCATTGACACTTGCTTCCATTTATATTTTATTAAGCTTCTTCATGTGTTGACCTCTTATCTCTTCACATAGCAAAACGATGAATTTGAATGTTTTTCTTGCATCTGTACTAATTATGTCCACCAAATGCCAACTTAAAATTAAACAACTTTTAGAACTACAAGGTGGTCAAAGAGATCTCAAAATCACGAACTTAAACAATTAGGCCCTCAGCTTGGTTCCTTATAAAAAAAACATGTATTCTCATTACAATTGTAATTTGTAATTCTAATAGTTATCGCATAATTCCAAGTGTTGTTGCTCTTAAAAACTACAATCCCAATACATATATTTTTATATTTTTATATTTTAATAAGCAAGGGTGAATTTCGTTTTCACCCAATCAACTGCTTTGTTTACAATTATTCTGAACCAATCAGAATCCACTATTTTTGATGAGTTTGTTTACATATTTCAAAGAAAAGGTGCTAGCTGTGGTCGGAAAGTACACTTGAGTTTTGCAGCCCCCAGGAAAATATACATTCAGAAAAATGAAATAAAATAAAAGATTATAATTTTTCAATAAGTTTTCTTTGAAATTACCGCTGCTTTTTGTTAGATTCTATGACATCTTTGAACAATCACAATTTGAAATTCGACCTTCATCTGTCATGCTTAGGCCCATTTTACCGTCACCTTGGAAAGCTCACATTGAGTCAAATTCTATGCAGATTTTTGTTTTTAGCCAGAGTTTAAAAGATTAATGTCCCTTCTACACATTAAAGTTTTGCTTTGCGTTGCCTCTCTCTCTCAAACTGCGAAAACCACAACGCTGCCACGTAGAGTTTCAGTTGAGCTGCCCAGGAGCGGGGCCGGACAGTGCGAAGGAAGGAATTCTCCTCTCAGCGGGGAGGGATTTAATCTCTTGTTCAATCCATTTAAACTAAAGCCAATTCGAGATTGCAGAGTTTTAGACAGCAAGAGTTTTCGAGCAAGGCTGGTAGTTTTTGGAATAGTACGTCTATTTTAAATAATAATCTCGACACTTTGTTCACTTCAAACACAATCTACTTGCATAGCAGTAAATTCACAAGACGCTTCAATTCAAGATGGGAAGAAAGAGGAAATAATAAATTTTATAATGGGAAGAAAGTATTGTGTTCAACTAGCCTTCAAATGGATTATCTTACGTTTTCGTAAATGGGACTGGCTTTATATTAATATCGTGAGAGTTTACTTTTTATATCTAGTTGTTGAGAATATATTTTTAGTAGTATACAGTATTATTTACGGTAGTTTTCCTGCTGTAAACCTTGATTGTTTTGAAATTGTTTTGGCGGGAAAATTGTGGTGAAATTTATGAGATTGACAAGCAGGATTTCACTGGTTCGTGTTTCTTCTTCCGCTCTTCTTTATAGTCAGATTGTTTTCAAGATTAACTGGAGCTAAGTTAGTTGGACAAAGAATTGTAATGTTTGAAAAATAATGTAGTTACGATGGGAAGATTTAGAAAACAATGTAGCAACCCTCTTCATGAGCATTGGTTCCAGCATTCCAACACAAAAAAACAAATTGGTGGAAACAAGTTAAAAGTTCCTGAATATGCACACATTAAAGCTTTTAAAGCACTTGCTGAAGTTAATGGTTTACCATCTTCTAGAATTAAACATGTCTGTGATTTTTGTATTGAAAATTGTGAAAGAAAGAGAGAGTTTACAAAATATCTGGTATATATGCAAATTTACTACTTTCAATTTAATTGTCAAAACAAAGCCCTTTTAGTGTTCTAAAAACTTATAATATACTGCAAATTTCAAAAAAACACCAGTTTACAAATATTAAGCAAAAAATATCATAATATTTATTTCAGCATAGATCAAGAGCATTAACAAACAACTCAAGAACAAGTATTTTAAACATAGATGATAAAGATGGAGATAGAGACAGTGAAGTAGTAACAGGTAAATCTTGGTCTGCAGTCAGTACAGTTCTGCACAAGTAAAACAAACAAATAAATAATTTTAGCTAATAATGTCATGTATTTCAGTTATCAAATAATACAGGGAGATTATTTATTTGTTTGTTTCACAGATGATGAATTTTCAGATTCAGAAAGAACAGTAACTTTAAGTTCACCGAGTCAGAAACTAGTGTTAAGTTCACAGGAGATTTGGTCTCAAGATAGTTGTGAGGCTATGAATGAAGACAGTGAAAGTGATTGTAGCCAAACACTAAACAGTGATGACAAGTTAAGTTTAAAATGTCACGTTTCAAAAATTAAAGATATATGTTTTGAAAGGTTTGGTGAAAATGGAACACCGATAACAGATCCATTAGAATTTAGAAAACTATGTTGTGATGCTGGTGCACATACGATTTTTGATGACATCCTTGGAGCTATGACAACAGATAGGCAGACATTGGAGCGCAGACAATTAAATGAAAAGAGGGCTGTCTCAATAATATATGGTCTCGTTTACGGTCAGTCCCAGCGTGCCAATTGGTTTCAAGTTGCAACTGCACGGACTTTGCAGGGTTTTGGCATTTCTGATTGTGGTATGGAAATACTTAGAAACATGGGTTTTGCAGCACACCCTCGTACAGTAAAAAATGCTAATGATATAATTGCTACAAATCATAGTGAAAATACAAATTTATTGATGATTATCACAACATTCATGCTCATCGTCGTGTGTCAAAACAGGAAACATCACAAGTTATTCACATGGCCACACTTTTAGTGAAATCTTTTCCAAATGTAGATGCCATTTCCCTTGTAAAGTCTCCTGTAAATGATGCAAGCCCTGCAAATTTAGTAGGTTTGCATAGTGTTTTAGACAAGAACATTGAGCTGCTGTCAAAAAGTTATGTCAACGTAATGCCAGACTGGATGAGAGCAAAATTCTTTGATCCTGAATCTGAGAAACACAGATTGACGATTCATGATTATCAACAGCAGGAGATGATGCAATTGAGATCTATGGACAACTGCAAGCTGGTTGATTCAATAGAAATGCCATTGAAGTCCTATGAAAATTTCAGATCGGCTTTGTCCATACTGCTTGAGAATGGGTTGTCTAACTATTTGAAAAAATTTGTTGTTCCCTTGGTTGGTGATTGGCCTGCTCAGTTCTTTGTTCGTCAGATTGTTTACAACAATGCAGATCCCATTTCAATGCAATTTACCAACATTGTGCCATTCATAGGACCATTACATATCTCTTTCAATTCGAGGGAAATGGTCCTCATGAAATTTCATGTCTTGTTTGGAGAGCTGTATGCATTTCTTTTTGACGCCAAGAAGCCATTGGCAAGAAAACCAAAGCCATGGCGAATTTCTTACTTGCTGGAGGTTTCATATGGTGGTTGGTCATTGGTTCGGGATGAAATTTTAGCTGCTTTTTCCAACTGTAAGGATGTGGAATATCTTACATTCTTGAATCTCTTGGATAACTACATTCCTCTAACTCTTTGTGTTTATTCTGTTGTCTTGAAAAGCAACATGGCAGATGAATATTATCACTCTTTGTTTCGTTGTTGGCTAATGTTTCTCATGTTCAGAAGAAGACATTATGATAAAGCTCCTTTGATAGCCCTTTCCAATGTTGAGTACTGGAAACAGGTTGGTCATCCCATCATCAACTCTATCACTTCTTCTCTTTCTGCTTTTGATGAGTACCCTGTCGAAAATTTCCATTCTCTACTGAGAGCGAAAACAACAAGTACAGATCAAGCATGCAGGATAGCCCTCAAAGGAAAAGAAATTGATTCGAGGAAGCATGAGCTGCATGAATTTAAGTCCACATACGTACCACCAAGAAAATTTGCATTTAGCCGAAAGAACATTGACAGCATGAAAGTCAAGGCAGCAGAATACATCACCGAAAAGTTTGCAAACTTAATTCAAAATGCAGGACAGGCTACAATGGTAAACAAAGAAAGTAGACAAAAACAAAAAAAAACAAAAAAAGAAACAAATGAATTAAAAAAATATAAAAAGACAAGATGGAGACTGCCGGACCTTTTTGGACAAAAAATTGTGAGTGACGAGTTACTGCCTCTTGGCTACTTGTCTCCAAGTAATGCTCCAAATCCCCAAAGGTATAGTGATAAACAAATTACTCTTCCTACCTAAACTTCTGGATTTTTGAATACATGGTTAACCAACATCATGACATCATCAGGTAAAAGTAAAATCCACACTTTGCACATGATTGATATATATCTTTACCTCTAAACAGGAAATGTGACAAAACTGACTGCAACAGTATGTATCCCACATGGCAGGTCTTCAATTGTGGCCATTCCTTCCACACACCCTGTCTTCTGCCATCCTTAAGCACTTGCTTTTTGTGCAAGGAAATGCTTTCAGAGAAGTTGAAGCAGCTCAGTGAAAAAATAAACGCATCAGTGTTTGATACAGCGTTCCAAGAAGCAAAAGATGATGATAGTGGTGATGATTCAGATGTTGAAAACAATGATGATGAAGACATGCCAAGTGATTTCGACGACGGTGATGTTGAAGGTGGTGAAATGATGGATGATGAAGCAGGGCGTGCTTTGAGAGTTGACACACTCATCTATAAAATAGCCAACTGGAAACGAAATGTTCCAACGATGCATTAAATCTTCTTAAATCTCCTTATAGTATTGATGCCCTTGTATTAAATGATGTTGTTTGTGGAGATCATTGTGAAAAAAGACAGCTTTCAAATAGTAACAACCATCCTTATGCTTTGCTCAGAAACTCCCCGTTGTCATTGTTTTGTCCTTCCATGCTGGGTATTGATCAAGAGATTAAATCCCTCCCCGCGGAGAGGAGAATTCCTTCCTTCGCACTGTCCGGCCCCGCTCCTGGGCAGCTCAACTGAAACTCTACGTGGCAGCGTTGTGGTTTTCGCAGTTTGAGAGAGAGAGGCAACGCAAAACAAAACTTTAATGTGTAGAAGGGACATTAATCTTTTAAACTCTGGCTAAAAACAAAAATCTGCATAGAATTTGACTCAATGTGAGCTCCAAGGTGACGGTAAAACGGGCCTAAGCATGACAGATGAAGGTCGAATTTCAAATTGTGATTGTTCAAAGATGTCATAGAATCTAACAAAAAGCAGCAGTAATTTCAAAGAAAACTTATTGAAAAATGATAATCTTTTATTTTATTTCATTTTTCTGAATGTATATTTTCCTGGGGGCTGCAAAACTCAAGTGTACTTTCCGACCACAGCTAGCACCTTTTCTTTGAAATATGTAAACAAACTCATCAAAAATAGTAGATTCTGATTGGTTCAGAATAATTGTAAACAAAGCAGTTGATTGGGTGAAAACGAAATTCACCCTTGCTATTTTAATACAATATGTATATTTTTAAACTCACCACAAGAAAAACAACAATTTATGTAAGTACATGTATTTTTAATGTTGCTTTTACTTTCACATGAAAATACAGGCTATTTATAACTAAACAGCTTTAAAAAAGCTCAAAGTGCTATATTTTATGTCACAATTGCTATTGCAGTGGATATTATCACAATAACAATTTCATCCATAATAGGTCCACTTGAAATAGATAATTTCTGTGACTACTGCTACGGTAAGTTCATATAGTCAGTTCTGCGTTTTCTGCCTGCCTTCAGTCTCTCATCTTCATTGTAAGAAAGATAATTATTATTCATTATCTGCAGAAAATGAAAGTGTGTCATATTAATACATTAAAAGTATATATTATCATAACATCAACAGAACTGTAGAGGCAAATTCAAACAACCGATACCCTTTTAACTCACCTTGCATTGGATGGCAATAACAAAGTATATTTTTATATAGTGTAAACATGGATACCAAAAATGAAGTTCCTATGAATAAAGAAAACACAGCAACAGTTGAGCCTGAGGTTGCCAAGACTGTCACAAAGAACCGACAGTGGTTTATTGTGGAGAAGAAACTAAGGTAACATTGAAAAATCCTTTCATCCATATATTGATAAATCTAAATAAATGTTATGCATAGATTATCAAACTGCTTTACAAGTAAACACAATTGTATGCTATGCCAGTCACTCTTTTTAATATATTGTTGTCATATTAATCCTAGCTAATCGACTTTAGTGATATTGCCTCACTAAAAATAGGTAAACCTACAAATGATTCGCGAAGACACACTGTGCAATCGAGAGTCGTAAATTAAAATAGAAATCAACAGTGCAGAGAGAGAACGAAACATCAACAGTAGCAAACGCAATCGCCATTATGCTATATCTTGCAGTTAAATCAAATTTTCAACCATTCATATTGTCTAAATATGAATGGTTGAAAATATTGTCTAAATTGGTAAAGATATTTTTTCATATACATATTATTTAATGTAAACAATAATAATTCAAGCCCTTAATTACCCTGTTTAAATATTGTCATTATTATTATGATGAAATGTACTTTTTGTCTTTTCTTGTCAATACAAATTTGTTTGTTTTCTTCATCAATCATCAAATAATCTAATGGCGATTGGACTTCTGTGATTAAAGTTCTGTTCTTCATTAATCTTCTAAACTGTTGTATGGTTTACGATCTATCTGCATGTAGTGGATTGGCAACAGATTGTGAATCATTTGCCAAGGATAGAAAATTGGTAAAGATATTTTTTCATATACATATTATTTAATGTAAGCAATAATAATTCAAGCCCTTAATTATACTGTTACGGAATATATTCTTCAGCATTCAGTCAGCAAATGAAAGTAAAATGTAAAAAGTTAGCAATCAACATAACATTCAGCATGATAGTTTTTATACTAAGTTGTTATGGAAAAGGAAACGGGCATCAGTCAATTTTTGCTACAGATTCGATGGCTCTTGTACGTCTGTTGAAGATTACTGAAATAGGAGGCAGCAGAAGGAGAGCTTCTTGCAATTCTGCTTCAAGGATGTTGTGTGATGGATCTTTGAGGTCAGACAACTCCATGAGTTTCATGACCATTTGGTCATATCCGTGCAGTACCACATCTTTTCCATCAGCAGAAAAAAGAATGCGAACATACCATTGCTTCTTACACTTTGAAGACTTTTGAGTCAAGTTGCAAGAGTTGCATGTTACAATTGCTGATGATCCTAAAACTTCTACAGGCTTCTTGCATTTGTGGCAGCAGCGTGACAATTCAATCTTTTCAATGCCATTAATTTCACCAGTTGCATGGGAAGATATAAATTCTTTTGGCACTATTGCATGTGCAGCAAGTTTTCCAGGTGCAAATGGCTCTGCTATTTCAATTGTAGAATCTGTCTTTGCTGGATTTACAAAAATTTTCCCATCAAAGGGGTTCTTCCGGATGCGTAGATTTTTAAACAGATAGGTTGCACCCTCCTGTATCTCCTCCTTTAAAGAATCTTGCCAAACAACAATTTTAATACAGCTACTGGGGTCAATTAATGCAGCATTTTCTTTGGTAAATCCCACTTTTTCCACCATAACAGGTGGTCCTATGTTGACAATTTTAGCCTTGATTGTCACCAGTTGCTGTGGTGTTATGGAATGAAGCATGGAGATATTTAAATTCTTCGGGAGAATCTCTTTCCTCTCAAAACCAACATCTCCAGCGTCTTCAATGATGAGACTGTCATTGGTGAGGATGTCTGTGCAATCTGGATTCCTATCACACACAAACTTGCGCAATTTTACAGGAGAGGCAGATAAACTTATGTCTTCAAGGTGCCTTTTTTTGCTCGGCGAAAAGCACACTCCTCTGACTGTTGCTGTTTCTGTTTGTACGGCAAAGTCAAAGAAATTTTTTGACGGTCCTTTTTTGATTGGAGATACATTATGTATATATCTGAGTAATTCTTTTTCATTCACGTTGTCTAAAAAGAGATGATGGAATAAGTAAATAAGTTTCAAGAAATGCAAAGGGACCAGCTTGTGAAACAAAACATTCATTATTTTATACAAAGATAAATAGGTTTGTGATCGGAAAAGTATGACTCCAGGACTCCAACTTGACTAACTCTGTCTTGGATGTTAGTGTAAGCATGATCTAACATGGAGCTGTAATTTGTTGTGGGCTCTGTAATTAACTGTGTATATCCCAGATTTGTCATCATAGACAAAAGTATTGTATTTTCAGAAAATTCACCTGAAAGATCTACATTAAAATCACCCATTATAATGGTAGGTTGATTTTGTGCAATATTTTCATGAAGAAACTGCAAAGTTTGCAGTAAATTCCTGAATGGAACTTTACTTGGCGATCTGTAAAGGGCGATTAAATGCAAATTTTTAACTGGCTCATTGACAACTACAACAGTAATTTCGATTTTATTATGATTCTGTGACAGTACTGTTACCCTGGAATCTAAGGAGGAAATAACATAAACTGCAGTTCCATAGATACACTTAAAATTTGTAGAAATATCATCATTTCTGTGTTGTTTAAAGCCTGGAATATCAAATCCTTGGTAGCTATGTCTCATAGAGAAATTAGTTTCTACAAAAAAATTGATGTCAGCTGAAGTCACATGGAAATCATGCAAAATATCATTTTTGTGAAGTGGGAATGATCTAACATTGTGAAATAAGACCTTTAGTGATGCGGAGAGATTGCATAAGAATGGAACACTGGGTGGATATTTTGAAAAGTCTCTCAAACGCTTCATTTCATCTATAACCTTTTAACTAACAGTAATTTTTTGTTCATTTAGAGTTTCAATATGTAATCCATTCATATTTTCAAATCTACTAAGTCCAACATAGTGTATGTGGTCCCTGGGTGTCGAAGCAAAACTTACAACAACATCTTTTAATGTATCACCCTGACACCTGTGAACAGTTTTGGCTGCTGACTCCCTCAGTGGGAATTGACGGTGTATGAAATTATAGTGGGAAGCCCTGTTCATTGCAAATTGTTTGTTAACTTCAAAAATTGGCGTCCATTGATTTTCTGTTTCTGATGTTCTCAGTGATCTATACTCTGACCTTTGAATCAATCCAATCCTTTCGTCTGCAAAACTGACCCAGATAATACTGGGCCTACTGGAATTTGAAATTCTATAATCAATTTTCATAACAGTGCACTCTGCACCATTTGTCAGACCATCTGTAGTGTCAATGTTGCAAGTTTAATCACACTTTTCACTGACAACTATGGGTAAGTTTGAATGTAAACCCATGGTTTTTGTTGGGTAATTTGGAATCTTTTGTGTCAACTGTTCTTTCACATCATCTTTTAAATCACCCACCACTAAATCAATGGCTTTTACAATTGCTTTATCTTTGTTTGAACTTTGGAAAACCACATGATTGAATGAATTAACCGAAGCATTTGTGAGAAATAAATGTGTGTAGCCTGATATATGAGCAATTGAAGATGTGCCTTTGGAAATAATTCTTGTTTTCAAGAGGCTCATGTCTTTACTTGTATGATTACCTTTTCTTAAGCGATTTAATAGTAATGCAAAGTTTTTGTCATCTTTCTGCCTCATTATTGTCTTCAACTCATAAAATTGAAAATGATCTTGCCAAATATTAGTCGCAAAAGTGGAATATTCTGAAGGAGACCCCTCAAATATCCATTTGTCAAAAACAGGTTGAAGTTGAAACAAATCGCCTACTGCTATTATACTTAAGCCACCAAATGGACTTTGTGTTCCCATAATCTGTTGCAGACGTTGGTTTAAAAAATTAAACAATCTGCCTCTAACCATTGATATTTCATCAATGAAAATAATCTTAAGAGTTTTGTACTGTTTTCTGATTGAATTAAGCCTATCATTATCAAGGGGTATGAAATTGAAACCTTGAGATGCAGAAATATTACTAGGAGAGGGAGTAGGCGTCCTAGGACACGCATGCGCAGTAGAATTTTTATTTTATTTTAGTGCTAAGATCATGCATGCACGAGAGTCTTCGAGAATTGAAAAGAGCATGAACAGTAAAAAATAATCGAAAACGACAGGTTGTGGAAAGTTTGTTTGAAGTTGCAAAACATCGCCAAAGCTGATAAAAAACCCATAAAAAGCTTAATAACTAAAAAACGGTTTTGTTTATGAAAAAGATTTTTACACCAATAAAAAGAAAATCTCTTGATTATATTGAATGAATTATTTCATATTTTTCATGCACTTATAAGATGATAAGAATTTGTTAAGTAAATCGCAAGAAAACACAAAATTATTGAGGAACTGGCAAATTCACGTTCTCGGCTCGAGATTGAATTCAAAGAACCAATCAGAAACTTTCGAATGTACGCGTCAAATCTCTGTCATGAGAAATGGGAAATCAGAAATTTCTAGAACTTTTCCGAGGGGAAATCCCCTGACGTCACATTGAAAGATTTTTCTAGAAACAGAAAATCTCTGCAATCTGATTGGCTGATAGCCAAGATTTCGAGTCACTTTAAAACAAAGCTTGAAATGGACGTTATTCAAAACAAAATGTGCAAGCTGTTGAAGAAACTATTTTAACACGTTTCAAGAAGAAAGACGCCATGAAAAAGAGGCCATTTTCTGCATTAGCAAACAATAATATCTAAACCTTTTTATAAGCATTGTTATATCCTACTATATGGAAATGCTGGAGTACTATTAAATACAAGTTCATTCACAGCAGCATCCTCAGAATCACTAGCTTCCTCTTCTTCGTCATTCTTTGCTTGAGGTATGATGAGATATTTTCTTTTCTCAATAGCATAATCTAAGGCCTCTTGCATATCCATATCATCTTCCCTCTGTGCTTTTTGCATCGTTGCTATAACTGCAGTTACAACAGCATCATTTTCAAAACTTGTATTATATAAAAATCTACGTTTGAAAACTTGCAATATGTTTTCATCTTCATCCACTTCCTTACGCATAGAAGGCGATACATTCCCTAAGGGAAGATCCTCATCAGTGTTGACAGTTTCATCATTATCATGATCACTTTCAACTTCTATCTCATCATCTGAGTCAGACTCTTCACTGCTCTCCTCGTGCATCTCTTCTTCATGTCGTGTAACATTACTTTTGTACTTGGAAGAAAATTCACATTGATCACATTTATACTGACTCATGGCTAGCTGTTTACTTGTAATTACCAACTAACTCTTAAATCCCTGATTTCTAGAGTCTCAACCCGCTTGATTTTATAGATAAGTTCCTCCATTCAATATGATATGGGAGAGGGACTGAATGATATTTCCGAATAAACAGAACTTAATCCTTGGATAATGCTAACTAATCCTGATTAATGACTACTCCATTCTAGCTAATCATTCCTAGTCATTACCTTCTCAATACTTGATCCTCAATACATCCTTGATTATCATTCCTAATCATTACCTGATCATTAGTTGATCCTTCACTGATCCTTACTAATCCTAGCTAATCATTCCTAATCATTACCTTATTATCAGTTGATCTTTAACTTATCCTCACTAATCCTAACTAATCATTCCTAATCATTACCTTATCATTACTTGATCCTTAACTGATCCTTTCTAATCCTAACTAATCATTTCTAATCATTACCTTATCATTACTGGATCCTTGACTGATCCTTTCTAATCGTAACTAATCATTCCTAATCATTACCTTATCATTACTTGATCCTTAACTGATCCTCACTAATCCTAACTAATCATCCCTAATCATTTCCTTATCATTACTTGATCCTTAACTGATCCTTTCTAATCCTAACTAATCATTCCTAATCATTACCTGATCATTAGTTGATCCTTCACTGATCCTTTCTAATCCTAACTAATCATTCCTAATCATTACCTTATCTTTACTTGATCCCTAACTGATCCTCACTAATCCTAACTAATCATTCCTAATCATTACCTTATCATTACTTGATCCTTAACTGATCCTCACTAATCCTAACTAATCATCCCTAATCATTACCTTATCATTACTTGATCCTTAACTGATCCTCACTAATGCTAACTAATCATCCCTAATCATTACCTTATCATTACTTGATCTATAACTGATCCTCACTATTCCTAACTAATAATTCCTAATCATTACCTTATCATTACTTGATCCTTAACTGATCCTCACCAATCCTTACCAATCATACATAATCACTAGGAAGGCTGACGCGCTTCGCGCGCCACCTCCCTAGTGTTTTGGCCTTCGATGTGAGTGGAACAGCGGTCTTGAACAAAAGTGGGGTGGGTTTCTGTTGTTTTGGCCTTCGATGTGAGTGGAACAGCGATCTCCAAGGAAAGGGGGTGGGTTTCTGTTGTTTTGGCGTTCGATCTGAGTGCAACAGGGATCTTGAACAAAGGTGGGGTGGGTTTCTGTTGTTATTGCCAGTGATCAGAGGGGAAGAGCGATTTTGAACAAAAGTGGGGTGGTGCTTGTAGAAAGTCCCTCGTAAGCAAGACGTGGTAATGATCTGAGCAACGAAATTCTGAGTTGAATTGATCAAGTAGCTGTAGGCGTATTTAGGGGAGACGTTCGAGAGATAAAACTGACTTTCGTTTAAGTGTAATAAAGAAAATAAAAGTTTAATATTGAAAAGTGGCAAATAAGTCAGCGTTAAGTAAAGTTCAAGTAAAAAAATGATTACAATAATTATTAAAATATGATTAGAATGGAGTAAATTAATATAACAAAGTTTTTGTTGGATTATTGTCATTTCGACGTCAACATATTGCCGGTGAGATTGTTGTAGTTACTAATTTGTTACTGTTGCTCCAGTGTATCGTCATTGGTGACTTGATCGTTATCGTCTTCATCGGTAGCGGTTGGCTGTGGTTGTTGTTCTGTTTGTTGTGGTTCGTCAGGTGGCAACATGCTGACGTCGAAATCGTCTTCTTCTATGGATCTCTGGAGACTTTCTTCAAAGTTTTTGTTTAAGAGTCTCTTTGCAATTTTTTCGAGATGCCTTGCTCTTGCTATGGCTTCTTTTACCTTGGCCTTTGTTCTTCGGTTGGATTTTCTTATTGTCGTGAATGACTTGTAGGCTGTCTCAGTATTTTGGTCAACATATTTGCACGTTATCTCAAGGCGTGAAACTGTGTCTTTCGCCATTTTGACTAAAGTGTTCAAGTCGTTGTCCATGCTGCAAATTTTGGAAAAAGCGTGTCAGAATGTTTGTAATGATATCAATATGTAAATATATATATATATATTGAAAGTAATGACAAAATGAAAGGGGTACGTAATATGTAAAATTTTACTGACCTTCTTCTGATTGAATAAGTTTGCGTAGAAGTTGATGTTTCTTTGTGTGTTGCTTCTTGGTGATAGCAATCGTGAATTGATGTTAGGAGAGTTTGATTCTTAATTTATAGATTTGGAGAAAACAGGTTTAACTTGTTTACGCATTTTTTTGTTTTGTTACATTTGTGACTGATTCATTGGATATATTGTGGGGGTTTATGATTTGTATGTTTGTTCATATGATTATTCGGGGAAATAAAAAGTTTTCGTGCGCCGATACCCCTGCGCCAAAGGTGCGTCGTAATGTTGAATGTTTTGATTTTTGTATGGAAGCAATTGTGATTGCATCCGAGATTGGCAGCGGAGATGATACAGTTTCTAATTTGAGTGGTGGCAACAGTTGTACGTAAGTAGGTGTGCTACCGTGAGCATTGACTTTGCTTCCGATTTTTTTGCTTCTGTAAATGCTCATTCATTAGTGGTAAGATTTGTATAATAACATGCTCTGTTTTAATTTTTGCTGCCTCTGCGCGATTAGTAAGGTTGTTTTTTTATATTGAGAGGATGGCCAGTGATTGGAGAGTTTTTTCGATGCAAGTCATTGCATGACCATCATGTTGAGTACCTTGTAGGAAGTATACGATGTTTGAGTTGTGGAGTAATTTCCCTGTTAAGATATTGGTTGTGTTGTTGTGTGTGGTTGCGGATGTAAACAACGGAGGTGGTGAAATTGGGAGCACCTGCTATCGACGTACAAAACGTATATCGATGTGTGAGTGTGGTTGGAAAGAAGTATTTATTTTGGGTCATTGATTGTTCATGGAGATGTCACGATTTTGAGTTAAATTGTAAAGTTTAGTGACGTTGTGGAAGGTGATTGGTTGGTGCGTGATGAATGTATTGTCGCGCGATGCTAATGATTTCAAGTTGAAAGTATAAATATGCAAGTCTAAAGTCTTGTTTTGTAATGTCGTAAATTTTGGTTACATCTGGTGTTGATGAGAATGGCGGAGAAAAAGTGTAGTGTTCATTTGGATGGCGAAAAAAAGGTAAAAATGTTATTAACCTCAAATCTTTGTGATAGATTAGTTGTGATAGAGTATGTAAATAGATTTAACTGAGAATGTGCAATGTTATTTTCGTAGATGTTTGTGTGGAAGGAAATTGGGAACTTGAAGAAGCAGGTCGCCCGAAGATTTGGTTTGAAGCCGGGGGAGAATTTTATCTTCACCGATTATAAAGGGGAGAGAATAAGACAGCCCCAGTAAGTTTGTTATAATGTTGAACCTTCTAACGTATGCGAATTTGAATAGTTTTGGAAGTGTCATATATGTGAGGGTAGATGTATATATATGTGACCTTTTTCTGCAGGAAAATGAAAGTAATGCACGTTCTGCTATTGGTAGAGGAAGAAAAAAGGAGAATAAAGTGCGGGGACAGGAAAGGAAGAAAAAGAAGAGGGGAGGAGAAAAGAAAGATAAGGGAAAGGGAGGATGGCAGGGGAAGAAAAGTGAGGGCCGCGTGATTCAGAACATCACGATTAATAGAGTAGAACATATTAGTTTTTGATTAATAGTTTTTTTTATTATATTTGTGTTTCGTAGTATACGGTGAAATTGTGTATTATTGAGTTCACTTTTCTGACCTGCATGATTGATATTTGAAGTACTGTATTGAGAGAGTTATTGCGGTGGAAGTGTAGTTTCTTGGTGTCCTGGTGTGCGTGTGCAATGGAATGCATACTGTTTTGTTGTTCAATTCAAGGGTACTCGTTGTCTTGCGATGGTGTGTGTAAACGTGAATTAAAAATGTATTGTATTCATGGAGTTAATGTATCGTTGTGAAGGGTATATTGGCGAAGAGACCATAGATAACCGTAGGGTTACTTTTAGGAAGATATTCGAGTTCACAATGGAATGCGTAATTTGGGAAGCACTGATGGGGTATAGCATATGAATGGCGATATCTTACCTTGAAGGGCCTAAATCTTACCTGGCTTAGAATACAGTTAGAATACAGCGAGAGTCATTCCGAACCTCCAATATGCTCTGCAGTACGTTAAAATCATTGTAATTGGCACGATTATTTGACAATACGTGCCCAATCGGAGCGATAATATTCAGCCGAAGAATCAGAAATGGGCAACCTGACTGCTTGTTGTTGTTGTTGATGGTAGAGATTCATGTTGTTGTGGATTTTACAATGGAATATTGGAATATATAATAATAACACAGACACTAATATGGATTAATATATAGATAGAGAAATGGGTAATACAACTATGCAATATAAAACACAGAAATATGTTTAATATGTAGATGGAGAAATCGGTAAAATAATTGTGCAATAATTAATACATGAGGGAATTACATGAAACTGCAAAATCTTCAAATTACAAATTGATAAACATGAACTAAATATATAAAATTAATGGCATGTGCTATACTCTAATAATGTACTTTCAGTGTCTTATGTGTTTATGTACAATAACATAATAATTTGTAGTTCAGTTAGTGTTCTCACTGTCCCAAAGAATAATAATTTAGTGTTGTTATCTTCTTGATGCACTACGGTATTGGGAACTGCGCACTACAATGTAGTACAGTTGTATGATGTTCCCTGTTCCATGCACAGAATGAAGTGCTGGATGGAAGACAGTCTGCATATGCAGAAGTCATATTGATTTTAATTGCAAATTGCAATTTGGCAAAACAGAACTGAGTGTAGGTTGGGCCAGACATTGTGTTTGATAATTGTCTGAAATGAGACAATTTGACACTGCAGAACTGAATGCAGGCTGGTCTGCAAATGCAGATCCTGTGCCCAACTGCCCATGATGTGACAATTGGAGGCAACAATGAATGCAAGGCAGTCTGTAAATGCAACACCTTGCTGTTGTTTGGAATCTACAACAGATAAAATCATGGCAGTCAGTAAACATACAAATGGAAGAGGTCACAGACATGAAATGAATTGCATTACATGGTGGTGACATCTTTAAGGGCTGTTATAGAGGTTGAATTTCAATAAGATTGTTATTGTGGGAAGTATTTAGTTGTAGAAATGTGTCAATTAGATGAAATAACAGAAACATGCAGACTGTTGATGCACATGTCCACCAGTGAATTTACTCTGCAAGGCAGAAAATAGTTGCAGCATGTAAAAGTTGCCAACAAAGAAGGTATTTAATAGTTATTAGAGCAAATTTGTTGCATTTGAAATATGTGTCATGTGTGGTGTTGGGTTGAAATTTTGATGGAATCAATTGTGGGAAATATGGAGGTTCAAATGTAATAGTATGTAGTTTCATATGATACAAACGAATTGGGGGCACCAAATGCCGATTGAGAGGTATTACTATTGCAGAAGTAATTGACATGAACTGTTCATAAGACCTCAGGATAGACAACGTTCTTTGTCTTCTTGCTGTCCGGTATGAATACCTTGATTCCATCAAATGATTTTGCTCTAGACATGGCTACATAGAGCTGTCCTGGCTGAAGACTGGCTGTGGAAGGTAAATGCCCACATATTTCAATGATTGGCCTTGTGCTTTGTTGATAGTGAGGCAATATGCCAGTCTGATGGAAACTGTTTTCGAGAAAGTGTGAAAGGAAGGCTCGATTCGGAACAGCTCATTGTTATCTTTGGAATCATGACTTGTTGGCCTCTGTGTGCACTGGTGATGATATCTGCAGTGAGGACGTGTTGTTTGAGGTGACGCACAATCAACCGTGTGCCATTGCAGAGGCCTTTTTTGGGATTGAGGTTTCTGAGAAGGATGACGATTGCACCAACCTGCAAAAGAATGCGTTAGAAATATAATCATTGTTGT
>RQOL01000915.1:986671-1102571 GCA_013076295.1 Sanderia malayensis
TTTTTTTGTTTTAGTTACATTTGTGACTGATTCATTGGATATATTGTGGGGGTTTATGATTTGTATGTTTGTTCATATGATTATTCGGGGAAATAAAAAGTTTTCGTGCGCCGATACCCCGCGCCAAAGGTGCGTCGTAATGTTGAATGTTTTGATTTTTGTATGGAAGCAATTGTGATTGCATCCGAGATTGGCAGCGGAGATGATACAGTTTCTAATTTGAGTGGTGGCAACAGTTGTACGTAAGTAGGTGTGCTACCGTGAGCATTGACTTTGCTTCCGATTTTTTTGCTTCTGTAAATGCTCATTCATTAGTGCTAAGATTTGTATAATAACATGCTCTGTTTTAATTTTTGCTGCCTCTGCGCGATTAGTAAGGTTGTTTTTTTATATTGAGAGGATGGCCAGTGATTGGAGAGTTTTTTCGATGCACGTCATTGCATGACCATCATGTTGAGTACCTTGTAGGAAGTATACGATGTTTGAGTTGTGGAGTAATTTCCCTGTTAAGATATTGGTTGTGTTGTTGTGTGTGGTTGCGGATGTAAACAACGGAGGTGGTGAAATTGGGAGCACCTGCTATCGACGTACAAAACGTATATCGATGTGTGAGTGTGTTGGAAAGAAGTATTTATTTTGGGTCATTGATTGTTCATGGAGATGTCACGATTTTGAGTTAAATTGTAAAGTTTAGTGACGTTGTGGAAGGTGATTGGTTGGTGCGTGATGAATGTATTGTCGCGCGATGCTAATGATTTCAAGTTGAAAGTATAAATATGCAAGTCTAAAGTCTTGTTTTGTAATGTCGTAAATTTTGGTTACATCTGGTGTTGATGAGAATGGCGGAGAAAAAGTGTAGTGTTCATTTGGATGGCGAAAAAAAGGTAAAAATGTTATTAACCTCAAATCTTTGTGATAGATTAGTTGTGATAGAGTATGTAAATAGATTTAACTGAGAATGTGCAATGTTATTTTCGTAGATGTTTGTGTGGAAGGAAATTGGGAACTTGAAGAAGCAGGTCGCCCGAAGATTTGGTTTGAAGCCGGGGGAGAATTTTATCTTCACCGATTATAAAGGGGAGAGAATAAGACAGCCCCAGTAAGTTTGTTATAATGTTGAACCTTCTAACGTATGCGAATTTGAATAGTTTTGGAAGTGTCATATATGTGAGGGTAGATGTATATATATGTGACCTTTTTCTGCAGGAAAATGAAAGTAATGCACGTTCTGCTATTGGTAGAGGAAGAAAAAAGGAGAATAAAGTGCGGGGACAGGAAAGGAAGAAAAAGAAGAGGGGAGGAGAAAAGAAAGATAAGGGAAAGGGAGGATGGCAGGGGAAGAAAAGTGAGGGCCGCGTGATTCAGAACATCACGATTAATAGAGTAGACATATTAGTTTTTGATTAATAGTTTTTTTTTATATTTGTGTTTCGTAGTATACGGTGAAATTGTGTATTATTGAGTTCACTTTTCTGACCTGCATGATTGATATTTGAAGTGCTGTGTTGAGAGAGTTATTGCGGTGGAAGTGTAGTTTCTTGGTGTCCTGGTGTGCGTGTGCAATGGAATGCATACTGTTTTGTTGTTCAATTCAAGGGTACTCGTTGTCTTGCGATGGTGTGTGTAAACGTGAATTAAAAATGTATTGTATTCATGGAGTTAATGTATCGTTGTGAAGGGTATATTGGCGAAGAGACCATAGATAACCGTAGGGTTACTTTTAGGAAGATATTCGAGTTCACAATGGAATGCGTAATTTGGGAAGCACTGATGGGGTATAGCATATGAATGGCGATATCTTACCTTGAAGGGCCTAAATCTTACCTGGCTTAGAATACAGTGCGAGAGTCATTCCGAACCTCCAATATGCTCTGTAGTACGTTAAAATCATTGTAAATGGCACGATTATTTGACAATACGTGCCCAATCGGAGCGATAATATTCAGCCGAAGAATCAGAAATGGGCAACCTGACTGCTTGTTGTTGTTGTTGATGGTAGAGATTCATGTTGTTGTGGATTTTACAATGGAATATTGGAATATAATAATAACACAGACACTAATATGATTAATATATAGATGAGAAATGGGTAATACAACTATGCAATATAAAACACAGAAATATGTTTAATATGTAGATGGAGAAATCGGTAAAAAATTGTGCAATAATTAATACATGAGGGAATTACATGAAACTGCAAAATCTTCAAATTACAAATTGTAAACATGAACTAAATATATAAAATTAATGGCATGTGCTATACTCTAATAATGTACTTTCAGTGTCTTATGTGTTTATGTACAAATAACATAATAATTTGTAGTTCAGTTAGTGTTCTCACTGCCCAAAGAATAATAATTTAGTGTTGTTATCTTCTTGATGCACTACGGTATTGGGAACTGCGCACTACAATGTAGTACAGTTGTATGATGTTCCCTGTTCCATGCACAGAATGAAGTGCTGGATGGAAGACAGTCTGCATATGCAGAAGTCATATGATTTTAATTGCAAATTGCAATTTGGCAAAACAGAACTGAGTGTAGTTGGGCCAGACATTTGATAATTGTCTGAAATGAGACAATTTGACACTGCAGAACTGAATGCAGGCTGGTCTGCAAATGCAGATCCTGTGCCCAACTGCCCATGATGTGACAATTGGAGGCAACAATGAATGCAAGGCAGTCTGTAAATGCAACACCTTGCTGTTGTTTGGAATCTACAACAGATAAAATCATGGCAGTCAGTAAACATACAAATGGAAGAGGTCACAGACATGAAATGAATTGCATTACATGGTGGTGACATCTTTAAGGGCTGTTATAGAGGTTGAATTTCAATAAGATTTTATTGTGGGAAGTATTTAGTTGTAGAAATGTGTCAATTAGATGAAATAACAGAAACATGCAGACTGTTGATGCACATGTCCACCAGTGAATTTACTCTGCAAGGCAGAAAATAGTTGCAGCATGTAAAAGTTGCCAACAAAGAAGGTATTTAATAGTTATTAGAGCAAATTTGTTGCATTTGAAATATGTGTCATGTGTGGTGTTGGGTTGAAATTTTGATGGAATCAATTGTGGGAAATATTGGAGGTTCAAATGTAATAGTATGTAGTTTCATATGATACAAACGAATTGGGGCACCAAATGCCGATTGAGAGGTATTACTATTGCAGAAGTAATTGACATGAACTGTTCATAAGACCTCAGGATAGACAACGTTCTTTGTCTTCTTGCTGTCCGGTATGAATACCTTGATTCCATCAAATGATTTTGCTCTAGACATGGCTACATAGAGCTGTCCGTGGCTGAAGACTGGCTGTGGAAGGTAAATGCCCACATATTTCAATGATTGGCCTTGTGCTTTGTTGATAGTGAGGCAATATGCCAGTCTGATTGGAAACTGTTTTCGAGAAAGTGTGAAAGGAAGGCTCGATTCGAACAGCTCATT
Source organism: Sanderia malayensis (assembly GCA_013076295.1). Classification (NCBI taxonomy): domain Eukaryota; kingdom Metazoa; phylum Cnidaria; class Scyphozoa; order Semaeostomeae; family Pelagiidae; genus Sanderia; species Sanderia malayensis. The sequence continues at coordinate 990,122 of RQOL01000915.1, forward strand.
GTTATCTTTGGATCATGACTTGTTGGCCTCTGTGTGCACTGGTGATGATATCTGCAGTGAGGACGTGTTGTTTGAGGTGACGCACAATCAACCGTGTGCCATTGCAGAGGCCTTTTTTGGATTGAGGTTTCTGAGAAGGATGACGATTGCACCAACCTGCAAAAGAATGCTTAGAAATATAAGATCATTGTTGTGTGAATTTGTTTCTGAAGCTTTTTGATGGTTTAATCATGTCACCTCAGTTCCAATTTATGTAGTGGCATGCCGCTTGGTTTGTGCATTTAGGAACTCCATGGGTATGCTGCTCTTCGGTCATCTGTGAGGACTTTGTCTGCACTGAAGTATGTATGTGTTGGAGTTTGAAGTCTTTGCAGAATGAGTTTGTTGATTTCATGAGAATTCTCATTCTTTGCGTTAGGCAGCATCTTTCCGACATTGCTAGTGGATTGAGCATGAGATTAGTTCACCTGATGTTGGATGTGGGTATATTGAGTCAATCATCTGTGGCTGAGTTGACACAAATTCTGTCTGGTAAGGTGATAATCTCATTCTCGTCGTGAGGCTCGTGTTTGCCAATTCGCAGAAGCCATTCTGAAAATTCCTGATAGGTGCATCCTGTATAGCCCGCATGTTTCTGTGAAGGCAATGCTGCTCAAAGATGCCCAAAGATCTCTGATTTGCATTGACTTGAGGCTTTCTGCAACAATTTTTTCTCTGCCTGCTCTGCTAATGACAGGCAGCACCTGACGGAAATCACCTCCAAGAAGCATGAACTTGCCGCCAAATGGCCTTTTCACCTGGGTGATGTCTCTGAGCAAGGTGTCCACTGCTCTTAGGGCATTTCCAGGAATCATGGAGGCTTCATCCCAGATGAATAAGGTGGTGTTTCGTAGCATTTGAGCTCGTGCACTCTGTATCTTGATGTTACATGTGGAGTTTGGTAGCAGCGGAATGGGAATTTGAAATGTCGAATGTGATGTTCTTCCGTTGATTAGAAGTGTTGCTGCTATACCTGACCACGCCATGCACTGAACTTTGTGTCCCATGGACTGTAGGCTGTGCACCAGTGTTGTATAGGAAATTCCCTGTGCCTGCAGGCCCATCTACAAAGTAGCAATTCTGTTCAGACTGATTCTGCACAGCTTCGATGACTTTTGTGTGGATCTCAAGTTGCTCTGGGTTGAGACTGGTTAACATTTCCAGTCCTTGTTGCTGTTCAGTGAAGATATCTATCTGATGCATCTGAAAATGGATAGAAATGTTTAAATGTGAAATATAAAATTTGAATAGTTATGAAAGTAGTTGACCCAGGTGGAAAGGATGCTTACCAGGTGTGGTATAAAAAAATTGGTAGGTAGGTCTGGCAGGTCAGGATAGTTGTTAATGAGTGCCGTGAACATGCAAAGCGTTGTCAATGTCGAGAAGGCACTGGTACATGTGCCTGTCGCGAATGTGACTGTCATCTGTTAGCTGTTCTGTCTGACGAAGTCCTCACTCATGACATCAACAAATTCGTTGAACAGAGCTCGAAGATCTGATGGTGGTTGAAACATCAACAGTGTTGCGAAGAGCTCTCTCAACTGTGAAGGCATGTTGAAGAGAGCTGCTTCAGCCATACAGCGTCTGTGTTCGGCATCGTCTTCCAGTAATCCCATGGCCAGTGCAGCACGCTTGAATGTATCGTGAAGCTGATTGTTGACTGTGCGAATATCTTCAAATGATGTTGCTCCACGCCGGTTGAGGTAGAAGCCTGAGTGCTAATTTTCTTCCTGTCTTGGATTGGCTTGGTATATCCTACCAATGATTGGCTTTGTTCTTTTTTGTCTTTGCCACGCTCTTGTTCTTGATTGTAGGTGTAGTACTCTGGAATTTCATGTAGAGGTAATCACGTGCAGCTGGATCTTGCTGATTGAGAGTAAACCATGCAGTAAGACTCGTATTTGGATTGATGTTCTGAAGAGAGCGTTCATTGCCAGCTTGAAAGTAGACAGAGTTTGCAGGGGAAAGATGAGTCTGAAGGCGTTGGATAGCGTGGCTCTTTTCGTGCATGCTGAACTTCAGCATGCGATTACTGCCTCGTGAGCCAAGATATCTTGCATTATTATGATAGAACTTCGTTATGTTGGACATGTTGTGCCTGTTGCGGTTGATTTTCTCGATGATTTCGACGTGTCCATGTCTTGACCTTTGTGAATGTACTTGAAGATGTACTTGACGCTTTTGATGGAGGAGCAAACTTCAACGTTTATGTGCGATTCAAATCGCAAAAGAAGATGGCGATTGTGTGGGACAACCCAGGTATCATCAAGCCGTCGTTGTCCCTTCTTGACACTGTTATGCTGGCCTCTACGTCTGTACAATGGATAACCATCAACGTTTGGTTCAGTTCTGTACAATTTTCTTGGGAAAGTTCTTCTTGCACTTATTGTCCTCCATGCATACAGACGGGTTCAAATGCCCACATGGTCCGTGCATCATGTGTTTTGACCAACTTCGATATCGGGATTGTTGCTTGTTGGAATTTCTGCCGATATCAAGTTGTCAATTGTTCTGCAGTGCGTGGTTTGTCTTCCTGTGAGAGAAACAGAAGCATGTGTGCATGTGGAAGTCCTCTCTTCTGAAACTCCACCACGTAGACATGAGCTATAAACCTTCCGAGAAGGCTGTTGTCAAGGACTTCATGTAAGAGTTCTTGGAGCTTGAGCTGAAATACTCGAGTTACAATGTCAGTCGATCGTTGGGCGATTGGTGTGGCAGGATATTTGCAAGATTTCAGGCAACTTTGGATTAGCAGTCATTGTGAGAAGATGTCAGGCCTGCCTATTTCTGACGATAGTCATGCATCCTGAAAGTTCTGGTACATGTTTCTCTGACTGCCTGTGAATGAAGACGGGAGGATGACTACGCGACCAACCTGTATCTCAACAGGTGTTTGGATTCAGGGCGTTGGCCATTGTATCTCCGTGTTTGCGCGTCTGTTTAGATGGTCCATCAGGCCTTGATAACTGTCTACGCGCAGTTGCTATTGATTTCGAAGTATCCAATTGAGAGCGTTTCCCTCGATTTTTGTGTAAGCGTCTACCAGGTATTGTTGAAACAGCAGTGAGGCAGAATGAAGGCGGAAAATGCATTTCTAACTTGAATTCTGTAGGCAGAATTCATTTAGAGACACACGTGTGCGACGATTACGATCTTGATCTTTGCCGTCTGCGTGACCTGTCTTCGATATTAACATTGTAGCCACGTTCGCCATAGAAAATAGCAACGGGTAAGTCATTGGGTCGGCTGTTGGCTCTGTTGCGTAGAGTTTCATGTAGGTTCCATCCTTTGTACGTGCTTGTAACTCTCTATCAGCAGGATTGGGAGCTCCTCCGTCGTGCGCAGTGTAAATGGCTGCAATTTCCCTTGCAGTTGGATTGTCGTACCTCCGATCTTGATTTGGCCTGCCTGTGACTACCATCTTGAAAGTCGGTATTGGTTCGTTGTTTTGAACTGCTTGCCTGATAGTGGTGCGCAAACGGGTTTACGGCCATCAGTTGGTTTTGCAGCAACTGGATGATATTTTCCTTTAGATTTTCATTGTTGTCGACTCGTTGTCTCATTGCTTGACGGGTGTCCATGATGTACAACTCTGCGTATTGCGCTGTTCTGTTTTCATTTGTTTCCGGAACGCCTAGAATGGAGTGAGCATTCATATAACACATGTTGCTAAATGAAAACAGAGGAGACCATTGCGATTGTAAAATGAAAAGTGAAGGTGTTTATACCTGTCATATGATAAGCTTTTCCATGGATTGTTATAACAGGCACTCCTCTACCTGCATGTGTTCTGAGCTGAGCTTGCCACGATGCAAATGCCATCATTGAGTTGTACTGCCTGAGATTGGCAAGAAAATGCTGTGAATCGTCGGTTATTCCTTCAAAGAGACCAAGAACGTCTGGTGGCGGTGGTTGAATTGGTGGCAACGCTATCTTGCCCTCCATGCAGCACTTGGTGTATTTCCCGCGGGCGTTGTGCTCCTCTTTAAAGTACTTTGCACCGCAGTGAGGACCTTCTTTGGTCATTTGACTGAGCTGATGTCTTGCAGGCTGGACATCCACAGGTTGTTGTTGTTGTTGTTCATTGCCAACTCTAAGTTGACTGCTGACTGGTTGCTGCAACGGGGCATGTGAATATTGCGTTGTTGAAAGGTGGGCACCGCAGTTGTTGTTTTCATTTGATTGCCGAGGGCGCTTCTGATTCTACCTCACTGCTTCTTCTGCGAAGGAGCAGCCAACATGAGATAGCGCGCAGGCGCGTGACAATCACTTGCAAGCACGCCGTGACAAGAGCTGTTGAAGAACTCATGGACAGGGAAGTATTTCTTTATTTTATCTATTATATTTAGTTTCATCGGCGGAAAATCCTATTACCTAACGTGTAGAATGGAGCAAGACTCTCCATCTGCACAGATTGAAGTCACCATTCCGACAACCAATAAGGCTGGTGACACGGAATATGCAAATATGCTCGGAGACTCGAGCATAGACAAAACGAGAAAATTAAACAAATTTCAGATAAATTTGAAGCATCTATACAAAGGCTCACAGGAGTCCTTGCTGTCTTTACACAAGACAACTGTAAATTAAGTAGAAAACGAACCCTATCTGACCACGGGTCTGAGGGGGATGTGGATGATGTCAGCCCAGGTCCATCCACTAAAGTCGCTAGGGCTCGGCCAGAGAGCGACTGCCCAAATACCCCTGAAGTAGATTATGAGGATGTCATCAGTCTCCCAGAGCAAGATGACCTGGACAAAGATGTCGAAAATCTTCTTGTGGGTCCTGCAGTAGGGAACACCACCCCAGACCCATTACTTGACACCATAGCTGAAGAGCTAGAACAAAATGAGGCATTCAGTGAAAAAATAAGTGAAAAACTGGCAACAATAGTAAATGAACTATTCTGCAAAAAACTTTCCAAAGAAACATTAAACAAAAAACTGGATAAATACAAGACACCTGAAAATCTAAGGGAAAGCCAGTTCTTTCCAAAAGTCAATCCCGAAATCTGGGCCAATAATCTGGAAACAGAGTCCAGAACAATTGACTTAAACTTCCAGCGGTTTCAAAAAGACCTTCTGAAAATCACTGCTGCACAAAGTATGATAGCTAATGAGCTGCTAACATACAAGAGTCAGAATGCCTCACGGCCAGAGATTAATAACATCATCATAATGGCCACTGACACTCTTGCCCTTTTAGGAAATTTGCAGCAAGAGATGAGCCAGTGTCGCAGAGACGCAATGAAACATAAGCTCCCAAGCATGTACCAACAATTGGTGCACAATGTACCTCCAGGCTCCAAAATGCTATTTGGAGATGATTTGAACAAGAGGTTACAAAGCATGTCTACTACCAACAAGGCTCTGGCTTATACCAAACCAGTACATGGGAAGCAATGGCAAAAACACACAAATTTTGCAAAAAACAGACTGCCTCCCCAAAGGAGCCCTGTCTATGGGAAACGAGGCATGTACAGACGGGGCAGGTCAAGCAGAGGCAACTACCGGGGAAATCACCAGAGCAAACCCACACAACAACAGTAAAGCATATGCAAAATGTAAGTCTTTACTCTGATCAAGGTATACTAAATAATGTTTATGTAAATAGGTTGAAACATGAGGTCGATATATTTCAAGCAGGGCGTATCGGAAGTTGCCCAAAAGCTTGGGAAAAGCTCACTGGGGACACCTTTTTGCTTGATATTGTCCACACAGGGCTCAAAATTGAATTTTGTGACTATCCTAACCCTGACTCAGATCAGCATAGCCGCATAGCTGCGGGGAAATTAGTAGGAATTAAGCATGAAATAGACAAACTACTACTGAAAAAAGTCATTGAAAAAAGTGGAAGGGAGCCTAATGACTTTATCTCCCCAATATTCACCAGACCAAAAAAGGATGGCTCAATTAGGCTGATCTTAAATCTTAAAGAGCTAAACACTTATGTGGAACATCTTCACTTTAAAATGGAAACATTAACAAGCGTTTTGAATCTTATAAAACCCAATGTTTATATGGCCAGTGTGGATCTTAAAGATGCATTTTACACCATCCCTGTACACCCAGCACACCAAAAATTTCTTAAATTTGTGTATGATAACCATATTTACAAGTTTCTCTGTATGCCCAATGGCTACAAAGATGCTATGAGAATATTCACAAAAATTCTCAAACCCCCCTTCAGCCACCTCAGGAGCAGGGGGCACACATCCATAGTATATGTTGATGATACTTACTTGCAAAGTGACAACTATGAGCAATGCTGTGCAAATATTGAGGACACTGTTAACCTACTAAGAAGCCTCGGCTTCACCATCCACCCAAAAAAGTCTATTCTGATACCAACACAGGTTATTGAATTTTTGGGATTCATTTTGAATTCCAGGAATATGACCATATCCATTTCACCAGAAAAGGCAGGCACAGTTATTGACAAGATTAAAAACCTCATCTGTAATAATAATAACACACTAAGAGATCTTGCATCAGTTTTGGGTACCATTATCTCGATCATTCCTGCTACCCCATATGGTAAACTACACTACCGAACTACAGAAAACTTCAAAATTTTTGAACTCAAAAAAGCCAAAGGGCACTTTAACACTAAACTGGCATTGATACCAGTAGACGTTACTGCAGAGTTAAACTGGTGGATCAATAATGTGGGAAAATACCACATGCCCATTTGCCAGCCGGAAATTGATCTCCAGCTGGAAACTGATGCAAGTTTAGAAGGCTGGGGTGCCACAGACCACCATACCCCAATTGGGGGCCGATGGGAAAACACTGAAGGTCACAGCATTAATTACCTAGAAATGATGGCCATATTACTAGCTATTAAATCTTATACAAGAACAAAAACCCAAATAAAACACATAAGAATCCTGTGTGATAACGTGACTGCTGTCTCATATATTAATAATATGGGTGGCAGCAAGTCCAGGAAATGCAATGAGCTTGCAAAATCGGTATGGGCCTACTGCATTGGCAAAAATATGTGGATCTCTGCTGCGCATATACCAGGGAAAACAAACCTAGTAGCAGATAAAATGTCTCGCCATTTTAATGATAATACCGAATGGAAATTGTGCCCAACTGTTTACCAGGGGATTTGTAAAATATTCTCATTTACACCTACAATCGATCTGTTTGCATCTTGGATAAATTGTCAAGCTCAAAAATACATTTCCTGGAAACCAGATCCAGGCAGCATAGCTATAGATGCATTCTCTGTACCTTGGTCAAAATTTGACTTCTATGCCTTTCCACCTTTCAGTATCATTGGGTCAGTAATCAGGAAAATTATTCACGAGGGAGCAACTGGGATCATAATTACTCCACTGTGGCCAACACAGTACTGGTTCCCACAACTAGGGGAACACATTATTCATGCTCCAGTGCTCCTACCCAAGAAAAAGAACCTTCTGTCGCTTCCAAACGACAAGACTCACCCACTATTACCAAATCTACAGCTGGTTGCCATGCTTATCTCCGGAGATCCTTGGAAGATAAAGGACTTCCAGCAAAAATTGAACACATCATCCTCAAATCATGGAGATCAACAACAATGCAAAAATATGACTCGATACTCAAACGATGGGAACTATTTTGCAGTCAAAAGGATGAAAGTATTAATGCACCAACTTTGAGTCTAATGCTTGAATTCTTGATGCATCTTTATGAACAAGGATGTCGATATAGTGGCATATGTTCGGCTCGGTCAGCGCTATCCTCAGCGTACACTTTGGGAGGACAAGACACCCTGGCACAACACCCATTAATTTCAAGATTTGTGAAGGGCATATATAATTTGCACCCACCTACGGCAAAATACTCCAACATATGGGACTTAAGCACAATATTGGACTACTATGCAAACAGTAAACAAAATGAGGAGCTAACACTTAAAGAGTTGACAACGAAATTTGTAATGCTCTTAATGATACTTGGGGGTAGAAGAAAACAAGCCATAGTGGCTATTGAAATTGACAATGTTATAATCACTGAAGAAAAACTCTTACTGCTTCCCAACAAAACAATGAAACACTCAAAACCAGGCAAACCACTAGAATGCATATCTTACAAAAGGTACACGGGAAATACAAAACTCTGTGTCGTGCACTGTGCAGAAGAATATTTAAAGCGGAGAAAGCTTCTCGTTGATGAAAACACTCACCAACTGCTTGTAACGTATGGGAAGCCACATAAAGAGGCATCTTCAGATACTGTTAGCAGGTGGATAAAAAATGAACTATCCAATGCAGGAATCAATGTCAACATATACAAAGCTCACAGCTGCAGAGCTGCATCTGCTAGCAAAGCAAAAGCTATAGGAGCTCCAATAAACGAGATTTTAAAACATGGTTGTTGGAAAAGACCATCTACTTTTACAAAATATTATTCTAAAGACATCATAGGCACCAACGTACCATCTGGAGAGATTGATCTTAGCGGTATGATTCTTGAGAACTATGGACAGCATCAAGATTAATAACTATAAAATTTTCAAAATTATTGAGTTCTGTTACTTTTATATTGTTAAACTGAATGATGTTCTGTTCTGTTATGATACTATACAATAGAGTGTCTCTTGTTCTGAATTTCTGGGAAAAACTGACTCGGTCAGGCTTTGAACTCTCATGTTGGCTGCTCCTTCGCAGAAGAAGCAGTGAGGTAGAATTGCCAAATAACCGATTGGAATGAAGGGTATTTGGCATTCTACCGATCTGCGAATTCAAGAAGGAGAGACAACATGCCACACCCTATTCCCGCCTCTATAGATGTAACGTTTTAAAATTCACCATTAATTGACGAGGTTGGGTTCCTGACCGTCGTCAGTTCTCTTTAAACAGTGATTGTCACGCGCCTGCGCGCTATCTCATGTTGTCTCTCCTTCTTGAATTCGCAGATCGGTAGAATGCCAAATACCCTTCATTCCAATCGGTTATTTGGCAATTTCCACGGGTGACTGTAGCTGCTCGTTTCCTGGGCATGCTCAGGGCAAACAGTGATTGCAACTTATCTGAAAATGGGAGTTCAGTGTTTAAAATTTAAACGAAAAATGATGTAATGAGAACTGTCTCTCTCTGTCAATAAGTGCTTTCGACAAAAAAGTGAAAAACACTGACGCCTCTTGCATTTTGAGCTTCCATTAATAAACGATTCAATGTTTGACGCAATCAAAAGTTGAACGGATAAACATACCTGATATTATCTTTGCGTAGTCTGTTTTTGTGAGTTTTATTGTAACTTTTGACGTCTTATGTTAGGAACTAATAATAATAACGATATTCTTGCTGTAACAGTTAACAAAGATGTCATGCTCACACAGAATCACGATAAAGTAGATAGGGAATTTTATTAGGAAGAACTTACCGATAAATGAACAGCTTTTCAAACAGCAAATATAAATGGTAAAATGAAGATTCGATGCTTCAATACTATATAATATTATAGATGATAATCGATTCGATACTTTAGCGTACTTGTTTACTTGAAAGAATATGAGTAATGACTGTGAACTGTCTGCGTAAACTGTCTTTTTGTGAATACTTGATGAAAGCGATCAACATGAATCGCCTCCCTCTTGGATCTATGGGCTCAGTTGGAGATAATTGTTTTGTTTTCATGAAATACGTAGAGTGACTATTACCAGAGTATATCAAATTTCAAATAGTGACGTAAATCTTGACTCAAGGGCAGAACGGCTTTCGCTGGAAACAACATTTAGAGATGAGATCTCAGTAGTTTAGTTTAACTTGGGCACATCTCTGGAAGTAATTGGAACATCGAAAAGCGAAAAACACCGAGCTGGTGGGCGAGCTGCATGCTAACGTTATATGGAATTTTCGAAATGAATTTATGAATAATTGCGGAGAAAATCACTCGAAAGTCGAGGTGGAAATTTGCTTCCTGTGGCAAGTCAGGCCGATTCTTTTGTAAAAAACAATAGACTTCCTGGGAAAGTTTTCGATTCAGAAAAAGCTCAATATCTCGAAAACGAAAGAGAAATTAACGAAAAGCAATTCTCATTTTACTTCCCAAGGATACGTCGAGCAGATCGGTGCATCTTTCGCGGCGCTAGACCGAAAACTGTAGGAGAAGTTCATTGACAACGGAGGGCGAGTTTTCCTTTGTTTAGAGCACGTCACGTGACGACAGCTCCTATATATTATAGATTACTTGATCAACAGTAGATCTTTTACTGATCCTTGATAATCCTAGCCAATCATACCTAATCATTAGCTGATCATGAGGTCATCCTTAACTGATCCTCAGTGATCCTTATAGTCATTCATAGTCATTACTGATCATCAGTTGATCCTTAGCTGATCCTCACCAATCCTTACCAATCATACATAATCATTACCTGATCATCAGTTGATCCTTAGCTGATCCTCAAATCTAGGCAAGGATTAATAAGCATTGGGTTATGATAAGAAATTATTAGTCAGGATTAGTAAGGATAAATGTTGAATGGATAAAGCCAGGATCAGTTAAAGATCAACTAATGATTATGTAATGACTAGCTATGATTAGTAATGAATAGTTAGGATTACAAGGATCTGTTAAGGATCACCTAATGATGAGGTTATGATTAAGAATGATTAGTAAAGATTCGTAAGGATTAGTTAAGGAACAACTAAGGATCAGGTAGTGATTAGGAATGATTGGTAAGGACTAGTAAGGATCAACAGATGATCAGATGATGATTAAAAAGATTGATAAGGACTAGCAAGGATCAGTTAAGGATCAACTGATGATCTGCTAATGATTAAGTATGATTGGTAAGGATTAATGAGGATCAGCTAAGGATCAACTGATGATCAGGTAATAATTATGTATGATTGGTAAGGATTGGTGAGGATCAGCTAAGGATCGACTGATGATCAGTAATGACTATGAATGACTATAAGGATCACTGATGATCAGTTAAGGATGACCTCATGATCAGCTAATGATTAGGTATGATTGGCTAGGATTATCAAGGATCAGTAAAAGATCTACTGATGATCAGGTAATGATTATGTGTGATTGGTAAGGATTGGTGAGGATCAGGTAAGGATCAAGTAATGATAAGGTAATGATTAGGGATGATTAGTTAGGATTAGTGAGGATCAGTTAAGGATCAAGTAATGATAAGGTAATGATTAGGAATGTTTAGTTAGGATTAGTGAGGATCAGTTATAGATCAAGTAATGATAAGGTAATGATTAGGGATGATTAGTTAGCATTAGTGAGGATCAGTTAAGGATCAAGTAATGATAAGGTAATGATTAGGAATGATTAGTTAGGATTAGTGAGGATCAGTTAAGGATCAAGTAATGATAAGGTAATGATTAGGAATGATTAGTTAGGATTAGAAAGGATCAGTTAAGGATCAAGTAATGATAAGGTAATGATTAGGAATGATTAGTTAGGATTAGTGAGGATCAGTTATGGATCAAGTAATGATAAGGTAATGATTAGGGATGATTAGTTAGGATTAGTGAGGATCAGTTAAGGATCAAGTAATGATAAGGTAATGATTAGGAATGATTAGTTAGGATTAGAAAGGATCAGTTAAGGATCAAGTAATGATAAGGTAATGATTAGGGATGATTAGTTAGGATTAGTGAGGATCAGTTAAGGATCAAGTAATGATAAGGTAATGATTAGGAATGATTAGTTAGGATTAGTGAGGATCAGTTAAGGATCAAGTAATGATAAGGTAATGATTAGGGATGATTAGTTAGGATTAGTGAGGATCAGTTAAGGATCAAGTAATGATAAGGTAATGATTAGGAATGATTAGTTAGGATTAGAAAGGATCAGTGAAGGATCAACTAATGATCAGGTAATGATTAGGAATGATAATCAAGGATGTATTGAGGATCAAGTATTGAGAAGGTAATGACTAGGAATGATTAGCTAGAATGGAGTAGTCATTAATCAGGATTAGTTAGCATTATCAAAGGATTAAGTTCTGTTTATTCGGAAATATCATTCAGTCCCTCTCCCGTATCATATTGAATGGAGGAACTTATCTATAAAATCAAGCGAGTTGAGACTCCAGAATTCAGGGATTTAAGAGTTAGTTGGTAATTACAAGTAAACAGCTAGCCCTGAGTCAGTATAAATGTGATCAATGTGAATTTTCTTCCAAGTATAAAAGTAATGTTACACAACATGAAGAAGAGATGCACGAGGAGAGCAGTGAAGAGTCTGACTCAGATGATGAGATAGAAGTTGAAAGTGATCATGATAATGATGAAACTGTCAACACTGATGAGGATCTTCAGGGATCTTCAGGGAATGTATGGCCTTCTATGCGTAAGGAAGTGGAAGAAGATGAAAACGTATTGCAAGTTTTCAAACGTAGATTTTTATATAATAGAAGTTTTGAAAATGATGCTGTTGTAACTGCAGTTATAGCAACGATGCAAAAAGCACAGAGGGAAGATGATATGGATATGCAAGAGGCCTTAGATTATGCCATTGAGATAAGAAGATATCTCATCATACGTCAAGCAAAAAATGACGAAGAAGAGGAAGCTAGTGATTCTGAGGATGCTGCTGTGAATGAACTTGTATTTAATAGTACTCCAGCATTTCCATATAGTCTAATATATATATTCTGCGGAGTCACGTGATGACGCACTTTCCTTGCCAAAAACAATGGATTCGACCCGAAACAATAGGTCGAACGCCTCAAAACAATGGGCCGAAACGGCGAACGAGGTATCCATAAAGGCTTTTTTTTGAGACCCTCAGTCTGCCCTATTTTTAAGTGAGTTGTTCTTTGCCGGCTGAACCAAAAAGTTATCTATATGAGAGCTCACAGCTTCGACTAAAAGGTCGGGAAATTCTTTATTTTTGTTCGCCTAATTGGCTATCACGAAAAAACGACGGTTTACGCTGGCGAAACTTCCAAATTTGCGTCCCCGACTCCATTTTCAAAAAGAGTATTCGCTCTTCACGTGACCTGTTTCGCCTTTTCCTGCAATTTGATTGGCTCTTTCGCAACTTCACGTGAACAGTGACGCGTTTTTCGTTATCATGCAAATTTGCCCTCGGCAGGCAGCAGGTACTTTTGCAGAAGACGCGTGTTTTTGTTTTGTACACAAAAAGTGAGGTGGGCGCCTTTCAAAGTGTTTTACCAGCTGAATTATCTTTGTAAAGAGCTCTTAATTGTTTGAAAGACCCCTGGAGAGTTGCAGTAAACAATGGAGAACACAGGTGATAGCTTTGTTTTTTTTTAATGAAATAGTTGTAGGTTTTGTTGTAGTAGGCGACCGCCATTGTTGCTTCGGCATGCTAACAACGTTCAGGCCATGGTCAACGGTCAAAGAATTTTCCCGGCCCTATTTGCATGATTTTCCCCATTTAAATTTTTGACAAGTGCTGTCTGATAACACAACTAAAATAATGTGTTGTTTTTTTGTTGTTTTTTTACGATTTCCAACAAAGTTGCTTTTCACTCGGGAAGGAGCAATTTTTCACGCAACACGTGTTGTTTTTGCATTTGCGAAAATTCAATTTTAGCCTGCCACAATTGATTATTTTTTACCCAAACACTTGCGATGATTGTTCCCCAACATATTACCTTCATGTTGGTTTTTTTTAGTTCAACTGGGTCACTATTTGCCACGGTAAATACTATTTTTACTTGCTAAAGTGTGTTCAGAGGTTTTGCTTTTTACACGGCTCCGAAATTTCATTCAAACCACTTCCACTAAATGGTCTCTAAGAATTCAGTATTATTTAGTTAAGAGATGAGACTATTGGCAACGTGTTCGCTGTTTCCTTAGCTACAGTTTGATATATTTTTTATTACAGATTGAGTTTAAAATTGCCCGGATGGGTTAGGTTTTTGAAAGTGACTATTTTTTTTCAAACTTCACACTGAAATTATCAACTTTCAGAAACGGCTTTCAGGGAGCAGCGTGGGCGCGGGGCTGTCGCTTGCTAGGTGGGAATATTTGACCTCCCACCTTTACTTTCTTTAGAAATGTTACGTCGTAGTATGTATAGTAAGGTATGTATAGTAGGGTATTTATAGTAGGGTATGCATAGTAGGGTATGTATAGTAGGGTATGTATGGTAGGGTATGTATAGTAGGGTATGTATAGTAGGGTATGTATTGTAGGGTATGTATTGTAGGGTATGTATTGTAGGGTATGTATTGTAGGGTATGTATTGTAGGGTATGTATTGTAGGGTATATATTGTAGGATATGTATTGTAGGGTATGTATGTAGAGTATGTATTGTAGGGTATGTATTGTAGGGTATGTATAGTAGGGTATGTATGGTAGGGTATGTATAGTAGGGTATGTATAGTAGGGTATGTATAGTAGGGTATGTATTGTAGGGTATGTATTGTAGGGTATGTATTGTAGGGTATGTATTGTAGGGTATGTATTGTGGGGTATGTATTGTAGGGTATGTATTGTAGGGTATGTATTGTAGGGTATGTATGTAGTATGTATGTATGTATGTATGTATGTATATATGTATGTATGTATGTATGGGCATGAGCGCTAGCGAATGCAGCGCGCAAAGCGCGCCAACCAGATTAAGCATTGTTTACTTGACGGGCTCCGGGGAGGGAGCGAAGCGACCGAACCCGGCTCATGTTTGTATGTATGTATGTATGTATGTAGGTACGTATGTATGTATGTATGTATGTATGGGCATGAGCGGGAGCGAATGCAGCGCGCGAAACGTGCCAATCAGATTAAGCTTTTTTTACTTGACGGGCTGGGTCGAACGAGCGAAGCGAGTGATGACCCCTAGTAGGATATAACAATGCTTATAAAAAGGTTTAGATATTATTGTTTGCTAATGCAGAAAATGGCCTCTTTTTCATGGCGTCTTTCTTCTTGAAACGTGTTAAAATAGTTTCTTCAACAGCTTGCACATTTTGTTTTGAATAACGTCCATTTCAAGCTTTGTTTTAAAGTGAGCCAATCCGATGAGCTATCAGCCAATCGGATTGCAGAGATTTTCTGTTTCTAGAAAAATCTTTCAATGTGACGTCAGGGGATTTCCCCTTGGAAAAGTTCTAGAAATTTCTGATTTCCCATTTCTCATGACAGAGATTTGACGCGTACATTCGAACATCGCATTCGAAAGTTTCTGATTGGTTCCTTGAATTCAATCTCGAGCCGAGAACGTGAATTTGCCAGTTCCTCAATAATTTTGTGTTTTCTTGCGATTTACTTAACAAATTCTTATCATCTTATAAGTGCATTAAAAATATGAAATAATTCATTCAATATAATCAAGAGATTTTCTTTTTATTGGTGTAAAAATCTTTTTCATAAACAAAACCGTTTTTTAGTTATTAAGCTTTTTATGGGTTTTTTATCAGCTTTGGCGATGTTTTGCAACTTCAAACAAACTTTCCACAACCTGTCGTTTTCGATTATTTTTTACTGTTCATGCTCTTTTCAATTCTCGAAGACTCTCGCGCATGCGCGATCTTAACACATTCTACTGCACATGCGTGTCCTAGGACGCCTACTCCCTCTCCTACTAATATTGAAGGTAGAATGAATCGTGTATCCATTTATATTGAAAGCAGCCTTGCCAGTGGGTGCAACTTTCAAAGCTCTAACATCATCTGGGTTTTCACCAGATAACTGGTTGAAATATCTGGTTACTGCTTGGTACAGTGTGTTCAAAACAAAACTCTTTCCAACTCCTGCACCACCACTGAGAAATATTCTAAGTGGCTCTCTTTGCAATTTAACTTCGTATAAGACATGACAGAAAAATTGCATCTGCTCCCAATCTAGTAACTGCACGTTTTGTCTGAATTGCAAATCATTAATTGCAACATTTTCAACTGTGTTGGCACTTAAGGCCCTTGGATAAATGCCTGTATCATCAAGTAAGTCATATTTTAAGTTGACTGATGGTCCTGGGTCAAAACATCCATCAGGGGTGGCGCGCAGCTCTATAAAAGTACTATTAGTTTTTGCTCGCTCCGCTCGCAAAAAGCCAACGAGCGTGGAAAATGTTACATATAGTCCAGGAAAATCGACTTCCTTTCCCTCATACTTTTGGTTAACGTATTTCAACAACATTCGACAAATTAAACAGCTGCCACAATAACAATGTTTGAATGATAAAATTGTTTACCTAAAAATTTCCTGGCCCGGTTCTAACCTCCCGAAACCCAATCAAAATTGACTAAATGTGGTTACAAGAAAGGTTTTTCTCCTGGTGTTTGGGTCTGATGGGTGCCGGTGCGACCATTTCCTTTTTTTACAACGGTTTGCAGCCCACTTAATGCCGTAGCCCTACTATTGATTTCTGAAAACTAATAGTAAGGCCGCTTCTTTCATCTCCGGTGACTTAAAAACATAAAAAAATGCCTGTAGTTTTGCAATAAATTTACCCTGCTCTGACAAAAGAAACAACACTTTTGAAAGATTCCATTTAACTCTATCGGAGGCCACTTCATTCTTTTTGAAACGACCTTTTCTTTCAACAATTTTTCACTTGAATTGTCACTGCGAGGTCTTACTTGAAATTGCTGCTGATATTTTGATATTCTCAAAACGAATAGTGAAGTTGTTTTACAATCCTACGACACAATAGTTGCAACGTCACCAAGAATGGGGCAGATGACGAAATGTTCAATTGTTTTCCTTCATATGCTATTGAGATTGCCAGACTAATAGCGTGGCCGGAGACGCGGATGGGCCATATTGAATTGCAAAGGAATGTCAGCGGCTCATTTTAGGGGATTAATGAATAATGTCATGTGACATAACCCAGATCAAGTAAACATAGGCAATGGGAATGGGACCATGACTATAAATAAGACTTGTCATTTGACATTTTGTTTGATGTCGTTTGGTACCTTTTTTCAAATTGTTTTTCCCGAAATTAATTAGAAAGAATTATGGGAAAAACTACTATTAGACTAATAACATTAATAGTGCTCCCCGCCGCCACTGACATCCATATAGTTTGCTTGCTTGTGTTCCTCTTTGGAAATCATCATCATCACTATGCTGGGCACCAGGTGCAACAATTTCAGGCTCGTTAAAGACATCATATGAAGCATCCTCAAAGAGATACTCAAGAGCAGCACTATCAGTTTCATACTGCCTACAGTTTTTGTCAATAATTCTTTTGTTTTTTAGAAAATTTTCTTCAAACGTCTGAGAGTCTTGCAGTATGTCACAGGTTTCACTCCTCCATGGCATATAGAGCATCAACCTCTCTCTATAATGATTTTCGGGATTTTGTCCTTATCATATCTAATAGAACATAACACTTTTGCCTTGCTCCTTTTCACTAGTTTCAATTTACCTGGTAATTTGCATGTTTTAGAACTAGACACTGTGTCATCCTCTATGACTGTATCATCATCGTGATTTTCAAATGAGTCATTATGTGGCAGATAATCAGACCATATTTGCATACTGTTTAAGCTGTCATATTTTCAACAAAATCAGCAAGGCAAATATCTATGATCTTCCAGTTGTTGTGGCCGTTTTTGATATCGTTTGATAACATTATCTGATTCTATGTCTGTTGAAGAATCTGCCAAATCATTTATTTTTTCATTAATTTTTATTAAGAAACATCTTTCATTTGCAGGAGTTGTGTTCATAAACTGTATAGCACGAGATGATCTTCTTAATGGCATTTGCATAACCAGGTACACTGCTTCTTGAGCACTAATCTCAACTGCATTCAAGAACTTATTTCCAATATATCTTATCTGTTTTGGAATATGTTCACCATGTGTTTTATGTGCTCAAGACTGTCTTCCTCTAGAAGCTTACTCATTCCTCCCTGCCCCTTTGTGGTGTACGATAAATGGTACACAGCACAAGAATATGGATCTAGAACATACTGAAGATCAAGGTTTGCTTGCCAGGCTGCAAGGAGGTTATGATTGTAATTGTTTATTCTGTTCTCTTTTGGGGTTCTTTTTAAGAAAAGAGTTTGTCTCTTCAAAGAATATCTTATTGACAAAATGTAATTGTTTTCATCCACTTCTAATACTTTCAAGAACTCATCAAATGTCATTTCATGGCCATGCTTCATTTCATCGAGCAACATTTGGATATTGTGATAATTTGTCTTTATGTTTTCCAGTTCACTTGCTTGAAAAGCCACACTGTCAAGTGGCTTCAAAATAACTGTCTTTGGCATGGGAGGTTGAGGAAAATTGAACCTACATATTCTCTAATTTTTCTTTTTGCAAGTTTTAGAATGCCTATGGGTTTGCAAATTTATAAGCTCTGAAATATTTCGAAAATTAATTTTCTCAGCACAGGTAACATATTTATCTACGAGACTTGTTACCATATTGTTTGGATCTTTCCCATACTGTGGAGCATTTTTTATCCAAAATAAGCCATGTATATGTGGTGATCCACGTTGCTGAGACTCAACTCTATAAAAGTAGTCAATGATTTCACCCAAAGGCATTTCCTTACTTTTCAGGAAGTTGTGAATGAGATTCTGAACCATATGCTCAAAGTTTCTTGCACAGGTGACTGGATCCTTTTGAATAAGTTCACATTTTTTCAACCAAGACATATCTCTTATTTCTGCATCAGTATATGAATGATTATCTACTAGTCTTCCTAGTATTTTCAGTAAATGCAACCACTTAGTTTCTGCTGCAGAGAATGATGCAAACCATGTTGGATATCCAAGTTGTCTGATCATAGCAAAAAAGTCCTTCTGACATTTCTGAAAATATGGTGGTGACCCTCTCAAACTTTTCAAAACCAGGTAGCCTTCATCAAGATTGATGAGATTTCTGACAAATGGATTATTTTTTAGTTCACCTGCAGTGTACTTTTGGCCCTTCGTTTTACATTTGCGCAGTGAAATTTGAGCAGTATCTTGTATTCTATTGATCTGTAACTTCTTTAGCTTAAAAAAATATTTGGAATGGATCTAACAACTCTCCTGTCGCTGTTCCGGAGCTCCCATTTACAAGTTGTGCTGTAATGTACTTTTGAAATAGAAGACTTTGATCTGCGCATTCCACAGTAAATAGTAGGGAAGCTTAGATATTCAGAGTCCTTGTCTAAAAATATTCCCAAAATTGCAAATTCCCTTGGCAATTCTCTTATTTGCATGAAATGGATACGAGGTGAAATAAGTCTTTCCTCTAATGGAGTTAAGTTCAAACAATCCCGTTTGTGAGGAAATCTCTCTAAATTCGCCTTTGAGCAAGATGGCATTTTACCCTTTAGAAGAGACTGGTGGCATGTTCGACAAATCCATTCACAGTTTAAAGCATTGTTTATTCCATTCAGACATATTTGAGTGATCGTTTTATCACATAAATCATATCTACTTGCAATAGAGTATAAAACTGATGACCTATACCACAATTGCTCACAGCAGGTGCATATATATTCTGGTCCAATTTGTATGCTTTTCTTGGAAGATGCAATAAGCCCAGTCATTATATTCAAACAACTAACATTTTTCGTTTTAGTAAATGAGGCTGTAGAGAGCAGATAGGATTTCCATCTTTCTAAGAGATTCTCCATTTTTTCAGTGGTTTCATAATATGAAAATTCATCTTTTAAATTTTTACTCTTAGGAACAGCCTTGCGTTTTACACAAGTTCCCTCAGATTCAAGCCTTTCAGCATACTTATGTCTTTTTTTAACCTTTCGTTCTCTTTGAAAACAGGATTTGATCGCAATTTCTGAATTTGTGCAGCAGTCTTTTCTGCCCTCTTTTGCTTCTTATAAAGATGTTCTGTCTCTTTTGAAGGAGATTTTCTTTTTTTAATTTTCATTGTGGAAACATAATGTAGTTGTTCAAGATGTCCTATGTGTATTTGTGAAGGTACACATGCTGAATTTTGTGGATTTACAACTGTTGGTTCTTGCAAGTTTGTGGCAGATTCAGTTATTAAAATTTGGCAATTATTTGCATTTGCTACAGCCTGAATGATAATATTTTCACACCATGTTCCTGGCTTTGACATAGTATCTATGTAAGTTAAAAACGATTCTTCGGTTATACTATCTATAAATACTTCAGGATTTTTAATGATATAATTTATACCTTCCATGCGAACTCGATGGTGATGCTTATCAGTGGAAAAGAGTTGATGTGAAACTGCTCTAATGAAACAATTTCCATCACCTGCTACACCAACCAGCTCTAGGCCCTGTCTGGCTAATCTTAGCCTCAAACGTTCATCTGGTGTATCAAGCCCATATATTTTCTCACAAGTACTTGAACCATTAGATATATCTGGAAATTCCCTTTCACTTACATGACTAACATGACTCAAAACATCCAGAACAACATCATAATGTACCCCATTGATGTTTTGGATATAAATAGCTTCTGTACAGTCTTCATTGGATTGGCAGCTTGTTGCCATTGAAAACCTTGACCATTTTAGTTCATTACTATAACTTGAGTAGACATAGATATCAGTCTCAAATAGGTATGAAGCTGTTATAATTTCAACATCAGTCCCCAAAGTTCCAGTGAATTGCATTCTGGTGTTGTTTAAATAATCTTCAACAGAACCATTTATATGAGGATATAAATGATACTGTATTTCCTTCATATGTGATGATATTCTATTTCTAATAATTTCGTGAAATTTTTGTGTACCACAAATTATATAAGAAGATGCCCGAAAAAGACAGTTTCCATCACCAAATATATCAAACACACGAGAAGGAGTTTTCAAAGGTTTTATATTTCCTTCACGGCTGGCTTTAAACAATGGTAAATTCAGTGTGGAACATAAAGAGGTCTGATATCCAGATGAAATGGGATGGAATTGAAATTCATTTGAATTCAAAAGTGTACCAATGCATGTTGGTCCTGGATTCAACTCTATATCACCACATTGAAGAAGTAAAACAACTAAGACAGAAATTGAACAAAATGCTCTGATGGCAGCATGTTGGCATTTTGATGTCAAGAGTTTAGAACACTGTATTGATCTTTGTTGCTTTAACCATTTTGTACCCAACACTGAGTTTTGTTGGTGAGAAATAGCAAATTTTGTACTGACAATATATTCTTTGTTAAAATATGAATATCTGCATTTAATGAATACCAATAGAACCAAAATAACTATGCATAATAGTCTAGAAGGATTCATGGCAATCTGAAAATTATAATATTATGCTCTGAGGAGCAAACAAGGACATTAACATGTGCTTTTCAGCAGTATGCCACAAGGGGCAAAAAATGTGAGGCTAAGTGCCACAGGAGGTGAATTTGTAAGAAACTGAGAAATGTCTCAGAGTGCCACAAGGGGCATCAAAATTATTTGTAAGTAACTGAGAAAAATCTCAGAGTGCCGCAAGGGGCATCAAAATTATCGGTAAGTAAGTGAGAAAAATCTCAGAGTGCCACAAGGGGCATAAAACTACTTGTATATATTTTTTATAAGAAAGTTATACAAATTTTTTATTGCTTTATATTGTTAACGCAATCTATTGATATTACAAGAAATCCTAGCACTAGTCTAGGTTAATGACCCCTTATAAAAAAGTGCAAGTCACAACAAAAATAGTGTTGATGTGAACAATGTACTTAACTAAGAAAATCTTATTGTGAAACTTTGGTGAGATGCAAAAGGCTGTTCTGCCAGGTTTCGCCCACTTGGCGAGACAACCAGGAAGGGCCTAGTCTAGCTGGCAGAACTCGAGTCAACTAGTCTACTCGAGTCACTCAAAACATCCAGAATACAGTTGCGAGATATGTAACAAAAACAGTGTTAAAACAAAAAATTATTAAAACCTTTCCACTCAGACTTCTACAATATAAGAAGTTTTAAATGTTTCTAATCCAAAAGAACTCCCGCAGTGCAGTGCGTGTTCCCGGAGCAGAGACAACAGTCTAACTAACAAAACCAGACTAGAGTCTAACTTACCACAACAAACAAACAACGAGTTTATTCCTTACATGCAAAAAACCGGGATACAGATATATGATGTTGAATATTTGTGATGTAGAATATAGAAAAACAAATGTACTTACTTCTTGGCAAAATCTCCTTCTTAGCACAACTTCACTGACAACAAGACAAGATTTTTGGAGTGTTGGTTGACCTTCAGAAAAGTTGCATGCAGCTCGCAAAGCATTATGGTTGGTGGAAAACGAGGCTAAAGTGATTACACGAAATTTTCCCCCAACACAACCTCATTGATTACGCTTCGTGAATCAAAAAGGCAATGTGCCTTTAAATTCAATGCCATTAATAGAAGCCCAAAATTTCACTTCGTCGGCACCGAAGGCAGGCCTTTGACGAGGGACAAAATAGCGTAAGTGGCAATGCAAAATTCCCATCTCATCTGTGAAACATACGAATAAATAATATAGTATACAATAATTAATGGAAGTTTCATCCCACATGAAGAGAGTAATAACATATTAATATATTAATAAATTAATGTATATTTAACAAAGGATGAAATAGCGTAAGTTGCAATGCAAAATTCCCATCTCATCTGTGTGTATAACATATTGCTTACTTTCAACTCCTTCTGTAACAATGTGTTCTTCTCTACAGGACATCTGATCCAACAAATATAAAAATTGTCAGGAAAAAAAGATTCAAAAAACAACAAAAAAAAACAAAACAAGGAAAGTTGAAGGCCACACAAGGTGCATGTGGGCAGATGTGCCCACAAAAGAGATTTTATATTTGGTCAGGGGCAAGGACAGTCAGAAAAAGTAACTATAAGTGTAATTATGTTAATGTTTGTCTTTTGTTATTTGTTTGTTTTGTTAAATTGTTAAATTGTGTAGAACGGTAGATTAGAATAGTAATTAATAATAATAACATTGCGAAAAAATAACAAGACTTCGCCAACAAATATTCATCACCAACAGTACCCATATGCTGTGACACAAACCCTAAAAATTTGCAAGAAACCTATTTCAAAAACCCGTCTCTATAAATGAACTAGATGGCCTTTCGGATGCATAATGATCTTCTATAATTCAATAGTTACCTAAAGAACAGTCAACAACTGCCTCCATTAACATGGCGCCACAGAAGTTATGCATTACCTAAAATGCATGAATAGTACATGTAGTAAAACGTAAAAAGAACAGAATCTTATATCATCTTCCAATGCAGACAATGTATCTTAACTCTATCATCCATTTTTCTTAAATGTGGCCTACTCCGAAGGAATTTTATGAAATACTATATTTCCTAAAGTCTTATACACTGGAAAAATGAATCAAAACCTTCACAGAAACGCTACAGATTTATTTTAAAGATGTAACTTGAAAGATCTCAATGATATAATACGATCTGGAAAACCTACTTACCATCGCCAGTGACCCACTCGGGAACAGAAAAGACGAAAGGAAGGACGTACTGCCAGCATGTTTTTTGTTCAGTTGAGGTTGGGTTAACTGTTAGCCAATCCAGCTCAATCAGATAATTGCGTCAAAACGAGGCTGCATAGCAATAGAATTTGTTGTATGATTTTGATTTATCTTATGTTTCTTCAACGTAGCAATTTTTCATGCTGGTGGTTGTGGGTAGCCAATCTTTATCATGATCCCAGATGCGTTAAATTGCATTCAAGTTGTGGATTGCATTATGTTGTATTCTCTTCACCGAGAGCAAAGAGTTCATGAGATATAGGCAGAAATGGTCTTGTCGTGCAGACACCATAACACACTATTGCGGAAGGCCTCTGGAAAAGGACTGCAAGACATTTTTTTGCTACTAGGAGTAATAATTGGAATACTTCTAAATATTTTTTGTTTTCCGATAAGTCTGAATTTCACACTTCCTCGTTTGAATGATATATAAGCTAATTTATATACAGTTCTACATTTCATTTTGGTTGATTGACACTCATCAATCATCAAATTTGAAAAAACTTCTGAAACGCATGCAAATGTTATAATCGAGGGACATTTTCCATTTTGAAGTAAAACTTAAAATATGAAATTACTCAGTTCTGTCACTTTTATGTTTACAGTTTACTTTTGCACGTCGTCATTGTAGGCACAAGGCACCATGTTGCGTCAGGTAATTACTGTGTTTTCTTTACAGTTTGGTATAGGTGTGGGATTTTCCCAGTACTTTTTAGGTTAGTCATCAAATTTCTTAGTTTATTTACATAGGGTTCACCTTCTTGACAGTTTTAACTTAAAGGGAATGTGCAAAGATACAAGGCTCATAAACTGATCACATGAACATTTTGAGATCAGTGATGAGAACCAGAAAGGACTGCAAAATGGCAACAACAACAGGCCTAATGTTCACGTGAAAAAATTACATCTTCCTTTTATTACATTTGCGCTTCTCTGATTGGTTAATAAACCAAACCAAATTTTAGCAGTTGCGAAAGAACGCCTTTTAACCTTGCACATTTCCTTTGAAAATAAAAAATTCCAAGCATACTGTTAGGACTCCCGATTGTAATAGGAATTTTCAACCTTTGGGGGAGGGGGCGTCAGGCCCCCTTGCTCCTATTATTTACGTGCCTGGTTAAAAATGAAACATTTCATAATATTATTCATACATAATCCTCATCAGTTCCATGGCCTACTTAGGCCGTAGGTGTCCACTTTCTGAAAACATACATAATAGGTAGACAACAATAAAACAGCATTTGATTGAAATATCTGTTCACTCCTTTTTCCATCTTCCGGGGTTTTCTGGCAATTCCAAATCTAAATATATGCCCTATTTTGCAGTTAATGAAATGTTATTTTACGGCCACATCGGCCATACATAACTTAACATAATTTAACCGCATCTGGGATCATGATAAAGACTGGCTACTGTGGTTGTGCTGTCGCAATATTCGTTTGCCAAATCTTGGATCGCAACGGAACTTGATGCTGAAATAAGGGAAAGTAAAGCTCACAGAAACATTCATTTTGCCGCAGCTCAGGGGTAAGTAGAGTTTATTTTTAGTTTCATCCGATTCAAGTTCCCATATAATTGCTTATGCCAATTGTATTTCACTCATTGTTAACATATAGGTAGTTTCTTGAGGCCAAAATTGACAACTCCGCTTATGTTTCATGGCTTTTTATATTTAATGTTTTGGGAAAGAGTGTTTAATGCTGTACCCACATGCTCCAGTGGCTTTAATTTGGTTATAATATTTCTGTTCACGATTCTTTTCAATTTGTGGCTGCCTTCCTTGTCAAACCTAATACTCCTATGAAACTCCTTTCACCATGCAATTCCCATCCCATTGATGATGATTATGAAGTATTTTTCCATTGATTATCCAGGGTATCCGGTGCTTATCCTTATGTTCTATATGACTAGGGGTCATCACTCGCTTCGCTCGTTCGCCCCAGCCTGTCAAGTAAAAAAAGCTTAATCTGGTTGGCGCTCTTTGTGCGCTGCATTCGCTGACGCTCATGCCCCTTTCAACCCCACGTACAATGGGTTAGCTCGCTGCGCTCGCCTGTCCATCTATTATGAAGAAACATTGACTGATAGGGCGCACTTTGTGCGCTGCATTCGCTTATGCTCATGCCTCTTTAAACCCCACTTACAATGGGTTAGCTCGCTGCGCTCGCCTGTCTATCTATTATCAAGAAACATTGACTGGTAGGGCGCACTTTGTGCGCTGCATTCGCTTCACTCATGCCTCTTTCAACCGCACGTACAATAGGTTAGCTCGCTACGCTTGCCTGTCTATCTATTATCAAGAAACATTGACTGATAGGGCGCACTTTGTGCGCTGCATTCGCTTCACTCATGCCTCTTTCAACCGCACCTACAATAGGTTAGCTCGCTACGCTCGCCTGTCTATCTATTATCAAGAAACATTGATTGATAGGGCGCACTCCATGCGCTGCAATCGCTTACATTCATGCCCTTTTCAACCCCAGTTTCAATGGGTTAGCACGCTGCGCTCGCCTGTCTATCTATTATCAAGAAACATTGACTGATAGGGCGCACTTTGTGCGCTGCATTCGCTTTGCTCATGCCTCTTTCAACCGCACGTACAATAGGTTAGCTCGCTACGCTCGCCTGTCTATCTATTATCAAGAAACATTGACTGATAGGGCGCACTTCGTGAGCTGCATTCGCTTCGCTGATGCCTCTTTCAACCCCACGTACAATGGGTTAGCTGGCTGCGCTCGCCTGTCTATCTATTATCAAGAAACATTGACTGATAGGGCGCACTTCGTGCGCAGCATTCGCTTCGCTCATGCCTCTTTCAACCCCACGTACAATAGGTTAGCTCGCTGCACTCGCCTGTCTATCTAGTATCAAGAAACATTGACTGATAGGGCGCACTTCGTGCGCTGCAGTCGCTTCGCTCATGCCTCTTTCAACCACAGGTACAATGGGTTAGCTCGCTGCACTCGCCTGTCTATCTATTATCCAGAAACATAGACCAGGGTTGTCAGATTGAAATCTTCAAAAGTCGAGGCTCAAAAAATCCCGAAATCCGTTGTTTTAAAAATAAAATTCCCAAGGTCCAATTTTTTCTTTGGAAATGACGTCATTCATGCAAAATAGCAAAGATCCTGAGATTTCAGATTTCAGATTCTGAGATTTCAATTTTTTTTAAGTCTTCCGGTATCGATGTTTACAATTTATCAGCGTTTACAATTTTTCCAGTTGCCGCAATCTACAGCCCTTTCTGTTTATTTGTTCAGTTTGAATGAAAATATGACTGGTTTTGTGAATATTCAAACAAAGTAGAAAGTTTCAGATACACTTCTAAAATTCCCAAGAAAAATCCCAAGGTTTTTTTCGATAAAATAATTCCCAAGGAAAATCCCATCAGCCTCAAAAAATCCCAAGATCTTGGGATAAAATCCCAAGTCTGACAACCCTGACATAGACTGATATGGCGCACTTAGTGTGCTGCATTCGCTTCGCTCATGCCTCTTTCAACCCCACGTACAATGGGTTAGCTCGCTGCGCTCGCCTGTCTATCTATTATCAAGAAACATTGACTGATAAGGCGCATTTCGTGCGCTGCATTCGCTTACGCTCATGCTCCTTTCAACCCAACGTACAATGGGTTAGCTCGCTGCGCTCGCCTGTCTATCTATTATCCAGAAAGGTTGACTGATAGGGCGCACTTCGTGTGCTGCATTCGCTTCGCTCATGCCTCTTTCAACCCCACGTACAATGGGTTAGCTTGCTGCGCTCGCCTGTCTATCTATTATCAAGAAACATTGACTGATA
The DNA here is from genome assembly GCA_013076295.1 of Sanderia malayensis. NCBI lineage: Eukaryota > Metazoa > Cnidaria > Scyphozoa > Semaeostomeae > Pelagiidae > Sanderia > Sanderia malayensis. The sequence goes on from RQOL01000915.1 coordinate 1,017,321, forward strand.
GGGCGCACCTCGTGCTCTGCATTCGCTTACGCTCATGCCTCTTAGAACTCTACATACAATGGGTTAGCTCACTGCGCTCACCTGTTTATCTGTCTGTCTATTGTTGCATTGACATGCAACATTGGATCATAAGAGGGCAATTGACCTTTGAAAGCACAAAACCTTAGGTGAAGGGATAGTAACAATTTGAATGAATGTAAATTGTAACTTTGGGTAGGTTAGCAGAACAATGAACTTAAATTTTGCTCTATCATTTGAGCAAGGATAGTTGTCTCCCAAAGATAAAAGTAATACATTGTTATTGTGTCCCAGATCAGTCTATGAGGCAATAACATGACACAAAAGCTAATTAAATTACAATGTGATAGAAACTTACATAAACAGAATTCTCCTTTCATGAGTTTTTCAAGGATTTCTTTGACTTTTCATGCATAGTGTGGTTAATGTTTGTTTCAGTCATTTGACATTTGCATGGTGTGAATAGCAAGTATTAGTGACATTGACAGCTTTGGTTAATCACTTCAGTATTTGTTTCACTAAGAATCATATAGGAAAAAGGAAGAATTAATAATAAATGAAATGACAATATGATAGTTATAGGGTAATAGGACAACATGATAGCTTTGCAGCCATATTCATCAATAGCCCTTGCGGATTAGATGAAAAACAAATGTTTGAAATGCAAACTGAGTGAAAATCATCTTCCCACTGGTCTATGAATGCTTCATCCATCATCAGTATTGAAAATAACAATAGTTTGATGAGGATGTCAATATAATTTTCTTGTGACACATACATGGAGGCAATGAACAAAAGGAATCAATGAATTGGTAAATACTTCAAGAATTATTTTAAATCCAAGCTAACACTGGGAGGCACACGTAGTCAGGGCATCAACAATCTATTTTGGAAGCAAATAAACTATAAAGGTATTAAATAACTAATCAAAATTTTCGATTTCGTTGCAATCAGTAAATTTTTCATGGCCTAACCAAAATTAAGATGGTTTAACAATTTGATGAAATTGAATTGGGAATAGTAACCTATTCCCACTGAAAGCCATTGTTCTACTCTCAAACTGGCTAAGATGTAGAGAGTGCGAGGAGGCTCGCTGTTTGAGAGAAGAGGAGTTGGCTCAGTGCCGTCGCTGCGGGAGGTGGGAGGGTCAATTTCGGTCTATACACGCTAAACGCTAGTGGAGACTGAGAAGGGGTATAGAACGCGCTGACCGCTATTATATAATGTGCGAGGCTGTCTCTGGTCCAGGGCTATCTAGCGCGGTACCCACAGGGGTATAAGAGTGGTGAAAGAGCTTTGGTTCTCGTCCGAACGAATGTACCTTCAGTGAGAATAGTAACCTATTCCCACTGAAAGCCATTGTTCTACTCTCAAACTGGCTAAGATGTAGAGAGTGCTTCGTCGGCAGTAGTCTGAAAGCGAACGGCTCACGGTACCAGCAAGAGGATACTCAAGAAAAACAACATTCTATAGCTGTATCGTAGTTGTACTCTCCAATACTCAGAAAAATCCAAAAACTTACAAAGTAGTGGAATGGACTAGGAAGGGAGTAAGGGAGTGAAGCCTGCTAAGGAATTCATTGTCCGGAAATCGGAGCCAATCGAGGAGGCACTCGAAGAGGCTTCTGCAGCAAGTCGGGAAACCAGATCATGGACAGCAAGAATCTTGTCGCACTGTGTGTAATGAGATGCCATGCCATCAGATTTCCAGCCAATGAACGTAGCGATTTCAGAGGGGGGAACGCCAAGCAAAGCGAGAGTAATTGAACAACCACTACGAATACCGTGCGCTGTCTCCCCCTCGAAAATGGACAGGTCTTCCATGTGTTTACGAAGTCGATTGGAGACCGCGGAGCCCGTGAATGCAGCGTTTGAGATAAAACCGCGGGCATCTAAAGTTCTGAACAAGAAGCCCGATGTCAGGTCAATTTTCATCAGTCTTGCTAGGTGCAGGTATAATTGAAGGTTGGTCACCGGGCAGATTGACGAGCGGCCCAGGCGTCTGATAGAGAAGACATGGCGGTCATTCCCCCGCAAGGTTTTTCCAACGACTTGATTGAACACAACTGTAGATTTTTCGGGAGAGATCATTATGTCACTCGACTTTACGCGTCCCAAGTCGGACGCTCTATTCCCGGAGAAAAAATCGATGCTAAGGAACGCCAGGTCTCGCGCAAGGGAGTATAAGAGGGATGGGGAGTCTCCCGAAGAAAGGATACGGGACTTTAAGTGGTTGCAAATTTTCTCTAGTTTGTCCATAAAAAGGGGAGAAGCTTGCCGCGGTGAAACTCTGGCTATAGATTGCTGTTCTTTGACAATCGAAAGGTAATCTTTAACTGAATGGTGAGCTGCCGGATTACCCAGGTTGAGGTCTTCATTCCACGAGGTTCCCCTACCGTTGCTTTTGAAGATTTTGCGCAGTTTTCCAATGTAACTGTAGATTGTACCTGCAGCCAGGCCTCGATAGCAGTTGCAAGCACCGGTCGGACCCTTTGATTGACACTCATCCGTGTGTGAGATGGTCTTTCCCGATTGGTCTTTCCAGATTAGGAAATCTATGATATCTTGGGGGGCAGCTGAAGCGATGGTCTTCTTGAGAGGGAGAGACCATAGAAAGGATTCCAACTGGAGCTGCATGGCCGACGCCTGTCTTTGATAAGGTTTTTTCTGCTTGAAGTCACGTAGGTCGCCCTTTCGCCCCTCGATTTTGGACGGGTCTACATGTACGAGGGGGGGAGGATCGGCAATGTTCGAGACTGCTGGACTGCCGCATTGTTGGCAAAAGCGATAGTCAAAATCGTTGGGGTATAGGCATGTAACGCAACGTGTAGCCGGTTTCCAGGTACGCGGAACATGGAGGAGCTGTAAGGCGGGAGAGAGAGAGAAAGTGGGTGAGAACAGGAAGAACAAAAAAGAAAATAGACCAGGATCCACTAAATGTATCGTGAATGATATAGTAACAAATAGAAATACAATAGCGGCCACATAACCCATACCGCGAGGTTAGATATGGCCTCAATTAAAAAATTAATTAGCTGATCCATACAAAACATACAACACGATCAAAATTGAAGTGCGAAGGCCCACAGGTCCCATTGAAGGGGCTTATCGTGCCAGTTAAGCGTTTTAGAAGGGGGGTACTGCAAAATACCAGGCTGGCGCTTGGAACCAAGTAGAATCTTCTTAGTTCTGAGAGATGTCAGGATTGGCCACCAAAACTTTCTGGGGCAGATGTCTGGTGCGATCAGAGAGACAGAGCAACCTGAGCCTCGTAAGAACCTCAGGAGAGGTCCTATTAACACAAAGGAGGGGAATACGTAATACTGGTGCACAGGGGAAAGCTCTTGAGCAAAGACATTTGTGGCACATGCTTCTTCGCAAGGGAACGGTGAGTAGAAGGGTAATTTGATGCCATTTCGGTCTCTACGGGCATTGTCAGGGATGGCCATCAGGTCGAACGTGTGCGGACCAAACGAGCGATCCACTAGGAGCCAAGCAGTGTCTGAGAGCCGACAGTCAATATCTGAGTGAAAGCGTGAAAGTTCATCTGCTAATTGCTCTTCTGAGGGAACAAAGTGCAAGTGGAGGGTGATATTCAGCTGGAGAGAGAGTTCGAATATGCTTTTTATTGCTTCATTGAGAGAGGGGTTGCGGCCTCCCTCGTTATTCCAGAAGTGGAGGAGGTTTGTGTTATCCACAAGCGCATCTACGTGGGCGTTGGTGATCTGGTTGCGGAAAGCCAGGATTGTGCGAAACAGGGCCTTGGCTTCCCTAACAGCAATGGAGGTCTTCTTTTCAGCATTCGACCAGTAACCTCGTGATTCTAAGCGTTCGCCGGGTAAGGACAAAACACCTCCCCAACCTGAGTTGGAGGCGTCTGAGGAAATGGAGAGGCTGAAATGTCGCTCAGAGCGCCAAGGGATATATCCGGACCACGAGTCCAGAAAGCGCCAATGCATGAGCTCCGATAGAAGCTGTTCCCGGATGGACACAGGCCTTGAGGATTTTATGCCCCGGCTGATTGCGCTATTGACCTCGCGACAATAGAGGCGTGCTGCCGGAACTGCTAGAGACAGAGATATAGCTTTCCCAGCGAAGCGTTGCAGGGTCTTGACCGAGGCAGATTTTGAGGCAATGAGCGACTCTCGGAGTGTGGCGAGTTTTTCGATTTTCTCTGGTGGAACCGTGAAGGACTGTTTAGCAGAGTCAGCTATAAATCCCAGGAAGGTGAGTTGTGGGGTTGGACGTAGGATGGATTTTGTCAAGCCAATGAAATAGCCACACTGCACCAGGACAAGCGCTGTGCTGAAGATTGCAGCATTGGCCAAGTCGTCATTAGTCCACGGAGCCGCGGGCGTGCTGTGTAAGCGGAGTTGTCCCACATGACGATCGTCAATGTATTGCGTGATGGGGATGCCAAGAGAACGGATGAAATGTGAAGCAGCTAAGCCTGTGGAGTGGTAGATATATGCACTCGGAGCCCACCCAAACGGCAGTGAGTTAAATACGAAGTACCATCCCTGCCAGCATAGACCAAAGAATGTTCTGCTCTCTTCCGTAAGAAGTATGTGGTCATAGCCGAACTTATCGTTTAACTTAGTTTGGAGGTGATCTTGCTCCATATAGCGGGGTAAGTCGGTGATGCTGTCCAGCTTGATAGACGGGAATGGCATCCACAGATTGAGGAATCGTTCGTCATGGCAGAGGCGGGGTTTGGAGGGCTCTACTGTTAAGGGCATTACGAGGTGGGGGGGAGAGCACTCTCCCACTCGTCCCCAAACTGAGAGAGACCCATTGGTGACTCTTTCTAGGATGGTGGAGGAGATAAACACCTCAAAGTTGTTGCAGGAGTTGTTGTTGTTGAAGCACGCCTGTGGTGGTCGATTTGTGTCAAAATTTTGGCCCTTGAAAGACCCTTTGAATGGCGTGAAATACTCAAAGACCAACACACCCTGTTTTATGGTGCGAAGAATTGTATCTCTGTGGGGGTAGCCAGAAGTGATCGTGTCCCACGCGTGTTCGTGGTGGTGTAAGTTTCCGGCGATGAAAGAATTCGGGTCTCGGAAAACTATGTCCGCTGCTGATGGTTTTACCCCTCCTTCCCCAATGTGATTGAGGCTGGCTAACGGGGCTGAGTGGCCGGATCTGCAGGCCTTCCCTCGAAATCACACCATTTTACCTTTCTTGGCTGGTTGTTACGTTGAACATGCAATAGTCGAGTAGAGAATGACAGAGCCAGAGGCTACGTAAGATAGGAAAGGAAAATGATGGAAAAAGAAAATTAAACCGAAGGAGAAGGCCCCCAGATCCAGCCACTCAGAACAGACCAGCGTGAAGCCACGTTATAAGACCCTTAGTTGGGTCCCCGAGTGGCTGGCAGAGGGTCATAAGAAGATAAAAGCGCGGGATGATGTATCATAGAAACAGGATGGTAGGCAACCCAAAGAATAAAAAGGCACGAGTGAAGAAACAAACATATAATATGATAAAACCGGAATAGTGAACATTGAAAAAATTTAGAATAGTATCATAGAATCACAGTGACAAATAAGGAAGTACATGGTAAAAAGTAAAGCATAACATTGGGAAAAAAGTTTAATATCGTTTGTGTGGCCTTGACGGTCCCCCGCCGTCTGCATTGAAACGTTGCCTTCTGAAACAATGGGCTGCCATGTGGCCCGTGGCATTGCAGATAAAGCAACGTCGTTGTCTCCCCTCTTGTTGACGATCCGGAACCTGGTATGGACCTGGCCTGAGAGGTTGGGACATGAGGCTGGGCGGCTGTTGGCGTGGGTGGCACCTTCACAATAATAAGATCATGGGTAAAGCAGGTCTCTCTGTGAGTCTGATCATACTATGACATCACAGCACCTTCACAATAATAAGATCATGGGTAATGCAGGTCTCTCTGTGAGTCTGATTATACTATGACATCACAGCGCCTTCACAATAATAAGATCATGGGAAAATGCAGGTCTCTCTGTGAGTCTGATTATATTATGACATCACAGCACCTTGATAATAATAAGATAATGGGTAATGCAGGTCTCTCTGTGAGTCTGATCATACTATGACATCACAGCACCTTCGCAATAATAAGATCATGAGTAAATGCAGGTCTCTCTGTGAGTCTGATTATACTATGACATCACAGCACCTTCACAATAATAAGATCATGGGTAAAGCAGGTCTCTCTGTGAGTCTGATCATACTATGACATCACAGCACCTTCACAATAATAAGATCATGTGTAATGCAGGTCTCTCTGTGAGTCTGATTATACTATGACATCACAGCCCCTTCACAATAATAAGATCATGGTTAAATGCAGGTCTCTCTGTGAGTCTGATTATATTATGACATCACAGCACCTTGATAATAATAAGATCATGGAAAAATGCAGGTCTCTCTGCAAGTCTGATTATACTATGACATCACAGCACCTTCACAATAATAAGATCATGGGTAATGCAGGTCTCTCTGTGAGTCTGATCATACTATGACATCACAGCACCTTCACAATAATAAGATCATGGGTAAATGCAGGTCTCTCTGTGAGTCTGATTATACTATGACATCACAGCACCTTCACAAGAATAAGGTCATGGGGTAATGCAGGTCTCTCTGTGAGTCTGATCATACTATGACGTCACAGCACCTTCGTGAGTGATGAAGACCACGTGGGGCGCAGGGTCTTCTATGAGTCGAAACAAAAACCGTGGACATACTCTGACCTCACAGCACCTCCGTGAATAATTGCACCTTGTGTAAAGCAGGTCCCTTTGTGAGGCTAAACAGACTGTGACATCGCAGCCCTTAGTAATCACTGACAACCACGGGAACGGGTGGAGGTTGTTGTCGACATGGTATAAGCAAATTGTACATGAAAATTGTTGACCGCAATGAATGGATATGGTGTCTCTGGGCACCTCTGTGGGTGCTGGACACGTAGGCCAAAGTCGTTACCCTTTATAATTAGCGTGGCGTGTGTAATCGATGTGACCTGGACCCGTTGTGAAAACCGTAAAATTTTGTCACGCCACGGTTCTGCGATTAGGAAATCGGGGATGGAAAGGCCACCGAACACGGCAGTATGGCTGCTATAGTAGGAATGAGGGGGGGGACCAATGGACAACAACGGTGCCAACAGCTTGGGTGCCCGTGTATTGCAATAGTAAATGTGTCGTCCACGGATGTATACATGCGGCTTGGTAGCCAACTAGCTGGTGAGGGTCAGCGGGTAGGGGGAAAATGGGCCCACATCGTGCAGCCCTATGCCGAAACGTGGACATGAGGACACACATTGCGTGAGATGGCCTAAACCGCTAGAGTAAATTGCCCTCCGTGTGGTAGGTATTTGACCAAATGTAAACAATGTGGGGTACGCACTAATGGAAAGAAATACTTGTCAGGTCATACCGCATTCTTTGCGGTAGCAAAGGAAACGAATGGTTTGGCCGAGGTGTGCGCGAGCCCCTGAAAAGCAATGGCGGGGAAAACGAAAACAAGCATGCACTATGTATAAAGTGGCACCGGAGATGTTGTGAAATATGCGCCCCTGGATTTTGGGCCAGGCCCACTACAAAAATGGGGCGAGGAAGTACCGCCGAGCCGGGCCGGGTAGAAAATTTGTTGAGTGTCGTCCCGTTTGAGCCTTGTGTACAATTGTTGAACAGAAAAATAGCCTGTAAAGTGGCGAAATAAAACAAGAGGATGTGAATAACAAACAGGAAGGCGCCGCCAGATAATTAAAATACAAGTATAATGCAAAGGTTGGTATAGTGCGAAAACATATAAGAAAGGGGGTGCAGCATGTGGGGTAGTGGGTAAAAATAAAAAGGGGGGCCTAGCACAGTGGCGAGATTAGGGTGACAGGGAGCACGCCCGTGGCAGAATACGAAATACGAGACCCCCGGCGATACGCGCACGTACAGAAAACCGGTGGGGTGGGGAAATGTACACGAGGAAGCAAGGTAGCAACGAAGTGGCCTCTAAATAAAATACCGGTGCTATACGGGTTGGTACAGTGCGAAATACATAAAGAAGGAGGTGCAGCGTGGGAGGTAATGGGGAGAAATAAAAGGGGGGCACCGTGGCCCAAATGGGCGACGAGTATTATACCCGTGGTAGATATGAGATACGATACCCAAGGTGATACGTATAACTACAGGTATGTGATAAAGGTTTTATAATGCGAAATACAGATAAAAGCATTATAGCTCATGGCAGATACGAAATATAAATCCACAGCGTTACGTGCACATAACAGAAAAACAAAACCGGTGGGGTTGGAAAATATACACGAGGAAACAATGTAGCAAACAAAACGGTCCGTACCGCGCGGTGACTAAGCATGACGATAGAGGCAAATGATACGCGCCACGTAACACAAAACCCAAATACGTAAGAGGATGAAAATGTCGGAAAACAAAACTCACATTCTCTCCTTGCACCAGAGGGTCGACTTGGATATCTTCTCTTGGGGCTACGGCTGGTCTGGGTTCGGCTTGGACGTCTGGTCGGCCAGGCTGAACTGCAGCTTCGATAGCATCAGCGTGGACAGCAACTGGGGGTTGAGCTTGTGGGCCATTGTTGGGAGCAGCCATTTTTGATAAACGAAGAAATAATGTACGGGCAGCGACGGCGAGATAATACGAAGGAGAAATTTCGGTCTATGCACGCTAAACGCTAGTGGAGACTGAGAAGGGGTATAGAACGCGCTGACCGCTATTATATAATGTGCGAGGCTGTCTCGGGTCCAGGGCTATCTAGCGCGGTACCCACAGGGGCATAAGAATGGTGAAAGAGCTTTGGTTGTCGTCCGAACGAATGTACCTTCAGTGAGAATAAGTTAAAAATCAAGTATAAGTGTATTACCTGTAACATACATTGAACATGTCCCCTGTAAATTTGGAAATAGTTTCCCAATTATAAGTTGTCCTGTTTGATTATCTTTTTGTGATGCAAAGCCAAGCTGTTTCAAATTCATATTTCAAAAGTTATCGTTGAGCATTGATGGAAAAGAGGCCAAAGTTTTTCAACGACCTCGTTTCAATGGCGCATAAAGGGCTATTATTGGCGAAGAAGAAGAGCAGAAATGCATCTCATTAAGAACGCACATTGACGAAGCTCAATTAGAAGAGAATAGATTAATCCTGTATTGTTTTTGCATATAATGTATTAGTACATAAACGGTAAAAAGTAAGTATCATTCATGATAGCTTAAGCTTTGTGCTACAAACAACTATAAAAAACTTTTGGCATACAATTTCATAAAGGTAAACAAGAGCTTTAACATGCATGAATAAATATGTACACATACTTCTGATGTCCATTTAATGTTCATGTTTTATAAATGGAATAGTGAACATGAATGAGAGATAATTTGTCCCGTCTGTAAATAGTATTGATTTCTTCATCATGTGGAGTGTTCAGAGATGTCGACAGCATTGTTCAATAGGAATTCATACTCACGTGGCACACATTAATGCGTTTTCACCATTAAGTTTGGTAGTAGTATAAAAAGAAGATTGCCGGTTACATTAGTTTAAAGCTCGAACACCAACTTCAAGGGGTAACCTTTGTTCCAGGTTTCTTTGTTCATGAAAATTGCAAAATTGGAAGATGCTCCAGAACAGGACATAACATTTGAGTATGATCAATCATTGAAAAAGAAAGATGCCATCAAAGTTACAGTGGAAGATGCCAAAAGTTTATCTGTACCAGCTGATCCCGTCAAAATTCTTGGCCGCATCACCTTCACAGGAAAGCAGGAGAGCCTTCATTCCAAGGGCAGAGCACTGGCAAAGCAAGAATGTATTTTAACTGATGAAACAGGATCCATCCGATTTGTTCTTTGGGAAAATGACATTTCGGTTATTGCCTCAGGAGAAGCATACAGGATTGAAAATGCAGTCATCAAAAGATTCAATTATCAAAATTATGTTACACTGAATCGTGAATCAAAGGTACATGAATTAGAAAACCCGACAATGACAAAAAAAGATGATGTGTCATCATTGCCACAAGCAACTACAAAATCTGTTCTTTGCCCTGCGAAGGGAATACAGAATTTTAAGAAGATGTTGACATGTGTCAAATGTCACAGAAATATTATCCCGACTGCCCGCAAAATTATCAAATGCTGTGAATGTAACACCACACAGCTCACTGCCAACTGCGAAAAGACAGCCATTGTAAGTGCGTTATTCACCGAAGCTGAGAACAACAGAACAGTTCTCCTGACCAACGATGTTCTGAAACAGATCCTGCAGACCATGCCAGATTGTCAAGAGGACTCATTTGATGCACAAGATGATGATCTTTGCGAACTTCTTCTAGCATGCGAAGGCACAATCTCAGTAAACATGAATTATGTTGCACAGCTGTATTCACCACCAAATGAGTAACTTTGGTCTTCACTTTTACATGCCCTTTTTAATAAAACATTTTCAAATTTCAACAACGCTAACTATATCTGACACAAATTACATATATATACATATATATATATTATATATTTTAATAATATTCCTAGTTTCCAGTTGACGCATTTTCCTCATTTTAATTTTAAATTGCTTTCACTTGAAACTATTTTATTATTTTGCATGAAAGCAATGCAATATATTTATTCACTTGCCCAAGAAACTATTGCTTCTGGCAAGCAATCCACCCCCCTCAAACGCCTCAAGCAAGACACTAAAAACGCTTTTACGTAAAACTAATCATGTTACATTGATAACGCTCTGTTGAAAGCATACGCGCTCTATTCGCCTTATAACCTCGTATGAAAATTAGTTAGGCCACATTGTACAAAAACAAGAACCACAACATCCCCAATCCACAATAACGCCATAAAAATGAAAAAAAGGTACCCTAATAGGATAATCTTGGGTTCTTCTTACGTTCTTTCTGGGTTGTTCAGCTTGTTCTTGGGGCTTGGAGGTTGTTCTGGGTGGTTCTCGGGTTGTTCTTGGGGTTTTCGGACTGTTCTTGGGTTGTTCAGCCTGTTCTTGGGCTGTTCAGCCTGTTCTTGGGTTGTTCCGCTTTTTAGTAACGACGATCTCGTATATGTATTCCGTTTCATATGAAAAGTTTGGCGGCACAACGCATTTGCTACTATTTCTCCGCGGCACAACGCATTTGCTACTACAATATTGCTGGTAATGTGTTAGCGTTTTGCATTAAATCAAAGTCATGTATGCTGCAGGGAAACAATTTCTAATTTCTGCTCACACCGCGATTAATCCCTTATCACAATCGAGGTTGACCACAGCAATTTGCTCACAACTTTCTTTCTGCCAGTAACACAACATCCTATCAATGTCTCCCTATCTCCCAACTTTGCAACAAGGGCACTTTGCAAACTGTGAGTTTGCCAAAAGGGCACTTTGATTTGTTGTTGAAGTAACATGGTAAAACTATACATCATTTTGTTGCAAATAGATTGGAGAGTGAGGCTGGTTAATTTGTTTATTTCTTTAGCTCCTCACGTGGACAAAAATAAAAAAATTCAGAATGTGACCAAAGACGAAAAATTGTGTTTTGAAGATTTCCTGGAATAAAATTTTTTTTGTGCAAGATAGAAGAAAATAAAATGGATAATCTCACTCACAGGGCTATTCTGGGCAATTTGATACCCTATTTGCTTGCTGTTGATGATGCTATAAAAAAATGGGGCATTCAGAACTAGCCCCTACTTTTTGACACATTAACACCAGTTACCATGGAAACTAAGCACCTAATTAAAATTTGGTTGTTAATTTTGAATTCAGCAGATAAAAATGACTATGTTGTGAAAGTTTCAGCTTGTTTTCTTGTGTGGTTCCAAAAATACGTTTTAGGGTAGTGACAAGAAGCAGACGACAAGCAGAAATCAATACAATCCATAACGATGTCAAAGACTTGGAGCTATATGTGTCGGGAATCTTCAGGGCAAAAACCACTTTGTCCGATAGTTTCTAGGAGACTGTATATACGCACACTGACCAACTAACGTAGGCGAAATTCCCTAATTACCTTAACCTACTTATGAGAAAGGACGTGGCAACAAATCTAATACAATAACGGTAAACTTAAGGCTGACAGAGACTCTCTCAACAATGTGAATTAAAAACTACGCAATAAACGTATTATAAACGACTAAATACCTTAAAATACGTAAATCGAACAGTTAGACCCCCCAGTGGTCTCTTATTTCAACACAACTCCACGCCTTACGCATGAACAACATAAATATCACGATACCTCAGATGTATCCGTGACTTTAGTCCTTTGTTCCTCTTGCTGCGTCAGTTTCTGTTGACCGTAATGTTCAAGCTTTATACAAACAACTCTCGTCTATTTCTTGATTATTCCATTGATCAATCAATCAGCTTCTTAACAATATTAGAGTTGCAACAATTGAACTAGCCAGGTTTCCTAGACGATATCTAATGACCAAATACCAGTCCGTGATACCTCTCCAATTGGAACCTTACTATAGGGGAGCAAGCACCCATATATATATCTTACCTTGGGAATTACCCCACTACGTAATACAAATCATTTACATGAACAATTAAAGATACACTAACAACAGCATGATTTCGTCCCATCTAGAAACAGTTTTGCGTGCGAATTCTGTTCGACGTGCTTACTTCTACAACATCGTGACACCTAAACGAGGCCCTTACGTAATTGTCCTCACACTCCCCCTCTACAGTCATGTCACTTCGCATCCATCACTGTTCTAGAACTTCGATCAGCTCGTTGTACTTGCTAATCAGCACATATGGTCCTTGCAACTGTATCAAAATTAACAGCATTCCCAAAGAAGTAAATGAGAAAACAGAATCTCTGGTGATTGAATTAGGTAAAAAGCTAAGGGGGGAATGCATTGGTAGCGAGAATCAGGCGTGTCACAGTGTTGGACCCAAGAACGATGCTTCTATAATCTGCAAATTTGCAAATTGGAAATTGAGAGATTCCTTCTAGTGAGGTTGATAAGCCAAGGAATCATGCAAATCGCGATAAAAGCATGAAAATTTGTGAATCTACCAAGTTTGATATGCTTAGCAAGAGAAGATATAGACCTCTTCTAAAATAAGCCCCCTTGTGCTATTTTAGCTTAAAGTACTTGTACCTAGTCCTCCAATGACGCTACTGAGTAAACTCGCTCTGTTTCATCATGAAGGCAATGAAACTTGGTAAACCTATACAGTTTGGTGTGCTAATTAAGATAAAAGTAATTACCCCAAGCTAGAAACAATGCTTATGCAATTTTTAGACTGGGGTAGTCGTACCTTGTCCCCCAAAACATCCTGTTACTGTATCTTATTAAGACACAGCTCTAAAGCCATGAAACATTTGATAAAACAGTCATGAAACTCGGTAATATGCCAACAAAAGTGAAGTGTATCCCAACCTCAGAAAAATGTTCAAGGTCAGAAAACCCAAAGTCAAGATCCACCAGAAATGCAAAATATTTCTCATGAAGCACATCATGTAGAACTTGACTCTATTATCAATATGAGTGGTCTTAAAATGCTCCATATCAACATAAATGGCCTACTGGGAAAATTAGATTTTGTAAAAATAATTGCAGAGAGAACTAAATTTGATGTACTGAGTGTAAATGAAACAAAGATTGCTGAAGATATTGAAGATGAAGACATCAGTTTGCAAGGATACAAGGTATTCAGAAAGGACAGAAATTGGTATGGTGGGGGTGTCCTCATGTATGTGTCAGAGGCATTGGAATCACTCAAAGTAGATGACTTAGAGGAAGAGCAGATAAAGGGTGTCTGGGCAAAGATAAGTCTCAGAAGAAATGCTCCAATTGTTGTGGGAAGCATTTATAGACCACCCAGAAGTGGCAGTAACTTGAGAGACATTGAAGTATTACATGTTTACTTAGATCAGGTAAGAATAAAGCTGGAAAAGACAAAGGAAATCTATATATTTGGGGACTTAAACTGTAATATGTTGAGGAAAAATGGCCTTTCATCTATTATAAAGGATATCTGTAATACACTGGGTGCTGTACAACTGATAAATGAGCCTGCAAGAGAAACTGAGAGTACTTCATCTTTGATTGATATCTTAATTACAACAAAGGAGGAGTTCATCAGAGAAAGTGGAGTAATCAAGATATCAATAAGTGATCATTATATGGTGTATGCAATTAGGAAAGGAAAGAAAGTCAAACTGCCCCCTAGATTTTGGAGTCAAGAACTTTTAAGAATTTTAACCCTGAGAAATTTACCAAAGATTTAGCATCCTTAGACTGGTCAGAGCTATACCTTCAATCTGAGGTGAATAAGTATGCTGAAATATTTACTAGAAACATCTTACAGGCTGCTGATAAACATGCACCAAAGAGAACCATTAGAGTGGACGGTATAGTACATAACACATTCTCAGATGAACTGATTATGCTTATGAAAGAAAGAGACAAGGCAAGGCTTATAGCAAGTAGATCAAAAAAGGATGAAGATTGGACAGCTTTCAAAAAGCTTAGAAATAAAGTAACCAACACCAAAAACAAAGAAAAGAAGGCGTATTTTAAAGATCAAATAGAAAATGCAAAGGATAGCAAAGAGATGTAGAGGAAACTCAAGGAATTGGTTCCTAACAGGAGTAAAAAGGTGGTTGAAGTGAAAAAGTTATGAATGAAGAAAAAGAAGAAACAGATCCAAAGAAAATTGCTAATTTATTTAATAAGTTTTTTGGGGGTATTGCGGCCAATCTTGCTGAGAAAGTTATAAAGAATGACAAAGTTGAGTCTCTTAAAAAAGGATCATCGAATCTTTCAAATTCGGAGCAACAACACCTAAAAAAGTTAGCGAGATAATAATGAAACTAAAAAATGGCAAATCTACAGGAGTGGATGGAGTGAGTGTTAGACTACTAAGAGCTGGGGCAGCAGTACTTAGTCTACACCTATCATACATTCTAAATCTTTCACTTGAAGCTGGTGAGGTGCCGGAATGCTGGAAGTGCAAACGCACTGTTCCAATTTATAAAGGTGCAGGATCAGAAATGAACTGTAGTAACTATAGACCCATGTCAATACAGCCAATACCACTCAAGGTTTTGGAGCAAGTTGTAAATGAGCAGTTACACAACTATTTGATGAGGTTGAATCTCTTCAGTACGTACCAATCTGGTGTTTGGAAGTCTCACTCGACTGCCACAGCTGTAATAGATGTATCCGATTATATCCACGAAAAGATTGGCCAAGGGTATTATGTAGGAGCTATCTTTCTGGACCTGGCGAAAGCCTTTGATTGCATTGACCATGGTACTCTCCTTCATAAACGTAGCTGCTAAGGAATTTGTGGGACTGAAAATAGATGGTTTGAGTCATTTTTAAACAAACGAAAACAGTTCACTAAGTTGAATAATGTGAAATCAGATCTTTTAGATGAAGATCCTTATGGTGTACCTGAAGGGTCTGTGTTAGGTCCTCTATTGTTTTTGATGCACGTAAATCACATTACCTATGCCATAAATTGTAAAAACCATCTTTATGCAGATGACACAGTTATGATCATAGCAGAGAGGAGTGCTGAAAATCTTGAAAACATGCTAAATATCGAATTTAGTAAGGCACAAATTTGGCTTTCTAACAACAAGCTGACACCTAACATCAAGAAAACAATGTACATGATCTTCGGAAACAAGAGAAAATTGAACAATTTAAAGAACTTAACATCCGCATAGGAACAGAGCAGATCAAAAGAGCAGAAAGCTGCAAATACTTAGGAGTTCATTTCGATAGTCAACTTAGCTGAAAAAAAACATAACATGTTAAAGCAACGAGTGCAAAAGTTAGCATCAAACTTAGAAGAATAGAGAGAGCTCAACCTCATCTAACATCTCTCACAAAGAAGCTCCTTATCAACAGCCTCGTATTACCGTATTTCAACTACTGCAGTGAAGTTTGGTCTTCTGCCAGCAAGACATGTTTAAAAAGACTTGCAAAGGAATTTAATAAATCTCAAGACCTGCGAGGAAAAAATTGTGATCACAGAGAGAAAAGCCTACTTGAGAAAATACAGAAAAATATAGCAATAATGACATTTAAAAGTTTGAACGATCTCACTACAGTGTGCCTGAAGCAAGGTTTCCAGTATTCAACTAACGTCCATGAGTACAATACAAGATCAGCAACATGTAAAAAGTTACATGTTTCTCAGAAAAGAAACACCCGGGAAATTAGAACATTCCGAGCAAAGGCTATTCAAATATGGAACAGTTGACCGGCAACGAAGTTAAATAGCTTGCTTCAAAAAAATAAATAAATAAATAAATAAATAACTATATTTATACAGGTCATCAGTATCAGCTAATGAAAGCTGCTGTCAATCTGAGACCTGTAGTAGGAACTTAACATAAGTCATAATAAAACTAGTTTAAATAAATTAAAGTAAATGACTTAAAAAATAATTCTTTAGTTTGTTCTTAAAAAGCAATAATGATGTCTCTGTTTTTAACTCGGCAGGTAGTCTATTAAATAGCATTGGTCCTTGAAATTTAAGACTTTTCCTGAAAACTTCAAGCTTGACTTTTGGCACTTCAAGATTGACATTATCACCTCTTGTACCTTTCCCGTGGTTAGTTCTAATGAAATAGTCACAGAAGAGATCAGGACCCAAACCATGTATGCATTTGAATGTAAACAAAACTGCTTGTCTCCTTCTCTCGGATTCTAGAGAAGGCCAGTATCCCGCTGGAGTAGATTGGACAAAAACAGATTTTTTGGCCTTTTCTTGAAGTCTCTCAAGTCTTCTGTTATTCGATGTTGGCAAACAGAGTAACACGGTGTCACAATATGTTACTAAGGGCTTTACCATGCTTTTGTAAATTGTTTCTGCTGCTTCAGTGGTCAGCTTTTGTCGGACGCGTCGAAGGAGTCCTAATCTTTTTGCGGCTTTACGATAGACTTTATCAAATTGTTCCGAAAATGACAATGTTTTATCAACTTGTACCCCAAGGTATTCGTAAACTTCACTGATTGTAATTTCCACTCCATTTATTTCGATTTTAACACTGTCTGCATTTTTAAGCCGTTTCGAAGTTCCATAAAGGACAAATTCAGTTTTCCCTTTTTTCAGGTTGATCACCAGGATGTTTTCTTGCAGCCATGTTGCAACTTGTTGGATTTCTTTATTTATTATCTCTTCAATACTCTTGCTGTTTGCATTCGAGTAATAAATGACGGTGTCATCAGCATACATGAGTACCCGGCAACGCTTGAGCTCTAAGTGAAGATCATTTACATATAGCACGAAAAGAAGTGGTCCTAAAATAGACCCTTGCGGAACACCGCAAGTTACAAAGTTGCTGGTGGATAATGTATTTTCGAAACAAACACGCTGTTTTCGACCAAACAAGTAACTCTCGAACCAAGATAATTCCTCCTTTTCAATCCCGTACAATCCCAATTTTGCTAACAATCTTCCGTGGTTTACTGTATCAAATGCTTTTCGTAGGTCTATATACAGAGAACCCGTGAGTTGGCCTTTATCCATCTGATTTCTTATATAGTCAGTGTAGTATGTCACAGCATGAGTAGTAGAGCAATGTTTTCTGAAACCAAATTGATATTGAGATAAAAGTTTGTTCGTTTCCAAGTAGTGATAGAGTTGATTATGTACGACACGTTCGGCAACTTTAGAGAGAATCTGCAACACTGATATAGGACGGTAGTTGTCAAAGTCCATTTTACTTCCGGATTTGTGCAAAGGGATAACTTTTGCCCTCTTTTCGCAGTCTGGAAAGGTCGAATTATGAAGTGAAAGATTTATAAGATGACACAGAGGATATGCTAATATGTCTTTCGTATCCTTAACAATGCTTGTTGGAATGTTATCAAGTCCTGGTGATGTAGATGACTTCAGGTTACTAATAATGCTGACAATATTGATAGGAGTAACTGCTTGAAATTTAAACACGGTATTTTCTGGATTGAGTAAACGTTTCAAGGATTTCAAGTTATTGCTCTTCCACGTAAAACTTGACAATGATGGCAAGGTCCCCTGAAGTTTAACAGCTATATTTGTAAAAAAGGAACAGAATAGCTCAGCAATGACCTTTTTGTCAGTTATTTTTACACCATTTTCATAGAAGACACTAGATGACTTGGAATTTGTGCTTTTCTTTGATGGAAAACATTTTTTAATTTCCTTCCAGAATCGTTTTGGATTGTACGCATTTTCACTCAATAAGTTCTGATTATATTTCGCAATGCTGGTCCTTAACATTTTTGTGACAGCGTTTCTTTTTCTTCTGTATGCAGACCAATCATTTTCTTTTCCAGATTTTTTAGATTTGGCAAGGAGATAGTCCCGTTCCCTTATTTCTATTTTGAGTTTTTGATTCAGCCATGGACAATCTCTCCCTCTGACAGTTCTTTGTTTGAGAGGGGCATATTTTTCTATAGTAGTTGACAAATATTCTTTGAACAAATTCCATGCTGCATTTGTTTCCTGTATTTTTAGAACATCTTCCCATTGCACTTTGTTCAAATCCGATTTCATTGCTTCTATGTCGTAGTGGGAGTAGTCCCTATAAGTAACTTTTCGTGGCTTAAATTTCATACAATGCATTCTGCGAATGATTCCTGTTATTTCATGATCACTAATCCCAATATTACTAACAATTGACTTCGATATTCTCGTAGAATGAGTGGTTAAAACTACATCAATGAGAGTGCTTGTGTCCTGAGTAACTCTTGTTGATTCCTTAATAACTTGGTCAAGGCCATTCATTTTGATAATTTCTTTAAGAGCTTTGTTTTCTGTCCTCTTCTTATAATTACAATTTAAATCACCTGTCATTATGACTTCTTTGTCTTCGGAAAGAATGATGTTCAACATGTCTTCACATTTTGCGTCAAAATCTTTATTAAGATATTTCGATGTGTCAGGGGGCCTGTAGATTACTCCAAGTAAGACTGATCTTGAATTTTTTATGAACAGTTCAATCCACAAACATTCAACTCCATTTACTTCTAGATCCTTTCTTCGCTGCCATTGAATGTCATCACGAATGTAAACAGCAGTTCCCCCACAAGGTCCTTTTTCCCTATCTTTACGCTCAAATCTATATCCAGAAATTTGAAGCTCTTCATCCAAGATACCATTATTCAAATGCGTTTCCGTGATCCCCAGAAACTGAATATCTTTATTTGTCTTTGTCAACAGTAATCTCAACTGTTCGATCTTTCCAAAGCCAGATAATCCTCTCACATTTTGATGAAAAATCTTTAAACCTCTGCTGCGTGCAAACTTTTTTATGTCAGAAAATAACTCTGGTGTTGGTCCGCGACAAGTCTCAATGTCTCCAGCCATTAACAACAAGAGCAGAGTTAAACTTTTGGACAATCTGAAGCATAGGCCTAAGCGTGGTCTGATGTTCGGTTGTTCACAACTCAAAACCCACAGAGTGGAATAAGTATAGCTCTCCTCCATAGCTGTAGCCTCTCCAACTTGTGATCCATATAATGTACACGTTATACTAGAAAATGCATGCTTCCTCACAAGAAATATTAATACAAGAAACGAAATAAGTAAGAGAAAATCAAAAATGCGACCAACCGCCATATTGTTTAAAGTCCGAGCTCAATTCAAAACTGCTTCAATTCAAAACTGCTCTCTGAACTAGACTTTTATATTTATTTATGACTTTTAGTGTATATCATTAATTTATTTTAGTGTATATTTATTTATTATAAGTATTTATATATGTATATATCTATTGTAAATAGTGACCTACAATTCATAACACTCAATTATATTTACAGTGGGCTCTGGTGTAAAAAATTGGACTTTAGCTCGATTAGTACAGGCTACCAACTTTAATCAGTAACCTGGGACGAATCCAGCATAATATCTGACCGACGCTCCATTGCAGGCATTTGGGCGTGGTCCATGAACTTTTCGTCGGCCACACCCTTCTAGATATTAAATGTAATTAATAACAATTTTGGCACCTCTTGTGCTGATCAAATTTTGCTTTAAAGTGGGCAGTGAAAACATAGATAGAATACAACGAAGTTCAATGTAAACGAGGCCCAATTTTTGTTACTTAACATCAGCTCTAAAATGTATCAGAATCTTTCATACTACAACAATTATTAAACTATTAAATTGAACAAAATATAACAGAACAATTATCTCATCAGCATCAGACGATGTTTCTGTAAGGGAGTGAAATTGTTATTGAATAGACAATTTCCATCTCCAGCTGTTCTGTGGGGACAGTTAGATACAGCGCAGTGATAATGTGAATTGTTATAGCATGAGAATTTGTTTTTGTTCAAGACATGAATGCTGTACTTGATTCAAACCTAGGTTAAATTGAAACTTTGTGTTCTTATGCCATAAATGACGCAGTTCGTCCTTAAATTTTTGGCTATATATGTATAACTTTGTTATATTGCAAATCGCAATGTGTTTGCTATTGGGCCTATTAAATGGAAAATACATGACACTGATACGACAAACATGCTACAAACTTGATACTTTGAGGGCTTGCTAGTAAACAATTGGAAGCATCTTTCTCGGAAGTTTTGAAGCTTTTCTTCGTATAGATCATTCTCGACGGAGAAAGAGAAATTTAACTCCCTGTTCAAATCAACACCATTTTGAAAGATACATTTTGCATCAAAAAACACCAACACAACACAACAGGTTATCTGTCAGAGTGACAAAGTCGATCGAGAACTCAGCGTTCACCTCATTGGTTTGCATCAGTTTTTTGAAATTGACAAACGCTTCTCGTACTATCTCATAGGCAGCATTGATAATTCTGATTCGCTTGCATCAGTAGAGAGAGAAACGTGATTGGTTTGCATCAGTTAGTTGAAATTGACAGGCGCCCTCGCCACTTTCTCGTGAAGCAGCATCCATAATTCTGATTGGTTTGCATCCTGATTGGTTCCTTTGCACAGTTGCGTTTTGAAGGACTAAGCCTCAGTGGCAAGGCGAGAAGTGTTGCCACTTTTTCAACGGCTCCAAGCCCGTAAAAATGGGTGAATGAAACATTTGCTTCTATTTATGTGGGGAGAAACGATGTAAAGGAAACGAATAAATAGATTCGGGCAAAACGTTATTATTCAAACTCGGACAGTGGGTAGATACAGGGGGGGGGGCCACCAGATCTTCCGAGCCATTTTGTCGGAAAATTTAAGATTTTGTCGGAAAGTTTTCGAAAATAATCCTAAAGGACAGTTTGAAAACATTTTCAAGTTGCTAGAAATAGCCTTGACTCTTCCAGTATCGTCAGCTCACGATGAACGAGTTTTCAGCCGCTTAAAGAGAGTCAAGACGTATCTCTGAAGTACCATGAATGAACACCGTCTCGTCTTTCAAACTTGGTGTGGATCTCCATCAATCGTGAAACAGTGGCAAAATTGCCATTAAGAAGGATGCAAAAACCCTTTCTTGAAGCAAAAACAAGAAAACTTGTCAATAAAACTATTCATCAATTTGTTTTTGGTGTTCTATTTCGGTTTTTGTTCTGTTGTAACCTTTCGAAAATGATAATCACCAAAACATTTCATTTCCCGATTCGTATTTTTCTCAACTAACTGTGATCTTTCATGTTTAAACTCTGTGTATATTCAGGAACATCTTATCGAACAATTTCCTAAATTTGGGCGTGCCCTTGTGGACACGCCCAAAAGACACACCTTTTTGTCGGAAAATGTTGGTCTTTGCCCCCCGCTAAATATTTCTATCTACGCCACTGAACTCGGATGTAAAGTTTTAATTTCCTTTTCAAAGTGAAAATAATGGTAAAATTTTTAGTATCTTCCCAATGAATTTGACCGACGCATTTGCGTCTGTTGCGTCCGCCTGGATCCACCCCTGTTAACTATTATTATTATTAACATGGAAGGAACATTTGTACCATTTTTAAAATGGCGTAAGTTGTACCAACCCAATATAAGGGGGCAAAATACTGATGTTGGTTGGCAAGTCAATACAGAAAAAGTAAAGTTCAATGCTCGTTTTTGAAGATAATAATGGTGGAATAAGACGATATATACATATTTTTACAAAGCATACAATATTGCATATTACTACCCTGCAGCGGTGGACACGTTAAGCAATGGGTTCTAATGAAAATTGATTGAGTTTTGGTAAGATCATTCTTTGTCGGACACGCGAAGTAATGGGTAGTAAAGAGGGGCAATGAAATTTTGGTAAAGTGGATTTTCGCGGGACACGTAATGTAAATATAAATGTATAGTTTCCAGCATTCCCCGACCACCTGGTTCATGGAAGCCCCAAGTCCTGATTTC
This sequence comes from Sanderia malayensis, assembly GCA_013076295.1. Classification (NCBI taxonomy): domain Eukaryota; kingdom Metazoa; phylum Cnidaria; class Scyphozoa; order Semaeostomeae; family Pelagiidae; genus Sanderia; species Sanderia malayensis. Next base: position 1,039,632 of record RQOL01000915.1, read on the forward strand.
CATTCTATGGTTGTTCCAGGCCCATGATGATTTAAATTGAAATCTTTGAAGGCCTCATAGTTGCAACCATTCCTCGATCACATGGTGCATGGAATCCCTGAGTTTTGATTTCCATTCCAAGGTTGTTCCAAGTCTATGTTTTCTGTGATGATTTAATTTGAAATCATTCAAATCTTCAACGTTGCATCCATTCCCCATAGCATGGCCCATGGAATCCCCGATCCGAGCTTCCATTCCAAGGTTGTTCTAGGTCCATGTTTTCTCCCATGATTTAATTTGAAATGATTCTGATCCTCATGTTTGCATCCTTTCCCCCATGGAAGCCCCGAGGTCTGATTCCATTGCAAGGTTGTTCCAGGTCTATTTTTTCCGCGATGCAAATGTTCGTGCACGTGTGAGCGTGCCAGAAACGTCTCGATTTAAACGAAACGGAGAGAAGCGTTGCCATTGAATAGTATATTAGAAAACATAATTGGATCCATTTAATTCGAAATTTCGATTAGAGAATATACAATAATAAAAATATAGAATTAAATGCGTAAAAACATATTTACCACTACACGAATTGAATGAAAGCAATAAAAAGCGCATTGTGAAAATTTTAAAGGGGTCCCAAAGTTAGATGCATCTAAACATGCAGTGAGAAATTCATGATATATAAAAATACAGCAGATCATGAAAATTTTTAATTGATTCACTCACATACTTCACAGACCAAATGCACAACTTTGGAGTTTTGAATTGCAGCTCAGTGGTGGGCACGTTTCCAGTTTAGAATCCATGTGGAGTGGAAGCAATTGTTTCCAGCTTGAGCACACGTTTATGTTATGCAGAACGAAAATGACGTGCTTGAAATCCATTACTTTGCCTTCGGATGGCCAGTCGTGAACAGTAATTCTGTGGATGCCAAGGAGAAAGCGTTTCGGGGGATTTGCATGCTTCTCGGCACGGCCTGCTTCAATGCAATATGAAAATAGCTGTTTTCGAGTCTGGCCAGTTAGAGTTTCACATCCAAATCAGTGAAGTTCTTTCAGAAACAGTTTGGAAGAGCAAGTTTCAAGTAAATTTCCAGTTGATTGCAAGGAAAGGCAGAATAGCTTTCAGACAACTGTATGTGTTTTGAATGGCTTCGTTTCAGTGAAATCACAAAAATGTTGCCGTTTCTGAAATTCATTATTTAGATCGTTGAATCCAGACCTGTTATTATAAAAGCAGAAATTGATCATTCAGCGTTTTAGTATTCGATATAGTATAGAAAAGATTTGTAAAGCAATGAATTAATTTAGAATTTCAGGGCCCTAAAAATTTCTATAAATAAAGGATAAGAATAAATCGAAAGGAAAATAAGAATGATACAGAGGAGTTTAGTGAAGGCAAATAGGAACAACTTAGCCACTTACCAGTTAAATCCTGAGAAGCTTTTAGGTGGAAATCTCGAGTAAAACGGCAGCAAAAATAAAACGCAGCCACAAAACGAAATCAATTCATTCGGTTTGTCCCGTCCCAAATTCGAAAATGGAGGAGATCCACTGCACGCTCGCTCAAGGAGGAAGCAACTTCCTCGTCAATCGAGGGTCACAGTAACAAAAGGAGCTGTCGGATTAGTGTCAAACGCAACAGGGATTCATTGTTTCGAAAACGGTAAACAACGGACGATGGATCGTTCCAGAAGCCCGACGTCATTTCAAATGCCTTTAGCGAGGGGGGTCGCATGGCACAGCAGGTTTTGTTCGACTCAATGCTTTGGTACGCGAGGAAGCTCGGGACACGTCCCCCTCGCACGCAAAACAAAAGCCAAGAAGAGCAGCGGGCACTGCAGCATCTGACAGAGTACACAAAGCAGACTTCAAAGCAAAACAAAGGGCGGAAGGATTTTCGAGGGAGAAAAGTGAAAAAATCTGAAAAACGAAAACGAATTTGGCAAAAAGAAATAATTTCTAGGCTTCTCCAGTGGAAAGGGAACAAATTGAAGTGGTTTCGAAAAAGAACGCGAAGAGCACGAAAATGCTAGAGGGTCCACAACACCCCGAGCGGGTGGGCTTTGACGGGTGTTTCCGTCACCGCTCAGATATTATATAAGGTAGATTGCAATTGCTGGATTGGCAAAAACCGTACCAGATATTAGTATTTTGTTTATTTATTGTGCAACGATGGACCAGGCCTAACATTAACTGAGTTACAAACAACGTTGTGAAAATTAACACTTGATTATTACTGGATAATATTCATGCTCAAATTAAGAGCAAGTGACATGGTTTTGTCATCCCAGAAGCTTACTAAAATATTAGCTGCTGCGAAACGGGATTTTACTGAAGCATTCCAGAACTCAACCAAAGTCTGAAGCTGAGCTTATAACACCACACGGTATTGTTTGCTAAAGGATCCCACAACGAGGAAAATACATTACCTTTAGATTAAATGACTTTAAATATGTAACGGGATATCAAACCGGTACAATCATTTAAATTGATTCACTTGTAAAATGGATAGCTAATACAAAAATAGTGATCTGCCACTGCTTTTCCTTTCGCATTGGAGAAGTGTTGTATAAGGTAATATTTCTGTAAGCTTTTCAGATATTAAAACCATGTCACTTACCTTTAATTAGAGCTTGCATATTATACCCAGTAAATCCAAAATATTTAATTCCACAGCTGTTTTTGTCATTCGATTAATCTAGGTCTGTTCCAACGTTCCGCAAAAAATAAACAAAATGCCAATATTTGAAACGTTTTTTGTCATTATCGAAATTTGCTAGTATTCTTGTATTGTATGCTCTGCAACAGTATGCATATGTCAACCTTGTTTACAATTATTTTCCTCCAAAGCGAGCCTTTAATTTTGGACTCATTGATTTACAAAAGCAATTTGTCGCCTTTTAAAATGGCTGCCAAATGGCATCACTTTTGTCTGCACGAATCGTACCGAGTCATGTATCTAGCGCCTTCGGCGTTTTATGGTCTTTCAGGACATCTTAAGGTTTTATATTTGTTTTTAAGTTAAAATGAAAAGGTTTGTTATGCCTCTTTCAATGAAATTCACAGATGAATAACAAAATAGCTGCTTCAAATAGAATATATCAGCTTGACATTGGATACGCACGTACGTAGGGCTATGCACAGAAGTTTTTAGTGGGAGGTAAAGACGGGAGTATTTACCTCCCAGTCAACTTTTTATCGGAAAGTATTTAATTTTTGAGTTGTACCCCTCTGCCACCGCTTCATATGGCATATTTTTGACTTTTTGGAACAAGATTATGTTTGACAGTTTGCAAAACGCAATATGGTTTGATTATCTACCTTTCTCCAATCTGTGATATCTTTTAACTTTCTGAAGAGCAATAAACCAGTCCTGATGTATAACAGCTCAACTTGGGGACTGACACAAAAAGATACAAAGGGCCTTGATGCCTTTCACAGACAGCAATTGAGACAGCTAATAGGAAAAAGATACCCTAACAAGATTTCAAATCAATATTTGTACAAGAGATGCGAAGAACAAGCAATTTCAATAGATATCTTGAAAGGCAGATGGCGGCTGCTTGGTCATATATTACGTTTATGAGATGATACGCCAGCAATACAGGCAATGAAATACAGGATTCAGAGGTAGACCTCGAGAAAGCATCGTAACAACATTGAACAAAGACATCACCAGATCAAGATCAATGAATAGAGATTTTGAAATACGAAGCTTGAAGACGACAAAGGAAGACTTTGAACATATTAGATCAAAAGCACAAGATCGAAATGATTGGAGAAGGATCTCAGAAATAGTTTGGAAAGCAGCAGAAGCAGAAGCCACATGAAAACATTCATGCTGCAAATGCGGAACTGCAATTATATATATATAATATACCTTTTCCTTGAGATTTTGCAATCTAGGAATTAGAATACCAGAATTATGTGCAAAAACAATATAGATTCTCATTGAAATAAAATATTTTCAACACTCTTTGATCAGTACAGAACTTGAGAATGGGGAAAAAATATTTTTAGCGTGTTTTAGAATACATTCGATTTACAGCGGCCTAGCGGCATATCAAACGTGTATACTTCCAATGCATCGTTGATTCAACGTGGATATGACGTTGAAATTTGTTTAGCACGTTGATCAACGTTTATTCAACGTTTTATCAACGTCGATATCTCAACCCGAAAACAATGTTGAGATATTTCGTTGATACTACGTTGAATCAACGTTGAATAGATTTTAGTATTTTTCTAACACTGATTGAATTGCGAAGTTTGATTTGAATGAAAAACTCTAATATGATAAAGAAGTTAACTATTGCTATGAAAGCAAAGTTGAAGACAAGTTTTTGTCAAAGTTGAAGATAAACGTTGAGACAACGTTTTTCTTGCAATTATTTTTCAATGTTCGCAATATGTTCTTGAATCAACGTTTAATCAATGTTATTTCCACGTACGTCCACCCAAAGCATTCATTATTAACTTCACAATTTTTAATTCAACATAATCCTCTTACAGGCTCATAAGAGAGCTAAACTTTTTCCGTGTATTTGGGACGGCGCAAGTTTTATGTAGATAAATAAAAGTACTTTATGTTTGCAATAATTAATTGCAATTTCATCCTTTTATGTTTACACAACCTCTGCGTTGTCGCAAATTATTCCCGCATTTCCTTTTGCTTTGCCTTCGAAAATGGAAGGCACTACTCTTGTTTCCAAGCAACAAAACTTTTACACTTTTTGACAGAGTTTCGAAGTGAGGGATTTTTGGCGGTTAGTTCAATGTTTCAAATTTAAATTACAAGTATTCCTTGACAGAAAAATTTGCTAACATCTGAGAAAAATATATTTGAGTGAAGTTACACTAACGTTGCAATTTAAACGCTGTGTTCTGCAAAAGTCTCAATCATTCGATTCCTTCGATACTTGGAGAAAATTCAAAGCAAAAGTTGCAACAGAAAATATGTCAAAGAACTCATTTGGTAAGTCTTGTATGTATTTTCAAGCTATTAGGAACATCAATTATTCAAATTTTCATGATTTGATAATTGTAAAGCAAATAATTATTTAAAGGGTTTACATTTGTAAAAGTATTTTATTCATATTGAGGTGTGAATCAAGTCTCATCACTGAGACTTGATTCACACCTCACACTCACACCTCACACTCACACCTCACACTTCAATATGAACTCGATTTAATGCTAATCTAATTATATACCACTTTTGTATTAATAATACAAATTTTAACCCCAAGTATAAGAATTTGATTCACTTTGAATTTTTTCTGGAAATCTTGGATTAGGTTGACCTTATTATCAGAATATAGCTAAAAATCGGACCCATAAATAGAGAATGCTAGCTTCAAAAATACAACCAAATGTTCCAGCATGAAAATATGTTGAAGTACTCCTCCAGTTTCAATCTAGAAGTCTCAACGGTTTCATAATCCATAGCTTTCCAGGATTTCTCTTGAATTCTTCCGCAAACATGTGATATTCACTCTAGAAATAATATCAGTATAAAACATGTTATAAGTAGTAGATAGAGAAGACATAACCTAAGCGGCTTAGTAGACATCCCTGTGATTCACAACATAAATTTTACCTGAAAATATATAACACAGGGCTTGTTTTGACATATTCGAGTGTCGGAATTGAAAACTCCTTATACTATATATAAACGTTTCATAAAACCTTTCTTAAAGTTGGTATTAATGATTGGAAAAATAAAATCTAATTTCAACCAACCAGCTTAAAAGTAACAGATTGAAATTACAGAGCCATAAATAATTAAAATGATGTTGTCAAGTTGCTTATTTTATTTTATATGGTTATTTCTTGAAATTTCTATATTGTGCTAAATAATACCAGCCTCCGCTTCTTGTTAGCTTTTTCTATGTTTTGACAAAACTTGAGGCTCGTGTTCTTATAAAATTTTTCTCATAAAAAAGATAGAACTTTCAAGAAGCAATTTTTAAGCCTTCAACTTAAAAATACTTACAGGTAACTCGAAGGTTGCAGGGAAAAAGTCACATTTTTCATTATCTTGAGGACAAAAAATTGTCATAAGTTTGAAAAGAAGATCAAGAAATATTTGATTTTGAGAAGAAGCAAGATTTGGGAACACATTATGATCATTTGTGTGAAATAACACACAGCGTCAAATCAACTTTTAAAACCAGTGAAATTTACTTCAGCAGGACAACTTAACATACATACATACATACATACATACATTTTTTATTTAATAAAAGCAGGTTAAGAGTCTGGCAACTCAAAGGAGCTGATGTGGACCTGCTATATATCAAAGGCTAAAATAGATAAAAATTAAAAAAAAAATTGTGAAGGATAAAAATTAAAAAATTACTTAATAGTCGTCTAATAATATATAAAATCTTTCTCTTTGTTTAAAAATCAATCAATCAATCAATCAATCAATTTCATTCATTCAAGCTTTTAATTACAGGATAAGGATTAACTTAATTAAATACAAAAATATAAAGCTTAGGGCAAATAAAAAGAACTCGAAGGAGCTATCGAGTTATTTACCCTATTATTCTGCTTGCATCTACTATAAAGAAATTTTAAACAGTTTAAATTTTACGACTAGTTACGATGAAATTGTAAAAGATTTAAATTTTTCAATCAAATTTTAACAAAACTAAGAAAAGTTACAAAGAACATAAACATAAGACAAAAAAGAAAAGGAAATAAAAATAAGGAGAAAAAAAGAAAATGTCAAAAACAACCATCAATATATGCTGATAAATTGATCGAAACAAGATTTTTTATGCATCCAAGTTTCTTAAATTATTTGTTGGCTAACATTAGCCATGAATCCATTTTTTTAAAGCTGTAACAAAATTATATTTATTTTTGGATTATTTTATGTCGAGAGGAATATCATTCCATAGTTTAACTCCTTTGTTTACTATTGACATGCCTTTAAAATTGGTCCTTATTGAAGGTTGCGAGAAAAAGCCAGATGTTGCTTGTCTTGTACAAATGTTGTGTACAGATGAGACTGGCCTGAAAAGATTTGTCAAATTTGTGTCAGCTTTTTTCACTGTGACATCAAACATGAATTTTGCTGCTTCAATTTTGTAGCAGTCTTCTACATTATAAAGGTTGAGCTGACGAAACAAGGGATTGCTATGAGCAGATCTTTGTTTGAAAGCAATTAGCCTCACTGCACGCTTAAGACTTAATTCCAGAGGGTCTAAGGTACTTTTAAATGTACCTCCCCAATTTATGATGGCATAGTTAATGTGAGGTTGTATAAATGAATTATATATATTGATAAGTACATTTCTAGGAACAAAATGTCTAAGTCGAGCAATGATACCAACACCTTTTGAGATTTTGATATTTATTTGCTGTACATGAGCCTTCCAAGAAAGGTTATTATCTATCAAAACACCAAGATATTTAACAACTCCACTTTCATCGATTTCAGTAATATTTATTTTTATTTTTATTTTCCTATCTGATCTTTTATTTTTTGGAGAAAAAATTAAGTAATTTGATTTAGATGTGTTAAGTGACAGCTTATTTGCAATTAGCCAATGGGATATGTTTTCCAAATCGGTGTTAATAATTTTTTCTAATATAGCTATGTCATTGTGTGAGTGAAAAAGACTTGTGTCATCAGCAAAAAGATGTGGACTTAGAACTTTAGATGCATTTGGCAAATCATTTATATAAAGTAAAAATAGCAATGGGCCTAATACACTTCCTTGAGGCACACCATGCGAGATCGAAAGGCTATCAGATAAGTGATTACCAATGAGGACTTTTTGTTTCCTATTTTGAAGATATGACCTAAACCATTCAAGGGTATTCCCTCTTATACCATAATATTCCAATTTGTGCAATAGGATCTCGTGGTTTACAGTGTCAAAGGCTTTTGCAAAATCTAGAAAAATGCAACAGGCAAATTTTTTGTTTTCTAAGGCTTCAATAACTTTAGTATAAACATCTAAAACTGCCATGGAAGTAGATTTGTTTTTCTGAAAGCCATATTGGTGGGCAAAAATAATTTTATTTTGCTCTAAAAAGTTCATCACCCGTTGGTGCATGAGTTTTTCAAATATCTTATTGAAAATTGGAAGTAGCGATATTGGGCGATAATTAGTAACTTCATGTTTCGAGTTAGCTTTGTGAATTGGGATAACTTTAGCGTATTTTAAGAGCTCTGGGTATTCTCCAGTATTAAATGACTCATTAATAAGACAGGTAAGAGGCCAGCTTATCTTTTCCATCACTAATTTAACGAGACTAATAGGAATATCATATGCCCCAGGTGATTTTTTGGAGTCTAAACCAATAATCTGATTAGAAACTTCTTGTATATTTACTGGCGTTAGGACAAAGCTATTTAATTGTGGATTTTTCAAGTAGTCCTTAAAATCAGTTGCAGAATTTCCAAGCTTTGTTACCAATTTACCAGCGATTCCGGTAAAGAATTTGTTAAAGTGATTTGCAACTTTAGTCTGGTCATGTTCCATCGCTGCTCCTATCTTAATAGAAATAGAATTTGAACTTTTGTTCTGTGATTTTCTCATCAGCTCATTAATACCATCCCATATTTTACGCGATTTCTTTTTAAATTTTTCAAAAAAACTTTTATATTAGATTCTGTTTACTTTTGCGGATCAAATGATTTAGTTTATCCCTGTAATATTTATATCTTTGGTACCAAAAATTGTCTTTAGATTTTAAAAATTTCTTATACAGCTTGTTTTTCACTGAAATCGATTTAAGTATACCAGGTGTAATCCATGGTTTACGTTTTAGCTTTATTTGCTTTCGACTGAGTTTTTTTATGGGAGCATGTTTATTAATAACATTAATAATATTGTTTTGGAAGTACTTATATTTTTCGTCTAAGGATAGTATGTTTGAATAAGCTGGCTGAAAATTTATGGCTTCAATATCTGCTATATAATTTTGTTCGTTAAAATTTTTAAAGTCACGCTGGGTAACAATTTCATGCTTATTTCGACTTATGCTTGTTTTTAGGAAAACAAAGTTAGGCATATGGTCACAAATAGGGGTGACAAGATTGCCACTATAAGAGTTATTACCTATACTGTTTGTAAAAATGTTATCTATTAAGGAAGGTCGACTTCTGTTGACAATTTTAGTTGGTTGTATAATCAAAGGTTGAAGTGAATTGGCAAAGATTAAGTTTAAGAATTCTTCAACAACAGGATTTTTATCATATTTAAGAAAGTCAAGGTTAAAGTCACCTGATATTAGAATAGTTTTATTTTCCCTAAATAATTTCTTAAGTATTCCTGAAAAATATTCAAAAAATGTAGCTGGGTCCTTTCTCGGATGGTTATATACTAGTCCGATCACAATGTTTGAATTTATGGAGCTTCTAATCTCAATCCAGTAAGCTTCAAATTCACACTTTTCAGATTTGAAAGATTTGTTTAGCTCTATTCTCTCAGTGAAATCGAGGTTGTCCTTGACAAACAAACCACATCCACCATTTTGGCTTACCCCCTGTATTCCCTTATATGGCTGATAGCCAGGAATTGAAAGGTTTTTAAAATTACAGTCCAATTTCTTGCAGTGCCATGTCTCACTGAAAGCAAGAACATCGAAGTTGAAATCGAGATCAACTAAAAGCTCTTCAATTTTTTCAATATTACCTAATAACGAGCAAATATTTGAGTGCATGCTAAGCTGATTGACGTCAGAGTCTGCCTGTGTGTTTTTTACAAGTTTATGAAAGCCGTGCGTGGTGTAATAATCGAAGTTTAAATGCAAATTGACATAATTGTCAATGTCATTATCAGAGAGTTCGTCTTTTTCGGAAAGCCAAAGCTTTGAAAAATCTAATTTATTAAGAAGCCCATAGTCTGTCGGAAATATCGAATCATGATTTTGGCAAAAACAAGCCAAATTTGAATTAAAACTTAAAGCTAACAGCTCGTTTTGCGGCAAATGTCCAAATGGAAATACGTTTTCCATGCAGTGTTTGCAACTCCAGTTAATTATCAGGTCTGTCAATTGCCAAGTTTCCAAAAGAGAGCATTTCCTGTGGATTAATGATTTACACATGACGCATGGAATGGATTTTGCGGAATCTCGGACCTTCCTTTCACAAACTCTACAGATTTTATTATAGTTCAACTCTTTAGAAATTAATTTATCAAAAACCCTTATACTCCTGTTGGTTCGATTTAGAGTACTCAAGTAATCCAAAAATTTATTATTATCGAGAGATTGAAAGGGTAAAGAATCTCTAAGACAATTTTTACAAAACCATGTTAGGCTCTCGTTTTCAACAAAGCGTTCAAAATCTTTTAACGAAATTGATGAGCATTTCAAGTGAAACCAAAAGTCGCATGAGTCGCAGCAAATAGATCTTTGTCCATCCAATACACATTTAGTGCATTTAGGACATTTTGGTATCACATTACTCATTTAACTTTTTGAGATCACTTATCTTATTTACCAAAATAGGGGGAGAATTTTCATCCTTACAAACAAAAATCTTCCCCTTGTTGCTCCAAATAAATTTAAACTTATAATCTTCTCTTACCGATTTGATTTCTCTAAGCAGTCCTTTACGTTTTTTAGTTAGACTCTCGTTAATATAAATTTTACCCATACCAGCTGCAGCACCAATTTCGAAACCAAAATCCACTATTGTGAAGTTCTTCATTTTCTTCTTTGCTCCGAAAAACTTGTCTCTTTTTCTTCTGGAGGAAAATTCCACGATAATCGCGGCGTCAGCTTTGGGTGAGATACGATGGCAGGCTTCTATTCCAGTTTCGTTTAAATCGACGTCGAGGTGCTCTGCCAATTTGAGCACGAGCCCAATTGCAGATTCCTTTTCCTGCCTCGGAAAGCCAGAGATTTCAAGCATGGTTTTCCTGCCATATTGCTCGAGGTCGTCGATCGTTTGGTTCGCTCTTCTCAACTCCTCCTCGTTTTTCTTCATTTTCTTGACGATTGCTTCGTTTTCCTTTTCCTTGATTAAACTTTCTTTTAGGAGACCATCGATGTGTTGCTTGTTTAGGGCTTGCTTTTCTTCAAATCTTCCTGCGTTTTTTCTACTTCATTTAATTTTTGGCAAACACCTTCTATCTTCGTCATTGCTTGCTCTACTTTTTTTTCGATGATTTCAGTATGTTTCTTTAGTTCAGCTTTGATACATTTTGTTATCGTTTCTTGTAATAATTCCATATTTATTGGATCCATCTTTGCTTAATCAACTTCTGGATGATATTTGTCGACATATATTGATGATTTGACATTTATAAAATTAAAATAATCATAACTAATAGTAAAACATAAGAAAACCAAAGCCCCGAAGGGCAAGCACAAAATTATATCGCTTTGATGTAGACCGCACAGAAATTCACGTCCGACTGTCAGCATGCGTAAACCGAAAAACCGAAATGCGTGAACTGAAATCCAGTCAATCCTTTTTGAAAACTTAACTTGCTTATTGTTTGTCGCACACCTTTTAATCTTGTTTTAAAATTTTGTACCGTCTCTGCGTCCTTAATTCGGTCCTGAATTGAATTCCAAATCATTGTTCCCTTGTATGTAAAACTATTTCTCCCAGACTTTGCATTATATCTTTTCACTTCAAACTGTCCTTTATTTCTTGTGCTCTGTTTTTCCGGGTCTTTCTTCTGAAACATTTGAGCAATTGATTTATCAGCTGTTCCGTGGTATATCTGATACATTAGTGTGAGCAGCCTCCGCTTATACAGAAGTGAGATCGGCTGCCAGTTTGCTCTTGCGAGGCTCTCATCATTGCTTAAGTCTCGAGGCAGATTGTGTATTAGCCTTGCTGCCTTAGCATGGCTAATAATTTGATGAATATTTTGTTAGAAATGGGATTTTTAGGTGTTGCAATTGAGAAGACAAAGTACAACTCGCAAGAGGGAAAAGGCACAGAACACGAGGCTTCTATCAACGCAGAGACTGGGAAAAAATTCATCAAACTTTTTAGTTGAAGTTGCCGTATACTTCACAACACATCACACCAGGAAAAATTGAAGCGCAAGAGACAGAGGGAGACAGAGAAAACAGCTCGAAAACATCAGAGGCCGGCTACAACTAAACCGTAGCTACGAAGTGATTCAGAGTTGCCAAGATAGAGCGCAATTAGAGGTCCATGATTGACAGGCTTAAGACTTTTTTTGATGAAAAGGATAATTTGAGGCTTCAAACTTTCCTTGTTCCTTTTCAAATTGCTTCTTTAATCCTTTCAGATTCTTTGCCATCAAGTTTTTCCTTGACAACTTCAAAAAATTGAACAAGAAAATCAAAACCAAAGAAATTCAAAAATGGAAAAGATAACAATGAAAAATAATGAAGACATAAATGGCATATTTTCACGCAAAAATGAATTTTCAGGTAGGGTGGTTTATTCGAGGATTCAAAGGGGTTTATTCGAGGAATGAGGTTTTTAGGAGGATTTATGGCTATGTTAGCGTTAAAGAAGGCTCATCTCATTATGATTTCTAAAATGATTGATCTTTACATGTTCTTCCAAGTATGTGTTGTCGAAAATTTCACTTATTCTACATTTGTCAGTCCAAATGAAACCCCAGTCAGTTTCACTGAAAAAGATATCAGGAAATTAAATCCAATGAAAAATAATAGAAAAATTTTCAATTTCAATTTTATTAACATTATCATTTGCAATTTTATCAACATTATCATTTAACAATATGTATCTTATAATAAATTAGAAATGTTTAAAAACAACGAATTCATTAGATATTCAGTCTGCTGATTCAGTATGAAGGTATTCTCAGGGAGCTAGAGGCTGGAGGACCGGGTGATATAACGAGCGAGGAGCCGGAGATTCTGAGGAGTGAAATAGCCAGTGCTGTGGCTGCACTAAAGAATGGAAAGTCTCCAGGGGTTGACAACATCCCTGCTAAACTGAAAAAGGACGGAGCTCTGGATTTGCTGCACAAGTTGTGCAACCTGATCTGGAGGACTGGTGAATGGCCGCAGCAGTGGACTCAGTCACTCATAATTCCACTGCTCAAGAAAGGAAACCTCAAGAAGTGTTGCAACTATCGAACTATAAGCTTGATAAGCCACCCAAGCAAGGTATTGCTGAAGATCATTGCAGAAAGAATGAGACCACAGATTGAAACAGTATTATCAGAGGAGCAAGCGGGGTTTAGAGCTGGCAGAAGTACAGTGGAACAAATCTCTAACTGTCGTATCCTTTGCGAGAAGTTCAGAGACCACAACCGGGAAGTACACCACAACTTTGTCGACTTCAAGAAAGCTTTCGACAGGGTGTGGAGGAAAGCTCTGTGGGCCACAATGCGGAAACACAACATCACTCCGAAGCTGATATAACTCTGTGAGTCGCTGTACGAGAACGCCACCAACGCAGTTATGTGTGAGAACAAGATGCTGCAATGGTTTCAAACCAATGTCGGAGTGAGACAAGGGTGCATTCTTTCGCCGAGCCTATTCAATTTGTTCTTAGAACAAATTATGATGAATGCACTTGAGGATTTTGATGGCACTGTTGTAGTTGGCGGAAGAAAGATCAACAATTTGCGATTTGCGGATGATATCGACCTTGTTGCCGGAAACAGAAACGAGCTAGTGGATCTTACATCGCGTCTTGATCTATCCGCAAGGCAATTTGGCATGGAAATTAGTCACAAAAAGAGCAAGATCCTGACAACTTCGAGACAGACTGAGCACAATGAAACGGAGGAGAAGGTCATGATAGACGGAAATGAACTCGAAGAAGTACACCAATTCAAATATCTTGGAGCAGTGATGAACGAAGATGCTACCTCGTCAACAGAAATCAAGACTAGACTGGCAATGGCGACAAGTCAAATGGCCAAGTTGAATCACATTTGGAAGAGTAGAGAGGTGGGAGACAAAACAAAGATACAATTAATGAGAGCACTAGTGACCGCTGTGGCCCTATATGGGTGCGAGGCATGGACCTTGAGCAAACAACTGGAAAAGAAAATAACAGCTTTTGAGATGAGATGCTTTCGACGACTGCTAGGAATCCATTGGCGTGATCACCGCACCAATGTATCAGTCATCGAGGAGATAGAGACGAAGATCGGAGACTTTGAACGACTGCTGGACACGGTGAAGAGGAGGAAACTTCAATGGTTTGGACACGTCACGAGGAGACCCGGCACTCTTGCACATACAGTGATGCATGGAAGGGTTGATGGACAACGGGGAAGAGGTCGACCGCGGAGAAGCTGGATGGAAGATGTGAAGATCTGGACAAACGAACCGGTCAGTGTCTGTGTGTGGATGGCGGAGAATAGAGACAATTGGAGAAAAACATGCCAGTGCCCCAACGGCCAGTAGGCTACAGGTGTGACCTGACCTGACCTGACCTGATTCAGTAGACACTTTTTGATATCATTATTACTAAAAATGTTTTTTAACATGTCTCTATTATTATGATATGACTAATTCTCGATATAAGTATAATATCAATAATTTTTAAAAAAAAATTATTACATTTTGCTGCTTCTCTGGTTATATTTCCCTGGAATCATCTGGAACATAAACAATAGAATAAATGATTACAAAATAATGAAATCACTAAATGCTTGAACGTAAGAGTATGATGTGAAGAATATTCGCATAGGGCTATTATGAGGTGTGGAAGTGAATTTTCAAATGTACATTTTGATGAGGTCTTTCCATTACGCTCCATGATAAACGCTCTTTGAACACTGTTCCTCTCAGAAATGTCTGAAAACCCGTAAAAGGTTCAAAAAAGCCTCTGTTTACGCATATCTGCACATGCAAGGCCTATAATTTTTGGCATGCTTTCACAGCTACTGGTACTGATAAATTGACTCACCCGTCGTGCAGTTGCCATCATACTCTGCTCTGGCATAGAACAAAAGAAAGATTTCTCAGAGCATGCCATTCTAAACTATGGCCAAAGGAAACTCACGATCCTGCTGCAGGAATTGAAACTGTAACAGTAGAGAGAGCAAGAATATTAGTAATCCCTTTTCTAACCTGCGTTGCCAGTGGCGGTGCCAGGGGGGACTGGGGGGACAAGCCCCCTACTTTTGCAAACGATGGTCCTCCTTGCTTATTGACCAAATCCGATGATCAATTTTTCGAAAAGGGTAAGGGTGTGGTCATGTTCCTAAAATTCCTGATGACACCCTATTCCCCTCATTTTTTAAAGGATGGTGCCGCCACTATGCGATGCAAACCCTTCTCTCGATGAATAGGTTTTGGAACGCAGGCTAGCCCTTTTTGCGTTGCGGTGGCCTTGCGCTTTTGGCGTTCAGTTTAATTATTGTGCAGCTGTGTCGTGTAGTTGCAGTGTTGTTATTCAATTTTGGGACAAAATGAGTGAATCCCTGGGTTATGAATCAATCTATACATCGTTAATATCCTACCTTCTAATCATTTTGTGACACTCTCCAACTCTTTTAGGGAATGTTTAATCCACAGCAATCACAGAAACCATCCGCCATTTCTTTTTTTGTGTTTGGCTTTTGCCATAGAGTCAGCCTCTTTTTCATATTTCCATTCGTTGCAAATTGTTGCAAATCGTTGCAAATTGTTTTAGAATGATTGTAAATCGTCTCAAATTGTTGTAAATTCCTTCATTCAGAAATTGTGGCAAATCTAAAAGAAAATGTTTCACAATCATCTCAAAGTTGTTTCAAAATCTTTGTGAATCGTTTTCATACACAGCGATAAGCTTGGATTTTGAGAAAAAATGGGTTCAACAAAAGGCCAGGTCCTTACTGTATGTCAATCATTCATGAGACAAAAGTGAAAGGGATCCATAGTCAATAGAAGGGAATGGTCTGGAAGCCTTTTGTTTCATTTTCTTGTTTATGGATGTCTAACTGTTCTTAACCATGCACAAATTATGTTTGAATTCTTTACAATATGGATTTTTGAATGAATAGAAAGTCACTGTTGAAAAAAGTTAGCAAAAACATACAAAAAAGGCTTCCAGGCCATTCCTTCTATTTACTATGGTTCATCTACGA
Source organism: Sanderia malayensis (assembly GCA_013076295.1). Lineage (NCBI taxonomy): Eukaryota > Metazoa > Cnidaria > Scyphozoa > Semaeostomeae > Pelagiidae > Sanderia > Sanderia malayensis. Next base: position 1,055,623 of record RQOL01000915.1, read on the forward strand.
AGAAGAACGGGAGTGAAATAAAAAACTAAAGTATGTGGATAGTATATAAAGAATTACTTGTTAATACAAACAGTGATTCTGAAGACGCCCTCACTCCTAATACTTCTTCGGACGTTGGTAGTTCAATTATATACTGACTACCCTGATTATCTGATATAGACTTTGTTACGTATACGTATATGTTCCTCACGCAGTCTATGATAGCAACAAACCCGTATTTCTGACTACACGTGACAAACTTTTGGTTCTTCTTTGATGCTTTGAATGTGGTCACGTGCTTCCAAATCTTGGCATTGTTTTCTGAGGCAATTGGTTTCCAGAGTAACCTATCTACGTCATGGCGTACGCAGAAATGAAATGGGTTGTGGCTGACATTGAAGAGCAATTGGTGCCCGGATAACGGAGTCTATAAAAATATCAGTGGTTACCAATCAATAATACAAGAAAAATTAATTGCAAGAAAAATCAGACATGTTATCAGGTATTATCAGGGACTCCTTGGCATATCTAACGTATAAAGGCAAATTCATCAATGCTCATCTTGAAACCTCAATTTTTGGTCAAAATATTCCTCTGAACCAGGTTTGTAGGTGTGTAGTATTTTTGCAAATCTGCCCGCAGGCCTTTGACCCAATACATTTCCTACCCATTTCACATTGCCAAGATATTTAGCATAAAAACCCTGGAATTACCTGAAGAATAATTCTTCCATCTTCTTTATCTAAAACAGAAATCTTGAAATCTTTGAAAACAGAATTCTGTTGCCATATCACATTCTTCAATTTGTTCACCCGTGTAAGCAGATGACTATCTTTCTGGTTCATTCATAGCCTCAAACAGGAAAAGTTGGTGTTACTCAGGGACTGAAACTCTTTTAGAATAAAAAAAATTTCATACAGAAGTAATAATAATAAAAATGATAACAAATCATTCAATTTGCTGATAGTGACAGTGTATGTAATTAGAGAGGCAGTGGTACAAACAGATAATAAGCAAAGGAAGCCAAGATAAACTGGACAAAATGAATGAAACGGACTTGTCGTCTTGTTTCAAGATCCTGGGTTTGTCTCCATATCTAATTGTCTCCCTCCTTTTGATGCCCTTGTGCCAGTGATTATTCTAAGGAATATTTACAACTCCACCATCATAGGCATTTGAGAGCTTCGATGTGTGCTGCGCTAAGAATTCAACAGGGGGGCTAAAAATGCGTATCAAGCTAGATTTTCAAAATAAACCCCCTTGCTTAGCCAAAAATGCCACTCTTACTCTAACAGCTAAGGCGGATGGTTTTAAGAGAAACACCTAATGATCTTTATATTAAAAACCCTCTTAAGATATCAAAACTAAAAGCCACAAATTATGGCATGAAATTGAAAAAAGGGCACTAAACACCAAACAATTTGAAGATTTAAACAATTGAATTACCTCCATCTTAGTCTGAATTAGTGCACTATAACTTTGTCACTAACATTATACAAAAGCATCAAATAGTAAAATAAAAGGGGTAAAAATCAGACAAAGAGCTTACCACAGAGTTCCCAGGTTGATGGGCATCATTTTGTTGGCCATTCTGGTCTTCTACTTTTCCATTAGTATTCTTATTGTTATCATTAGGTGTCTCCACTAAAAGTTTTGATACATTAATCAAATTACAGAAAGCATTTAAAGTCAAAGAGTACGGGATGGGTTGGATTAAAACATTCACAAATCTGGACTGAAATTTAAAGTGCAAGATTTTGGAGACAGTGAAAACAGATTCTATTCAAATGTAATAAGATAATAGCGAGGGAAATAAAGGAACTATTGTCAACAGGAAAGGCTGAAAAGATATGAGGAAACCAAAAGAAAGGAAATTGCAGAAAGATAAAAGTAAAAAAGACTGCTTAATGAAAAGACAATAGCAAGACACCTCAAGCAGTGGCAAATCCTTGGATAAAACTAGAGGGCCTCAACCAGGCATAGGGCCTAAATGTACTGTGAGACAGAACTTCAAATATCCCAGAGGTTGAATGAATCAAAGTTTTTTAAGAGAGAGTTTTCAAAATTATGTCCTTTTGGAGGGTTTCATCCCTACTAAAAATAGCTGAAGTGTCCATTAGGTCTTTTTCTTCTTCTCCATTACTATCGTTGTCACTAGGTGTCTCTACTCTAATGTCGTCCAGCATTTGCTTGACAGAATGTTTTGTTGCACATTAATTATAGGGGAGCTCAAATAAACTTGGAGAAAATGGTTTGAAATTTTTAAAGAATTCAGTAAAAACAGAGGTCAAAATAGTATTCCGCTTCAAAATAAACTTCCAGTCAAACATTGTTTACACATACTTACCACCACTGTTTCCATCGACTACTTTAAACTCTCCTTCACTTGCAATAATCAAGGCTGTGACATCAGGAGCTTGTGACGCGTATGTTGGCACTGACATACCAACAAAGGTTTTGCTGTAATTACAGACAAACTGATCCCCAGCAGTTGCAGCCTCCTTGTTATTCTACACAAAAGCTAACCACTGCACGCTAACTTTTGCTTGGCTAGAAGATGACATTTTCTCGTCCTCTAAACTAATTATTGTACAATGAATATTTCCGCTTGTGTCCGTTGACGCATTACACAAGTAGAATGAAGACTCTGCTTCATAAACAACAGATTGCTCAAAGCTCCAATGTTGCTTTTCAACCAGACTTTCCCTTCTACCACCTGATATTAGGTAGATTTTTCTAGCTCCGTCATTGAATAAACATGTTTCTGAAGATGGAAAACTATGTGACGGGGAAATGTGCTCTTTAATTTTTACTGACAGGGGTGCAGGGAACTGGCAAAGTTTGATTGGTGAGTTGAAAGATTCATTTTCCTGAAACGATATGAATGAATGTTTCAGAATGACTATATGCTATTAATAGAAGAGTAAAAATATTGAAAACAACAATAAAACTGGCATCAGTGCTACCAAATTAATGTGAATATTTAATTTATTTCATTCCATGTATTGATTCAAACTTTATACGTGACAGAGCTGAACATCCAGTGTGGAAAACTTGTTCTCGCTTGCAACACGGCTTCCACCTTTTCTATTGTTTTTAGTTGTTTTGTCGCATCTTTTCTATTGTCTTATGAAAAAGTATATTTTGTTCTGAAGAAGTCATTGATTTTGATTGCTGCTTTGCGTAGGAAAAACACAAAATATTTTCCATGTGCTCCAAAAACGATGGATAAGCCACAAGTGTCAAAAACTTACTTTATCTATGTTAGGTGGGAGCAAGCGGGAGTGGAAAATATTGGTATTTCGAAACATTGTGGCTATTCATACGGCACCCGTACGCTGACTTCCATTTGCTGCGCATGCGTTAAGCAAGAGGGCAGAAGTCCTACCCACAATTCTACCCACAATTCTACAAGATTAAAGCTTAGATTATAAATATTTCGTTGAACTATTGTAACATTGTGGATCAATTGAAGCACAGATCCACTCGTTAGGGAGGGGATAGTAAAGGCTTTTTGGAAGAAATATTTATTCATACACGAAGTTAGAAGTATTCAATATTTGATTTACGTATGCTCAAATGAATCCCGTATGAATAGCAAATAGAAGTCATCATACGGGTGCCGTATGAATAGCCAAGGCAATTTCGAAAAAATTTATATGCCTACCTACCTTATTGTAAGTCACGCAAATGACGGAAAAATTCTTATCTATAAAATATAAAGCATCTTCTTCCTCATTCCATCTGTCTAACGACAATAAATTCTGTGCTGCATGAGCTCGAAGAGTACGGGTAATGTTCTTCAGTCAAGGGATAATAGGCCACCTGTTCTAAGAGATTCAAGCTCTTCAACTCCGATGCGTCTGTCCCGAGGTGATAGCTGCTGAATCTAGTTCAAGATTTCTCTATTTGGTTTTAACGATAGGTATTCCAGGCCTGGAAATTGAATTCTGGCGAGATCTGTTTGAATTTAGTCTGAAATCATATCTGAGCTGAAAGGTCAAGAAAAGTTCAAAAGGCAAATGACAGCGAAAAGGTCATTGTAATTCGCTCAAAATAGCTCAAACAAATTTCAGTTATGTGATCCACGTGCAAAGAGCTTTCGAATGATATATTATTCAATATGTTTTGTTGATATTAGTTTCTGCTCATGTGACCTGGTCAATATTCGTGACTATGACTAAATGGCGAAAATTGAAATTCAAGCGTACCAACCGGGGTTCATTTATTGAGTCACCTGATAAAAAATAAAACATAGTTTCCCCTCCTTTCAAGTTCCTAAGTTTTAGGAATGCATGAAGGTAAAGCCATGTTTTTATATTTTTGGTAACTATGCACAACGCCTATACCTCGTATTTTGTGAATTGTGTGATGGATGATAAAATGTTTGTCTCAAAAATGGAACCTTGTTAAACCAAAGAGCATTAATCTAACCAGCAGCTAAGACGGTTTAGTTTGTTTTTGAGCCAAGGACAGGTTTAGGTTTAGTGTGTTTTGAGCCTTCTCAGAGCCAAGAATAATCACATGGTTCATTTGACATGGTCTAGCAAATTGTCAATAAATAGGCTATCACAACCTTGATTTTCCTCAATTATAGGTCTCAAGCTTTGAACCTTGTTGTTCATCATAAACCATTTAACTAACTCGATGTCACAAACAGGGCAAAGAATTAGCGCTTAAGTTTTCAATTGTACCCAGCTCCAAGCCTTAGCTGAACAAATTTTCTTGTCTTGGATCTCTTGGATTAAAGCCTTTTTTACAGCCATGAATAATTGTGATTGCCTTCACACATAGAATTAAGAGGATACTTATATTCTGAACATGAAAAAAGTGAAGGTTTTCAGTGCAGTGATGGACACTGATTCACTTCTTATAAAGTAAAAATAATAAGATAATTGATATTATTATATTTTTATTTTAATACCACCTAAAATCAGGCACTAGCGTCATTAATTTCGTCTCTTCTTTTGTCTTTCACTAGATTTCCTATTACAATTCCAGACAGTAATATCAACCCAATGAATTTATTTGATTTGAATTTTAGCAGGCAGTCTTCTCTACTGTTGATGTCCAAGGTCTTTATCTGAGAAGATAATAGAAACAACAGTTTAAAGACACTATTAGAGATACAGTGAGACGACCAATGATCAACGAAAGAGTCCCCATGGCAAAACGATCTTCTTCTTTCTACTTAATATGGGATCCATGTCATGTCCATCAAGACTGTTTATGTTTCTAAAACGTTTTACTGGAATGTTTTCAAAATGTTTTACTAGAATGCTATTTTGAAGTTCGGCACCGATCAACCACAAATCTTTATTTCTTCCCACGCAGAAATCATGTTCGAGTAGTCGCAAGCAACCCTAGCAGGCAAGGAAAAATGTAATTAAATATCAAAGTCATATCAATGGAAAGCACTTGTAGGCTTACTTGAATGATATCTTCGTTATTTTGCAGACAAAAGGGAAAAGAGGCTGGAACTTAGTTCTTCTGTTCTCTATATGTCGACAATTTTTCTGAAATAGCAAGATAGATTTTTCTGATATACCTATTCTTAACTCTAAAATTTTCGTTGAGATCAATCTCAAAAATTAACCGTAGCTAAGTTGGTCTATTTGGCATCAATATAAACTACTTTTGGCATGTTCAAGGTAATATTTGATTTATAGTGGCTTATCAAACTTGTCTACCTCTTTCTGGCGCATACGGTATATCATTAACTGCCATGCGAGATGAGTAGCAACACCTCCAAGTCCAACATAATAAGGCCATGTCTGATCTGCCTTATTACCAGCAATGGCTAATAATGTTACCATGCTAACTGAGCACGTGCTGAGCCAAAACGGTGTGTCTTCTTTGAAAAGCAGTACAGTTGATTTCACTCCTATGTCAATGTTGTCATCTTTATCCTGTTTGAAGAAAATATCTTTGAGAATTTTTTAGGACAATATGCAATTGGTGTATGCTAATGATTGTGAGAGTTGTATGAAACATAAGCTCATGCCGGGGACTAATCCTTCCTAAACTATAAAATACAGTAAAAGAAAACCGCATATTGGAAGTTAGAGCCTTCACCAAATAAGAACCTACAGCCTAAAACTTGCCTTTATGTTCCTTTAAGAACCATTTCACCCTGAATAAGAAAAAGGTTCTTATCTTACAGAATTATTATCCAAATCGAAGAAAATACTGATCTCCTTCTTCTGGGACTCCTTTCACACCTCGCCCCTAGCATAAACATGGTTGTAGATATTCTACCCTTGGTAGCAAAGGTATGAGTTTATATAGATTGGTACAAATCTAGTAGCTAGATCTAGTAGCTAGAAGATCACTTAACCCTTTCCCTGTCCTTGTTTTTTGTGACGTCATTGAGAAAGGGGCCTAGAAATTACTAACAACTAAAAACCAAGGCTTCTGAGACTCGTCAAAATATTGAAGGCGTAAAAAATGAGCTTTCTTGTCTAAACCTGAAATGATTGCGGTTACTTACGGTTACTTCACAAAGTCCTCTTCAGTGAAAATCCTTCACTGAGCACAGTCATTTCAAGATGACGTTCAAGAAGTAACACGACGTTTTTTAACGTTGCTTTAGTTCTAACGCTCTTCTGTCCACGTTCCGTAAAGCGCTGCTAGGCGGAGTTTATTCATACTCAATCCCTCTTTGACATCCTCCATGCTAACTTGTATTCCTGTTATTTTTCTTCGTTTTTTGCCTTTTATAAAATGTTTGGTCGTTTCTTCCACTTGACACCATTCACAAAGAATATTCTTATTTGACCCTTTGTAGTTGCATTTTGTTCTTATCATATTCAGTTTTATTCTTATAATCTGTCTGCAGTTCTTGATTGCGAATGATGCATACCGTGTTGATTATGACCGCCCTGAACCATTATGACCGTTCCTAAGAATTATAACATCCTCGAGAAAAATCTAAGGAATTCTCAGTGAGCTTTGGACAAAATATTTCCTCCCCAAATCAACACTAAAACTGGACCTTTCAACGGGGCACTCGACGGGGGTGTTTCAAGATGAAAATGAGAGAATAAAGAAATACAGAAAGTAAAAAGGAATGCATTGCCCGATAAAAGGAGGAAAAAACCAGGAACATGAAAGAATATGGTCTGAAAACTCCATAAACCAGTAGGCTGTTAGATTTTCTTACCTAGGTAGACCTGTGGCAAGTATGTGAATCTTTTCATAAGTGGATAAGTTACCACAAAGAACATTGATGAGGCTCCAAGAAATATGCTGTGATAGAAAAATAATATTTCAATCAGAAATAGTTATAATTGTATGCCCCAGTAATAGTATGATTTTCGTGTAGAAACAGCATATGTAGATGAGCTGCTCGGTGCTAGATGTTCTGGACGACGTGAATTTGAAACCACTCTAGAATCTCTGGTAGATTTCAGCTGTCAACAAAAATTCATTCCAAGAGTTACCGTCTTGAAAACAATTTTACACAGTGAGTAATGGAAAGTAGTGTGGATGAACAATCTCGTTTTTTGCCTTCTTTTCTAAGAGGCAGTCTGAGCCGATCACTAAAAGTCGCTTGTTGGCAATCTAAGATCTTTTCAAAAAGAGAATTGCTTGAAAAATTGGCAATGAATTCGGATGGCCGGCTTAATTTCACACCCTTCTAGTTCTCTTTGAAAAATAGTGAAAAAATTTGTGGGGTGCTTGGGACAATGGCTTTATAGTCAAGTAGTCAAGTATACTGTGAGAAGATTTGAAGACGTCAAAAAAATGATTGTGTCCCTTTAAATCCTTGCACTACATACTTCTTACAAGTAAGAAATTCGGGTGGAATATTTCACATGCAAACTACTTTAGATCAACAAAGAAACGCCCTTCGCATAAATCCCTTGGCCAAAAACGCATTTCAAGCATATTTTTAAAAAGGGCGGGGAGTCATTAGATGATGAAATATTCCTTAGCAAAGAACACAAGGCTCAACTCAAATTTCATGTTTCCAATAAAAAGCGCATTTTTAATTTAACAGGCATTTTTGTGCAGAGGCATTCTTACCTGTACCAACTAAGTGATAGAAGAACCATCAAACCACATGACAGAATACAAGCTAGGAATGTCAATGCCTGATGATGTGTGATGTGTGATCTGTCCAGCAGCAAGAGGCCTATCTTTCGTTCTCACAAGCTTGTAAGTAGACAATAATTTTTAAGACTATTGACATTGACATATTGAGAAGCTTAAACAAAACTTGTCATTCTAGATTCAAATCAGAGGGATGACTCACTTACCGAAAGACCACACATTGCTTCATGATCCAAGTTCAGATTTTGAAGCCATTCATAGCTGTTAATTTTGTTTCTTATTTCGTTTACTTTATCACGCTATTTCATGAATGAATAACCGGGGATTATAGTCCAGTCAATGTAGATCATATTTTAGGTCAACCTGGAATAAATTGCAACAGAAACGTTTTCTTTGTTTCTAACATTCCTAGGCATTATAGAATAACATACTAAAAACTTACCGAGATCGGATCAGGCAAATTTCCAGAAATTGAGTTTTTGTTTTACGAGGTTTAGCAGTTTTTACAATCAAAATTTCGGAACATTCATTACAAACATCTCAATCGAAGAGAATCGGTAAAGTTCATTAACATTACTCTACCCAACTCGTCCTGACTATTAGGACTTCTATACTTTTAGACATTACCATGGTACAAATTTGGCAACATTTTGGCACGTGATCTTTTGATGATGTCATCACAATTTTTGTCACATTTGACAAATTTTTCGAAATTTGCAATTCTGTAAATGGGATAAACATACAATAACCAAACTTAATAGATAACACAGATAAACATACAAACCAAAATTAATTAAAGTAGTTGCTTAAATTTGTTCGTAAATTATTTGATTCAATGTAAATTTTAATATTTGCCAAGTTTCAGGCATACGGCATACTATATTTCATCATCAGTATCTTCATTCTCGAGTCTATTTGGATCTTGACAGTTGAGACAAGAAACACCCCTGCATTCACCACACATCGTCGAACATTTCAGACCATTCTTGTAGCATGCACATCGCGAGTTCCGGCATTCTTTCTTGCAGTTGCATCTGAATAGTTTCAATAATTTTGCTGGTGCTGGAGCTTTTGTGGTGTAAACTGGTAGCAGCTTTCTGGCTTTGACTACCCATCCCCACGCTTCCGGATCTAGATCTTGCCGATCCTTCCAAACTTGCACCTGATGGTAAACACGCAACGAGTGCAATGATCCTGCTGACGTGGGAGGCAAGCTCTCCGGCGATACGACTTTCATACTTGATGCTACTTTTTGACAAAACCTCGTCAGGCGGAGCTTGTCTAGCGTGATTTCATCCTTTGCTCCATACACTTTGAGCAGTAATTTCTCCCCCGCAGTGATAACATCTTCTTTTGTTGCTGCTGGATTGTTGAAGACATTCGTCAGGCGCCTGAAACATTCATATTTTTCACACTTTTGTAAGGCTACTCCTTTGCCAATAGAGAACAATCTGGAAGTTGTGTCACATCCGAGTAAGGCATGCAGAACTAAGATTGATTTGCATAATGTTTGTCCTAGTTTCGATTTAGTGTACTTTATATCCCACAGCTTGGCTTTTGCTTTGGCTCGACTTCTTTGTTCCGAGGTGAAAAAAATTTGGCGATCACTGTTCTTGGAATGATGTAGAAGCAGAATCAATAGGTCGGTATCCTCTCCCATGACGACTGTTGTTTCATTTTTGGCTAAATCAATGGCCGTCTTAACAATCAACAGATCTGCATCACCAACTGACTGAATGCAGTGGAGTCCATTTTCATTCATCTGAATCAAAAGTAACTCTAAAAAGCGTTGCTTGTTATCAAGATTGGTGAGAAATTCCTCCTTTCTCATGTTTAGCTTCATTTTTCCGGTAAAGAGTACTGATATTCCCTGCTTTCCCTTGGTCCTGCGAATATGAGTTACATCTTTCGTAGAAGGATTGCCATCATAGCTGTCAAATACAATTGTTGTACTTTCTCCGTAATTCTTGATGACGTAATTTACATATAGAATGCAGATCTCATTGAATGTTTTCCCTTTTGACCATAATACTTTGTGAAGTAAAGACCCACCATCTAAAACGTATTTAACATCTGTCGGAAGCTGCAGCGAAGCATCCGGTCCGATGGAAGACCATATAGAATCAGCTATTTGTGGCTTGTTTGCTCCTCTTAACAACCCATTCGTATCTACAAGTGCGAGAGGAAATGTACACAACTCATATTTGAAAGCAGTTTCAAGATCAAGATCGGATCCCAACCCTCTCACAGTAGTTATCAGGCGCTGGAACAACAAAAGAGGATCAACAGTTATAATCTCATCATCTACTTGAACGGTAGATTGTGCTTTCATTGTTACTACTGTGTCTTTTTTCTTGAATGTATATTCAGTAACTGCTTTTCCTGTCATTGACGTAATAATATTCATTCCAACAGCATGTGCAGTATCTACATTGACAGCTGAAATGGCAACTTCTCCTGTATCTATGCTCATGAGCTCCTTCCTGTTATCAAACGGGTTTCTGACAAATATGTAATTCATGATATTTACAGAGTCTTTCAAGTCTTTTGTGTGCCTTGCCTGTGTTGTTTCTTTATGTTGATCACTGGTATCGTACTTTATTCCTGTGACCTCTTGCATGGAGCGGTTTATTTCTGCACATGCTGGGGTCGAGAGAAGCCAAACAGATCTTTGAAGGTCAGTCATTCCCCTTCCGCGAGTCATTCCACCTGCCGTCTTCAAACTTCTCATCAAAACCTGTTCAATAACTAAATCTGTTGATAGCCCAGCCCAAAACCTCTCACTTCTACGGACAACATGATTATTATTATTATTATTATTATTAAACATATTTCTACAGGTTTACTTTTTCAGAAAATAAATTCTGCTATCAATAAAGGACCTGCATTTAAAAGAAGGATAAAAATAGTCTTTCTATTTAAAAAAACCTAAAAAAACCTAAAAAACCTAATAAAAGACCTTAACCTAGTAGCTATGTAAAAAAAAAAAAAATGAGATAAATAGACTAAAATTTGAAACTTTTTACTAAGCGTTTAAACGTTATAATAGATTTTTCTTTTCGGATATGTTCAGGTAGCGAGTTGAAAGTTAATGCCCCCTGCGTATTGAACGATCTTCTTCCTGCTTCGTTTTTCGATTTTGGTACAACAAGTCTATTTCCATTACCACGTGTAGAGATATTATGATGGAAAACATTGAATTCGATTATATCGTTTTTCTTCAGCTGATGTATGTATTTGAAGACTTCAACTGCTGAACTTCGTTTGATCTTGGTTGGGATTGCATTTTCAAGCGGTGTCTTGATTGTTTTGTATGCTCTAGTTTCTAGTTTTGTAAATTTTTGGTTAACGCTGGGAAGTCCAAGGTAAACAGGAGAACAGTATAACATCATAGGTGCAATCATTGAGTTGTAAATTATGTTTGCCGTTGCAGACGTGATGTTTACCCTGACTCTTTTCAGCATGTTTATTCGTTGTGATACCTTTTTCGATATTTTGCTCAGCTGCTCTGAAAAGTTCATGTGACGGTCAAAAGTAACTCCGAGGTATTCATACTGATTTACTCTGTTGATAGTGTCGCCGTTTATACTGACATCTGTTGATGGTTGGGTCCGAAGTTTTTGTGCGGTCCCATATAGCACTGTTTCCGTCTTTCCAGGTTTCAGGTTTACGATCAGATCATTCTTCTGAAACCATGTGAAGAGTAAATCACCGTCGCGGGATAATGTTTCTGTTACACCTTTGCTGCTTGGACTTGAGTATAAAAGCACGGTGTCATCAGCGTACATAAGCATTGTGCATTTCTCAAGACACTGATATGCATCATTGATTAGAAGAAGAAAAAGGAGTGGGCCCAGGATTGATCCTTGGGGCACTCCCAGGTTAATCGATTCTAATTTGGAGGTAGTGTTTTCGAAGTTGACATACTGCTTTCTGTTAAACAGGTAGTCTGAAATCCAAGTTAGTTCAATGCCAGTTATGCCGTAGAATGGAAGTTTGTTGAGTAAGCAAGCGTGGCTGACGGTGTCAAAAGCTTTTCGTAAATCGACAAACATGGCTCCAGTACAGTTCTTTTGGTTCATATTTTTTCGTATATAATCGTGCACGTATATAACTGCATCCTGGGTGCATTTATTCTTCCGAAAGCCATATTGGTGCTTGAAAAATAGGTTTTGAGTTTCAAGGTAGGCTGTTAGTTGCTCACATACTATCTTTTCTACTGTTTTGGATATGCTGTTCAGAACGGATATCGGTCGGTAATTGTCGAATAAAGTACGTTCTCCTGATTTATATATCGGGGTAACCTTTGCTATTTTTTCCACAGTAGGGAAAACTCCAAGCTGCAGACTTAGGTTTACGAGATGGCATAAGGGTATGGACAGTTCTTTTGCAGCATCACGTAGCATTCGAGATGGAATCTGATCTGGACCACTTGCTTTGGATGCTTTTAGGTTCATCAGCAGTTTCTCAACTCTAGGAGGGGTCACGGATTTAAATTTGAACTGTGTTCCTAGGAGAGGACCATTCCTAAGGTTTCTATTCTCAAACGGTTTCCATATGCGGTTTCCAAGAGAGATAACATGTTGTTGTAGGCTAGATCCTATTGTTGAGAAAAACTTGCAGAATGAGTTGGCAATAAGAGACTTATCGCTTACTTTCTTTTCGTTGACCTTCATCATTTTAGGCATTTCCGAAGATTTTGTTTTAGCAGGGTAGATCTTTTTGATACAGCGCCAAAAGTCACTTGGTTTGTGTTCATTCTCAGCAAGAATGTTTTGACAATAGTGAGACTTTCCTTGACGGATGCTTTGTGTCACTCTGTTGCGAAGGATACGGTACTGACTCCAGTCTGCATCATCATTGGTTTGTCTGGCTTTCTTTAGGTAGTAGTCTCTTTCGTGCATTTGCTTTTTTATGTTTGATGTAAGCCAAGGGGCAGGCTTTCCTCTTACCATTTTCTCTTTCTGTGGCGCGTGTTTATTTATAATTGTAAAAAGAGTGGCTTTGAATATATTCCATGCGCAATTAAAGTCGCTATTTGATAGTATTTCCCTCCAGTTCACAGAATTGATATCATTTTTGTATGCATCCAGTTGGTAGTTGGAATAGTTCCTTGAAAAGGTTTTACGGGGTTGATACTTTTGAGTATGCATTTTTCTGTTGACACCAATAATGTCGTGATCGCTAATTGCAGATGGTACTACAATTGTTTCAGCAATTGTTCTCTCATTGTTTGAGTAACAAACATCGATTAGAGTTTTTGAAAGGCGGGTAATCCTTGTTGGTTGCTTGATTAATTGTTTTAGCGCATTAGATTGGAAAATATCTTTTATTTCTTTATGGTTGTCTGCTTTTGAGTAATCGCAGTTTAAGTCTCCAGCCAATACCATTTCTTTGTCTACGAGCATTACAGATTCAATCATGTTTTCTAACTTTGAAACAAAGTCACGGTCGATATGACGCGAGCTGTCAGGGGGTCGGTATATGAAGGAAATTAATATGGAGTTCGTGTTTTTGACTATAAGCTCGATCCAAATTGCTTCAACTCCTTGGATTTCCAGGTCTTTTCTACGCTCATAGTTTATATCAGTTCTCAGGTAACAGATAACACCACCATAACTACCAGTTTTTCTGTCTAGTCTTTCGATACGATACCCGTCTACAGATATCTCTTCATCCACAATAGAGCTATTGAGATGACTTTCCGTGAAACCAAAACATTGGATATTCTTATCTTGCAAAAACATTCTCACTGAGTCAATTTTCTTATATATTCCATTTATGTTTTGATGTAATATTTTAAATCCACGTTTACGAGAAAACGGATTCAGAGCCGGCCCAGGTTGCGACTCTATATCACCAGCTGCAAGTAGCAACAAAATCAACATTTTCCTCGGCGTGTGTCGCGTTGATTTTAGAAAGGTTTTCCTGTTTAGCCATAAGCTTGAACATAAATGAGTTTCATAGCCATTGGAATATATCTCCTTCACGTTCAAGGTAACACTTATTCCATCAGGTGTGATAAAACTTGCTTTCTTTACTTGCAAAGTCGAAATAGTCGCAAGAGCGAACAAAAACACGTCCACACTCCTCGCCACCATTAAGCTTTTATCTTCACGCTCCTCTGATTTGAAAGATATTCTCCTTGATATCCATTAGCAAACATCTGACAAACATTTGGGTGTGTTTCCTCCAACTTTGACATAGTTTGAAGATAAACATAGGCCAACTTAGCATATAGAGAGTGTCCCGATGCTGCAAAGTAAGGCAACATATCTTTGACTGCTTGCCAATGAAGATGGTAGTTCCCTGTTCGCTCAGCCTTAATAAATTTACATGGGATTTCCACCATTTCAATGTATTTGAACCACAATGTTGCTGTCCTTGAAGAAGCCAAATTCTTTCTATAAGCTTCCAGTCGCTCAACCATTGTTTTTATAACTTCACTTTGTTCCAGATCCTCGCTACTAATTTCTCCTGAGATTGACTTGTCAAATAATTCTGAGATCTGTTGTAAATCTACGCTATCACCAATGTCGAGAACGTCCTCTCCTTGATTTCTTTCTTCATCGTTTACAAGATTAATTGGGCAACTGTAAACTTCGGACATTATAATCGCATGAAGAGTGGCAACGACAAGTAGATGGCCACGAACAGCCCTAGAAATGGCTTTGCCGTTTAGCATGTAAGGGACCGTGTTTTCTGTGTACACAGTCTCTAAAATGGCTTGCAGTCCAGATGAAGTCATGATATGCCCAATTGATCCCAGGAAACTCATTGTGGTGTGAAGCCCACCAAGTCGTAAGACAATTTTCTTCAAAACACTGGAATCATCTTCGCTCAGTTGTATTTCAATTCCCTTCCAATACAAAGGCTTGTCAAATGTTAGTATTGGGCTCATATTGTATCGTTCGGCTTGCTCTGCAACAAAGTGCATAGTTGACATTATGCAAGATTCATCGCTTGACTTCATATCAATCATTGGCATGAAGATAATAGACGATTGTCCTGGATGTTCTCCATTGTGCACCATTTGCATAAAACCATTCCACATAGGTCGTTCAGGTTTCAGTGCCCATGCACTTTTCCAAAGAACGTCAAAAATATTTGTGGTATCATTAGCTTTAAATTCCGGTAACATTTCGTATTTTAAGTTGCCAGATAACTTCTGACGCCAGCGAAATGCACGAGTCTCTATGCTGCCAATATTTATTATATCTTTTTAAGATACATCTATTCTTGGTACTGGTTTAGTATACGTTACCCGTGGGGTGACAGCGGCAATTATCCCCATACCATGAAAAGTATTAAGGCCATCAATTGTTCGAACATTGTGGTCAACGTTATCTGCTACATGTTGAATGAATGAGTCATTATCAATTCCTTCAATCTCCGTCCCCCGATGATAAGCTGCACTTCTTTCAAACTTTTGAACCTCGGAGTAAGATGAGCAAAATCCGTGACTGTGCAAGGAGTCAATTAAAAAGCGTGATCCAAATTGTCTGTGCATCTGTACTCCCAATCCAATTTGAAGAGGTGCAATGATTGCTTTTGGCCGAACCGCTTGCATAATTGCTTGACCAATAGAAGCAATGCGCATATCACTTCCTTTAGCAACAAACATTTTTTCTAGCAGTAGTTGCAACGATTGAGAGAGGAACTCTTTGGAATGTGTAAGTGATTCAATATCTTCAGTTGATGGATATGTTGTCGTGGAGCAATAGCACTCTTTAATTTCATTTTTTAGGAGCATTGCAGCAGTTTCAATGATGCGAATTTTTTCCAATTCCACGTCGTCGGATTTGTAGCTTTTATAGAATTCATGTAGAATGTTTCTAGCTTTTGATCTGAAAGTCACAACATTTTGTTTTCCGTTAATCTCCGTAAACACAATTTCATCCTTAAACTGTTTTGAAGTAAATGCTTCACTTGTGGAATCTTTCAGATTTTGTTGCATGATCAATATAAGGTCACTAATAGTAACTTGTTCATCATTATTCTCGCGCAAATGTCTACAAACGACATCGAAAGCTGATTCACGATCTAGATCTGAAGGCTGTCCTCGTTTTGTCCCTGATGTTGACTTTCTCTTGCCTTCATATGTTTCGGGGATATCCTTTCCAGTACGAAAGTTCGTACTACAAACTTGATGGTATACTGCATCCTTTGAATGCAAATCATTCACATAAGCTATACGACCCTTAACAGAAACTGCCCAGGAATCATTACGTTGCTCACAAATTTTGAGGATGCTAATATCGAATTCACGGTTCTTGCACATTACTTGGTAGGCTTTCTTATCTCGTTTGTCCCTTTCGGAAACAGGATATTTACAGAATAAACAATTTAATCTGTAATGAAATTCATGATCTGTTCTTAACCTGCGCTTCACTGGGCTACCAGCATAAGAAGTAGATTCCTTCTTTTTGTTATATGACTTTATATTCTTCTTGTTTATGTATGAATCTCTGCATGATTTATGTACCTTTTCGCCAGCTGTGACAACAAGTTCATCGTGTCTTTCTTTACTGGCATTACAAACGCCAATAGCACCTTTTGCAGTTAGAGTTACATGTGAACCACTTTCATCTCCGATCTCTTCTTTACATATTACACATACGTCATAATCCATTTTGCTCTGCCACAAATTGAAGAAGATCATGAAATTATATGTCCGAATTCTGAGAATTGAATGCTTCAAAAAATGCGTCATATCAGTTAAAAAAACAATGAATAGCTCAGTGGGGTTACAGCAGCCCCTAAAGAATTCTATGCACCCCGAAGGAGAATTCCAAGAGCCACTGAGCACATTGATCCCCCACGCTGTTGCTAAGTCTGTAACTTACCTAGCGTGCAGCCAAATCCATCTCGTTTAAAAGAGACTGTTACTTCAATGAAATGTAATTAATAACTTCTTGTGAATAGTAATTGCTTGTGGGAAAAGGATTCTTTGCGCATGCGCTTATTAATAGATGATAACTAACATAACCTCATGGGTTAATTTGGAGTTTATTTATACTTAAAAAAGAATGTGGAAAATATTTACTGTCACTTTTTTAGTTAAATACAGGGTCCACCCCTGAAAAATATTATGACGCATAAATAAAATTTGCCAGGTCCGACTGTGGTAAGTTTTTAGTATGTCATCCGTACTGGTCTAAAGGTGTGAAAACAGCTGAAACCATTTCTGCTGCAATTTATTCCAGGTTCAACTCCAGATTGACTGGACTATTAATGCAAATAATGATGAACATGAACGTGAATCAAAATATTGTACAACTATTCAAAGAGTGCTTTGAAAATAAAACTTAAAAAAGGTGTTCTGCATCCTACAATATCCATCAAAAGGTCTGAATTTTTGCCATTTTTGACAGGAGCTCATGTTCAAACTTTCATAGGTATAAACAATCACTATTAAAGTCTCTTCCTTTTAATTTTGGGTTCAGAGTAATCAGTAATTTTGGGTATAAAATATGACTCTATATCAAAATTTAGTTTTGGCTTTGCAGTTCTCCTTCAACAAATACACTTGGTGAGCATAAGTTACGCACCACCCGATGAAAAATGGCGTCTAAAAGTGGCCCGAGGCCTGAGCAAGAAAATTTACATAACAATATATAAATAAGAAACGGGTTTCAATAGCGAATTTCTTTAACAGAAATATACTCAGAATTTCATAAATTTTCCAGTGAAAACATAATTTAAACTATATGATATTGTTTTGTAATAAAATTTAAAGAAAACTGCAAAGGTGTCTCTTAAAAAATTTTCACAAAAATTGATCGAAATGGAGTAATTAAAACGCAAATAACTATAATTTCTTTCACTGAAAGCCACGCAAATTCTCTCTCATTTAAAAGAGAATGTTTTGAAGTTTTGAAAAATGTAAGTATTTTTCATGTAACTGTCTTGACCGTTTATAATTTTCAGTTTCAGTTTTTGTTTACCGCTAGGGAAGTACATGTTTTGTTTTTCAAATTTCAGAGTGGGTTTTAAAAAATAAAATTTACTGAGGTACTTACATGCCAAAAGCCAGCTAACGTATTGATACATGCCAAAAGCCAGCTAACGTATTGATTGGGAACGAAAGGTTCATGCACCTCACAAATGAAGAGTAAGTACATTCAAAGATGGCAGAATGAAGATCCTCCATTATTGTGTAAACTGACAGACTTCGGAGAAGGGCGGTCCCTACTCATTCAAACAAACTCCATGCTTGCCTCGAAGGTAAAGCACGTGGATAGAGGAACACCCGCATTTATGTCTCCAGAGCTATTGATACCCACGTTAAGACCCGCAGATGCCACCATGCAAGATCTTATGGAGGCCGACATTTGGGCCCTTGGTGTGATCAGATATGTTCTTGCAAACCCGGACATTGCATACCCTTACTATGCAGCTATAGAAGCAAGAAAACCATCTGCTCCTTGCAGTAATCCGCATGAAATTAAGGAGCTCTTGATGCAGCAGAAAGTGCGACCTCGTTGTTCTGTCAAATATCAAAGCAATCACGCAACTGTTTGGGCAGAGATCTGCACATTATAAAATCGGAAACATGGCGAAGCATAGTAAATACTAAAGCTTTTCGTCTGACACTCATCAGAGTAGTACGTCAGAAAGAAAACGAAAATGAAAACCTAACAAACAATTATACCCAGAAATGGATCGAAATTGGCCAATCAGAAAAGAGGTGAGTGATTGGTAAAGTGCAAAACAACCAATCATCACCGGTGATAAACAATATATTATTGAAAGAGTCCCAGTGGGAAAACGAACTCTTTCTGTCTAGACAGTATGGGATCCATGGTTTTGATTAGACAGATTCTAAAATTCCAAAGTGAAATTCCTAAGTACAGCAGGTCGATATACATAGCTTATTACTATTGCTTTCACTGTTGCTGTCGTTTGACTTAGAGACTACTTAAAATATCTCGCTCACATGCTGTATCTTCTATCACAAGGGCGTGTTTCGATGAAATTTTGAATACAATGCCTGAACTGGACAGTAGCAAGTACAGCAGGTGGATATACAAAGCTTATTACTATAGCTTTGACCGTTGCTGTCGTTTGACTTAGAGGCTATTTAAAATTTTTCGCTCACATGCTGTATTTTTTAACACAAGGGCCTGTTTCAATGGAAATTTGAATACAATGCCTGAATTGGAACAGGAAGCAATGAGAGCAGGTAGATATGCATAGCTTATTACTATCGCTTTGACCGTTGCTGTTGTTTGACTTAGAGACCACTTCAAATATCTCGCTCACATGCTGTATTTTCTATCACCAGAGCCTGTTTAGATGAAGACCTGAATACAATGCCTGAATTGGAACAGGAAGCAATGAGAGCAGGTAGATATGCATAGCTTATTACCATAGCTTTGACCGTTGCTGTCGCTTGACTTAGAGACTACTTAAAATATCCCGCTCACATGCTGTATTTTCCATCACAAGGGCGTGTTTCAATGAAATTTTGAATACAATGCCTGAATTGGACAGTAGCAAGTACAGCAGGTCGATATACAAAGCTTATTACTATAGCTTTGACCGTTGCTGTCGTTTGACTTAGAGGCTATTTAAAATTTTTCGCTCACATGCTGTATTTTCTATCACAAGGGCTGTATCGATGGAAATTTGAATACAATGCCTGAATTGGAACAGGAAGCAACGAGAGCAGGTAGATATGCATAGCTTATTACTATAGCTTTGACCGTTGCTGTCATTTGACTTAGAGACTACTTAAAATATCCCGCTCACATGCTGTATTTTCTATCACAAGGGCGTGTTTCGATGAAATTTTGAATACAATGCCTGAATTGGACAGAAGCAAGTACAGCAGGTGGATATATAAAGCTCATTACTATAGCTTTGACCGTTGCTGTCGTTTGACTTAGAGACTACTTAAAATATCTCGCTCACATGCTGTATTTTCTATCACAAGGGCCTGTTTCGATGGAAATTTGAATACAATGCCTGAATTGGAACAGGAAGCAACGAGAGCAGGTAGATTTGCATAGCTTATTACTATAGCTTTGGCCGTTGCTGTCGTTTGACTTAGAGACTACTTAAAATATCCCGCTCACATGCTGTATTTTCCATCACAAGGGCCTATTTCGATGAAAAATTTGAATTCAATGCCTGAAATGGACAGTAGCAAGTACAGCAGGTCGATATACATAGCTTATTACTATTGCTTTGACCGTTGCTGTCGTTGGACTTAGAGACTACTTAAAATATCTCGCTCACATGCTGTATTTTCTATCACAAGGCCTGCTTAGATGGAAATTTGAATACAATGCCTGAATTGGACAGTAGCAAAGAGAGCAGGTAGATATGCATAGCTTATTACTATAGCTTTGACCGTTGCTGTCGTTTGACCTAGGGACCACTCAAAATATCTCGCTCACATGCTGTATTTTCTATCACAAGGGCCTGTTTCGATGGAAATTTGAATACAATGCCTGAATTGGACAGTAGCAATGAGAGCAGGTAGATATGCAGAGCTTATTACTATAGCTTTGACCGTTTCTGTCGTTTGATCTAGATGCTACTTAAAATATCTCGCTCACATGCTGTATTTTCTATCACAAGGGCGTGTTTCGATGAAATTTTGAACACAATGCCTGAATTGGACAGTAGCAAGTACAGCAGGTCGATATACAAAGCTTATTAATATAGCTTTGACCGTTGCTGTCCTTTGACCTAGAGACTACTTAAATCATCTCGCTCACATGCTGTATTTTTTAACACAAGGGCCTGTTTCAATGGAAATTTGAATACAATGCCTGAATTGGAACAGGAAGCAATGAGAGCAGGTAGATATGCATAGCTTATTACTATCGCTTTGACCGTTGCTGTTGTTTGACTTAGAGACCACTTCAAATATCTCGCTCACATGCTGTATTTTCTATCACCAGAGCCTGTTTAGATGAAGACCTGAATACAATGCCTGAATTGGAACAGGAAGCAATGAGAGCAGATAGATATGCATAGCTTATTACCATAGCTTTGACCGTTGCTGTCGCTTGACTTAGAGACTACTTAAAATATCCCGCTCACATGCTGTATTTTCCATCACAAGGGCGTGTTTCAATGAAATTTTGAATACAATGCCTGAATTGGACAGTAGCAAGTACAGCAGGTCGATATACAAAGCTTATTACTATAGCTTTGACCGTTGCTGTCGTTTGACTTAGAGGCTATTTAAAATTTTTCGCTCACATGCTGTATTTTCTATCACAAGGCTGTATCGATGGAAATTTGAATACAATGCCTGAATTGGAACAGGAAGCAACGAGAGCAGGTAGATATGCATAGCCTATTACTATAGCTTTGACCGTTGCTGTCATTTGACTTAGAGACTACTTAAAATATCCCGCTCACATGCTGTATTTTCTATCACAAGGGCGTGTTTCGATGAAATTTTGAATACAATGCCTGAATTGGACAGAAGCAAGTACAGCAGGTGGATATATAAAGCTCATTACTATAGCTTTGACCGTTGCTGTCGTTTGACTTAGAGACTACTTAAAATATCTCGCTCACATGCTGTATTTTCTATCACAAGGGCCTGTTTCGATGGAAATTTGAATACAATGCCTGAATTGGAACAGGAAGCAACGAGAGCAGGTAGATTTGCATAGCTTATTACTATAGCTTTGGCCGTTGCTGTCGTTTGACTTAGAGACTACTTAAAATATCCCGCTCACATGCTGTATTTTCCATCACAAGGGCCTATTTCGATGAAAAATTTGAATTCAATGCCTGAAATGGACAGTAGCAAGTACAGCAGGTCGATATACATAGCTTATTACTATTGCTTTGACCGTTGCTGTCGTTGGACTTAGAGACTACTTAAAATATCTCGCTCACATGCTGTATTTTCTATCACAAGGGCCTGCTTAGATGGAAATTTGAATACAATGCCTGAATTGGACAGTAGCAAAGAGAGCAGGTAGATATGCATAGCTTATTACTATAGCTTTGACCGTTGCTGTCGTTTGACCTAGGGACCACTCAAAATATCTCGCTCACATGCTGTATTTTCTATCACAAGGGCCTGTTTCGATGGAAATTTGAATACAATGCCTGAATTGGACAGTAGCAATGAGAGCAGGTAGATATGCAGAGCTTATTACTATAGCTTTGACCGTTTCTGTCGTTTGATCTAGATGCTACTTAAAATATCTCGCTCACATGCTGTATTTTCTATCACAAGGGCGTGTTTCGATGAAATTTTGAACACAATGCCTGAATTGGACAGTAGCAAGTACAGCAGGTCGATATACAAAGCTTATTAATATAGCTTTGACCGTTGCTGTCCTTTGACCTAGAGACTACTTAAATCATCTCGCTCACATGCTGTATTTTCTATCACAAGAACCTGCTTAGATGAAGATTTGAATACATTGCTTGAATTGGACAGTAGCAAGTACAGCAGGTGGATATACAAAGCTTATTACTATAGCGTTGACCGCTGCTGTCATTTGACTTAGAGACTACTTAAAATATCTCGCTCACATGCTGTATTTTCTATCACAAGGGCCTGTTTCGATGGAAATTTGAATATAATGCCTGAATTGGAACAGGAAGCAACGAGAGCAGGTAGATATGCATAGCTTATCACAATAGCTTTGACCGTTGCTGTCGTTTGACCTAGGGACCACTTAAAATATCTCGCTCACATGCTGTATTTTCTATCACAACGGCCTGTTTCGACGGAAATTTGAACACAATGCCTGAATTGGACAGTAGCAAGTACAGCAGGTCGATATACATAGCTTATTACTATTGCTTTGACCGTTGCTGTCGTTGGACTTAGAGACTACTTAAAATATCTCGCTCACATGCTGTATTTTCTATCACAAGGGCCTGCTTAGATGGAAATTTGAATACAATGCCTGAATTGGACAGTAGCAAAGAGAGCAGGTAGATATGCACAGCTTATTACTATAGCTTTGACCGTTGCTGTCGTTTGACCTAGGGACCACTCAAAATATCTCGCTCACATGCTGTATTTTCTATCACAAGGGCCTGTTTCGATGGAAATTTGAATATAATGCCTGAATTGGAACAGGAAGCAACGAGAGCAGGTAGATATGCATAGCTTATCACTATAGCTTTGACCCTTGCTGTCGTTTGACTTAGAGACCACTTAAAATATTTCGCTCACATGCTGTATTTTCTATCACTAGTGCCTGAGTAGGAGAAGAAGTAGGTGTCCGAGGACACGCATGCGCAGTAGAATTTGTTAAGATCACGCATGCGCGAGAGTCTTCGAGAATTGAAAAGAGCATGAACGGTAAAAAATAATCGAAAACGCTAACGGGAAGGTTGTGGAAAGTTAGTTTACAGTTGCAAAACATCGCCAAAGCTGATAAAAAACCCATAAAAAGCTTAATAACTAAAAAACGGTTTTGTTTATGAAAAAGATTTTTACAGCAATAAAAAGAAAATCTCTTGGTTATATTGAATGAATTATTTCATATTTTTCATGCACTTATAAGATGATAAGAATTTGTTAAATAAATCGCAAGAAAACACAAAAATATTGATGAACTATAATTTAACGTTCTCGGCTCGAGATTGAATTCAAAGAACCAATCAGAAACTTGCGAATGCGACATTTGAATGTACGCGGCATATCTCTGTCATGAGAAATCAGAAACTTCTAGAATCTGGAATGACATTCAAACACATCGGACATTCAAAAAGTAAGTTGCATTTTTTCTGCTTCAAATCTTTTTTATCCTTACAGCTTTATTTGGAATTAATTCATAATATTAGTGATTATGATTCGTTTATTTTAGAGTTTGAGAAAAGAGGAAAAACATGAACAAATTAACGATTGAACATGGAGTTTTAATTGTGTTTGAATGTCCGATGTGTTGGGCATTTTTGCCGTTTTGGGGCATAAATCACCGATGGCCTGATGATAATGATGATGAAGGATATGATAATGATGATGAAGTGGATGATGAAGTTATCATGAAGATTTTCGTCCATGCATTGAGAGACGAAACTATACAAAAAAATATATATTAAATGATGAAGAAGAATGAAGAGTATTTTAATAATAATAATGGTAATTGAGAAAAAGTATTACTGTGTGTATTCTTATATGCTTCTACCTCTCAACTGCGCTTGCATCACTTTATGGCTCGAACCTTCTTTGAATGATTACATAATCTTCATTGGAATTGGCATACCTTAATCAGGTGGGCTAGAACCGGCGTCTTAACTGCTCATGCGCCGGATTTCGAGTAATCTATAAAAACGATCGATTTCACTTATTACCTCAGTAGCAAAGATGTTGTTAACATTAGCACACATTATAATTAATGACTTTAGGTCATTTCTACAAAGAACAAAAAAATGCTAATAGACGATATGTTGAAGGATGATGGTGGAGTTGAAGCGACTAAACTAATGACGGGTGAAGGAAAGTATAAAAGGGATAGAATACGAAAACGTGAAAGGAGAGGAGAGAGGAAATCAACAAACATGGGTTCCGCAATAGCTCATGTAGCAGCTAGGCAAGCTATTAAACAAGCTGTAAGACAGGGTGGAGGAGCGATAGCAAAACGAGTTAGTAAACAAGCTGTTAAGAAGATAGCATTGAGAGGTGCTAAGAAAGCTGCAAAAGGTGGAGCAATCGTTGCAGCTGGATATGGTTTAGACACAGCTATGAGGAAAATGCAAGGCGGCCGAAAGCGGAGGATGCGAAGGAAGCTGGTTCGAAAGAAGCATATGAAAGGTAGACAAAGTGGGACTAGATCTATAACAATAGCAAGAGTAAGAACCTAACATTTTTAGATGAACAAAATTGAAAGAAATAGATGAACAAATCTCAGAGAAAAAGCTCATTTCCAATAAGAAGTTCGTGGAGATAGGAGCTCGAGAATAATTCATAATGAATCGAGTATACAAAATTAATGTTGATGAAGAAGAAAGAAAGATGTTACATTCTATTTTAAAGTCAGAAGGTGAAGTTGACTGTATAAACAAGGCAAATTTAGAGGATGCTTATGTATATCTAAGAACGATAAGAGAGGTTGTGCTTGATAGAAATTACATTACTCGATTTACAATCGACGCTGACATGGTAAAAGAAACACATGAATTTATTTTACCTGAATATCATGGTAAATTTGCAAATAGTGTAAGATGTGCACGCATGAGTGAAACAGAGATAATAGAATATTGTAAACCTGATCAGATAGAAATTTTATTAAGCCAATTAATAAAGAGGCAGCATTACTATAATCCAATAGAATATACAGCATTGTTATTATGGATTCATCCTTTTCCTGATGGAAATGGAAGGTTGGCGAAGTTGCTGTATTATTATTTAACTGGAGATTTAATAGAGTGGAATCAGGATAAATTTTCAAGTGATATGATTAAAGTTCAAGCAGAAATTGTAGAAGAATTTACCTCAAACACTTTCGAGAGAAAGTTCTAGAACATTCGAACTTCGAATGCTAACACCACCTTTCAATAATAACTAGAAACTTCGAAGAAGGTTCTAGAACATTCGAACGATGAATCAGATCACAGAGATTTTTCAGAAGTTTCCAGAAGTTTCCAGGAGCAGAAGCTTCCAGAAGTTTCCAGAAGTTATCAGCCAATCAGATCACAGAGATTTTTCAGGAGTTTCCAGAAGCTTCCAGAAGCAGAAATCTCTGCAGTCTGATTGGTTGATTTATATACATAAACAGACGTCTGAAGCTAAATCAAATCAGTCGTGCAGAGCTGTGGAAGAGTGCAGAGCTTAAAAAATCACTAAAGAATCCCTGAATAATCATGGCAGGAATTTACGATGTTAGAAATGAAGAGGGCCTAATCAAGACATCATCACTGGTGGTGAAAGATATGATTAAAGGTGCACTAGCTGTAAAATCAATGGCTATTTCTCATGCAGCACTGGCTCGTCTCTTGGAAATAGTTGATAGCAACATAAATCTCGATGAGATAAATCATAAATTACAATTTCAAGGAGAAGATGTCACAAGTCTGTTTGAGAAGAACGGCGTCATCATTGAAACGAAGCGATATGGGGAAACGTATACTCAATTTCTAACCCTACACACTGAAGTTTTGAGCAAAAAAGAAGCACATGAAGATAAGGTTGAAATCTATCTGCAGAAAAATGGTGATTTTCCCATAAAGTTATGTCTGGGAATACGAAGATGGAAGAATGAGAAACCAACTAAAACTGGAATAAATCTAAAAGAAGAAATGTTGGAAGCATTGCATGGAAAACTTGCTGATCTGAAAATGCTAGCACCATCATCCCGCAAAAGGCCTCTATCATTGATTATACCATCATCTTCTGGAAGTGCCGAATCTGATGCGAAGAAAAAAAGAAAGAAAATATCACAGCTCAAAAAAAGAAAGAACATGTTGATGATTCCTATACTTAAAGATACTTAAAGATACTTAAAGCAGCATCAGGAAATGATGATGAAATGCTGCAAAAGGCATATGCTGAACTCCAAGAAGAAGAAGATGTTGATGTACGAGTACAAGAAGCATATGCTAAAATTCTCCTGAAACGCATTTTCAAAAAAGCAAAACAATACTGTGAAAAATGCTCAACTACAGAGATTTACTCTACATCAATTAATGCTACTGACCACAAGCAAGATTGTATGGTTCACAATGCTTTCAGATTTTTATCGTTTCACATCAGTTATGTCAACGCCGATATGCTGGCTGAGGGGAAAGAATCGTTCAAAAAATCAATGTTTGATGAGTTGAAGAATGGACGTCTAACTCAAGCAATCAATTCCAATGTCGGAAATCTGTATGATGAATTATCACATACAAACCTCTCTACATCCGTATATTTGCTACAGATATTGAACAGGATTATAAACAATTTAGTCACACCGTTTGTTTAAGCTTTATGAACATTATTTATGTTAAAAATAGTTGCTAGTTATTTGTTCTAGAAATTGTTATAAATAGAGGTTAGTTATTGTTGTAAAGAGACGTTCTAAATTTGTTAGAAATATGAGTTGACTTGAGATTTAAAGCACCTTTTTTTCTGATTTTATCTGGAGTAAGCCGAAGCGGCAAAACTACTTGGGTAGAAAATCTATTTAAAAATTATAATAATATAATCGATGATGGCAGGCAATATCCCAATCTCATGTGGATCTCAGGAACGAACCAGCCAGAGCTATTTGAGCGTATTAAAAAAAGTTTTGTTGGGAATTGTAGATTTATTACTGAATTACCTGAAAACTTGTACGAAGAAATCGAGAGGTGAGACAAAAGATTAACTATTGTTGTTGATGATCTAATGCATGAAATTGCGAACTTCAAAGATTTGGGAAAATTGTTCACAAAAGGAAGATCTCATCTCAACATTAATGTTATTGTTATGATGCAAAATCCTTTCCCAAGAGGAACGGAAATGAGAAATTTGGCTCTCAATACTGAATATCAAGTTCTTTTCAAAAATCCTAGAGATAGAAGTCAAATTAGATTTCTCGCACGACAAATTATGCCTGCATCTCCTAAAACATTTCTTGACATTTATAATGATGCAACAGCAAGAATGTATGGATATCTACTCTGTGATTTCACCCAATCAATGAATGAAGATATGAGATTTTGAACAAATATTTTCCCTCATGAAGCTCCCATGGCAGTGTACAAGTCTAAAAAAGGTTATAAATAGCCATCTATATGTTTATGAAAACAGCAAAAATGACTTCTTTTGAAAAGATAATCATACAACCTAGCGAATCATTTCCAACTGTTGATGAACCGGCGAAGAAAAAGCCCAAAAAGATCATAAATAAAGGAAGAAAGCCTAAAAAGCGTCTATCTGGTGGTAAAAGGAAAAGAACATACAGACGACGGAAGAAAAACTCTATAAATGATAAATTGTTAGAAATATTAATTGATTTGTTATGAATCTAGAAAAGTTATACTCTGATCCTTCTGTTCCGGGTTCTCTTGGAGGTTTAGATAAAGCATATAGGGAATTTAAAAAAGTAATTCCTAATCTAACAAAAAAAGATGTTAACGAGTGGAGTAAAACTAGTCTTGCATATTCATTGCACAGACCAAGTAGGAAGAACTTTAAACGTGAGCGGATACTAACTAATAACATTGATTATTTATGGGAATGCGATCTTGTTGATACGGCATATTTGAAAAAAAAAAACAACAACATTACATTTCTATTATGCTGTATTGATACTTTTAGCAAGAATGCTTGGGTAAAGCCTCTGAAAAGAAAAACAGCAAAAGAAATTCTCGATGCTTTAAAAGAAATTTTATTTGAAAGAAAGCCCAAAAAGGTACGATCTGATAAAGGTACTGAGTTTTTAAACAAAGAATTTCAAGCTTTGCTGAAGAAAAGCGATATCGATTTTTACACTGCAAATAATGATGTAAAGGCAGCAATTGTGGAAAGATTCAATAGAACACTTAAAGGAAGAATGTATAGATACTTCACAGCTAAAAATACGTTAAGATATATTGATAATCTACAAGATTTTGTTGATTCTTACAACAATACCTATCATAGATCTATTGGTATGAGACCTTCTGAAGTTAATCCAAACAATGTGAGCACTGTTCGAAAAAAGCTGTTTAAAAAAGAAACTAAAAAAAATAAAAAGATCTTTAAAATTGGAGATTATGTAAGACTGAGTTTGAAGAAGAGAATGTTTAAGAAAGGTTATTTACAAAATTATACTTAAGAAATATTCAAGATTAGCAAAGTATTTAAAGAAAGTATCCAGTAATGTATAAAATTGAAGATCTCCAAGATGAAGAGATAGATGATCGCTTCTATAAAGAGGAGCTACAACATGTGTATCTTCCAAAAACCTTCGTTGTTGAGCAAGTGTTGGAAACTAAGAAAAAAAGAGGTAAAAACTTCTATTTAATCAGGTGGAGAGGTTATCCTCCCCAGTTTGATGAGTGGGTAGCTGAAAGTGAATTAGAGACAATATGATTGATGAAGAATTTGACTTGGTTCTTCCTTCGGGATTTGTTACTGATAGATTAAAACTAGTAGATTTCACAGTTGATTTACCTCACGTTTTTCAATTAAACAATAAAAGAAAATGGGAAATGGCATTACTACAAATGACGCTGCCAGATAGAGGAGAAAAATCATTACATGATCAATACTGGTTTTCAATTTCCAACGAGTATGAAACTATTACCGATGAAGATGGAAAATTGGTTCCTTGGGGTACAGATGGTTTTTTCTATGAAAAGATCCGTCTTGATAAAGAAATTATTGAAACCCGTGATAATACTCTGATGTATTATGAATTCAAAAGACTTTTCAATGATAGAGTCTTGGATTTCCCTGAATTTGGGTACATATTAAAAAACATGTTATCAGTATCATTAATTGATGGAAAGATACAGTTTGAAATGAAAGATGATTTGAAAACATTAGGCTTTGCAACTCATGGAGGTAAAAGACGGAGATATACTAGTGCACCTTTAATAACATTTTCAAGACCTTTGGCACATTTTCTTGGTTTAGAAGATCAGGTCACCCACACTTTACCAAATGGCTCAATAGTCAAATACTTTCACTACAAGATTTCTGATAGTATACAATCCAGTCAAACAATGAAACTGATTGTTTACAAAAGGAAGGCAGATGGTGACTCGCTGACTGGAGGAAAGATAAACTGCTTAAGCAGAATAAAGGACGGTGTTCATCTAAATGAACATACTTCTATAAATGTAGAATGTGATCTATTGGAAAGCAACTATCTTGGAGGTGTTAACAAACGAAGAGTTTTGAGAAAACTAGCATTTTACGATACAGATCTCGATACATATGTTAGATATTACGCTCCAAAGAATATAATTTACACACCACTGGAGAGGCTACAGTTTCAACAAATTCAAATAAAATTGGTAGATGATGATGGAAATCCTATAAAATTAACATCTCTCTATTCCGCAAAGCAGTATATTGGAGAAACATCACTGACCGTTCGCATTAGGCCAGTAATATGAATGTGACACTAAATAATAGACATGTAAATTTTGATAATCCACTTCCAGTGGATACTAATTGGAAATGTAGTATGATTGCTTGTACATTAAATAAAAAAGAAAAAGATAAGAGTGAAAAAGTGTTTGCTGTTTGTTGCAATTTCATTATAAGTAAGGATGCTGTTGCTCTATTGGGGCTAGTTATTGACGATTCAAAATCAATTCACAGATCAATTATAAATCCAGCAACGTATAGAGTAACAAGATCTAACATAAAATCATTCGATATTAAAATTATCAACTGGGAAACTCTGGAAGATATATCAGATAAATTTGAAGAAAATTGTCAAATTGATTTATCATTCGTTAAAGATGATTAATGATTTTTACCTCACATGTCCCACTGATTCTGGTGGAAAAATAAAAATGTTAAAAATGTTATGAAAGATACCGCACAATCTTCTATGAGAGGAATTAAAAGAAAAGCTACTGAAGGAATTGTAAATGTCGTAAAAAAGGCAAAAAAGCCACCTGCCAAGAAGCACTCTGTCAGTAAGAAGCAGCCTGCCACTGGTAGGAAATCAAGGAGCCGTCCTAAAAGAACTCGAAAAGAAAGCACCATGAGAGGGATCTTCATGCCAAATAAGAGCAAGAAGCCTAAAGCAAAGCGTCCAGATTTGAGAAAAAATTTGTTGAAGAAACTGCTGAAGAAGAAATTGTTACAATGAGTATAAAAACAGAATATACTGAGTGCCCTAGTGAGAGTTTAGATTTATTCAGTACACCGATAGTTCAAAGCGATGTTGATTATTTTAAAGATGTTGAGTATTTTCCACAAACTGCTGCTCTCAATTCCTCAAAGCAGACTGTTGTGTTTGGCATTCCTGCCCAGCCAGATCATATGATTGATTTGAATCATTCTTATTTCGTCTCAACTCTTGCTATTAAGAAAGCAAATGGAGCTGATATTGGAAAAACAACTGCAGAATTTGTAGGAGTAGTAAATAACATTGGTCAATCTATGTGGAAGCAGATAGAGCTGGTTTTGAATGACACCCCTGTCACAGAAGCAAACGGGATGTATGCATACCAATCTTACTTGGAAACAATGTTGTCGTTTGATGAAACTAAAGCTGAAAACTATTTGAAAATGACAAACTGGGCCAGTGACACACTAGGTAAGGAAGATGCTGCTTACCCAACGAATACGGCATCAGCGAAAAATCAAGGATTGAACACAAGATCTGCGCCATTTGACGACAGCGAGAAAGTCAAAGTGTTAACAAAACCCCATGTTAACATTTGCAATCAACTCAAATACCTACTACCTGGCGTACGTCTTCAATGGCGATTGAGTCCCAACAGTAATTTGTTTTGTTTAATGAGCAAAACTGGAACATCTCCACAGCTTTTCATTTATGAAGTGAAATTGATACTTCGCCATATCCACGTTAAAGATGCAGTATTGAAAGGAATTGAAAGGACTTTGATGAAATCTCCTGCCATGTATCCCCTTTGTCAACCCCATATGGCAAACTATTTGGTCCCTGCTGCAACAACCAGCTGGGTTCAAGACAATGTGTTTAATGGAAAAGTACCAAACAGATTGTTTTTTGCTCTTGTGGATAATTCTGCATTTAATGGATTTTTAGAACAAAACCCATTCAACTTTGTACATGGATCAGTTTCTGCTATGCAAGTGACTGTTAACAATCAAGAGGTCACTCCCCCTCTAAGATTGGATTATGATGATAATGACTATTTCGATGCCTATAGCCGTCTGTTGACTACTCTGGGCAATTCAGCTAGTCTGGTTGATTATGAGAGATTCAATCAAGGATCAGCAATTTATGGTTTTGACTTGACACCAAAGGGAAGTTGTGCAGATGGACAATACTTGCTTAAAAGAGAGGGTAACTTGAGAATAAGCATCAATTTTGCAACGGCTGTTGTAAGTTTGATGAATATTGTTGTTCTCGAAGAATTTGACAGAACAATTAAAATTGATAGTCATAAAAACATCATTCGTGATTGGTAATGATGGATGATATAACAATCAATAACTTACTTCTGAAACATGAAAAGCTACCTTATTTCCATGGTGTATTTGGAACAGATGAAATCAAAAACATCGATGTGCATTCACTGCCCTGCTCATTCATTTTCAATGAAGATAATTTTACTGGTAAAGGAACTCACTGGGTAGCCATCTATATTAGCGATGATCGCGTTTTGGATTTTTATGATTCGTTTGGTGAGCCTCCTATGCTGAAAGAATTTAAAAACTTCATTCATCCGTTCAAGCTTACTTACAATAAAACTCAAGTTCAATCCTATGAGAGTGCGACTTGTGGACAACATTGCATGTTCTTCCTCATTAATAGAACAAAAAACGTTACAATGAACTCATTAATCAATAAATATTTTAATGTAAATGATAAGTTAAGTAATGATTTGTATGTTTACAATTATGTTAATAGAAGATAAAATAATGTTAAAAACTTAAATGTTCAGTTAGTTTAGAAATGTTCAAATAATGTCTTTTTCTCAGTATCTTTCTTCAGCAGCTTGCGCATTTTCTTGCAAATAATGCCCATATGGCAGTGTGTTAAAACCATTATCAAGAATGTATCTCTTATCATCAAAAGAGCTCAGCGATTTCTTTGTTCTTTCTGTTGTGTAGATGGTATGATTGTGTGATTCAATATTACGCTGCCTGTGTGAATAGGTTTGCTGTTCTTTCAGACAATCTAGGTAATCTTCATGTTTTATTTGCTTCTTTACCACATCTTTTTTTAATTCCTTTCGCTCTTTTGATTGTTTGTCCATCATCGATTCTGAGGCTATACATCTTCGATCTCAATCCGACGAATTCTATCATTTTCCCACCACCGAGCTCATCTTTCATTTTCCCAATAACTTTCTTGTTTCTTACAGAGTAATTTGGATGTTCTTTATCATAGTTGCTGAAATCGAATCCATCTTCATGATCTTTCAATACTCTGTTAACTTGATCTTGAGACATTGGTATGTCATAGATGAAGCTATCAGTATCCATGTAGCATAGTTGAACGTTTGGAAGGTTTGGTTTTGCAAAGTTGTAGTGGAAATCATACATCAATGTCTTGCTAATATCTGATATGCTGAAACCAACATACATTGGTTTGTCGAGTTTAACTTTCCCAATCTTTTTCTCTACCAAAAGTGTATCTTCATTGATTTCAATTACCCCATAGAACTTTGGATTTCTGACCCATCTTCTCAGGACTATACCATCTGTGCAGATTTCAAAACGTCGATGATTTCTTATGTTTTCCATCGTCATTCCAAACACAGAATTGTTCATCAGTTTGAACAGATCTTTTTCAAAGTCGTTTCTTGCTTGAGTTCTCTTTTGAGTGTTGAAATCAATATATTTTTTCAACCAAAAGTTTTGCTTGAATTCAATAATCTCATGAACTTTTGTTAGCTTCAAACCCAATTCCAAACACTGCTTCAAATTTCTTTCATGCAGGGTGTATTCTTTTTTGTCATATAGATTTGGTATTAGCTTTGGTGTTGACTTAAACTTTCCCCATAAGCTTGTCTTTGATATTTTGATAACATTTCTTCTTGAACTTGTAATCTTTGTGGTGCTAATGGTAGATCTGCATGATGATCATGTAACTCAGCTGGATATTTTAAGTCAACTTTGAGAATGTAGCCAATATCTTCATCAGATCTTGACAACAAAGTGTCGATGTTTGTGTTTTTAATTTCTTCTTGTGTAAATTGTTTGAAACCACCATAAGGCATTGGCTGCGACATTGCCCATCCATATAGATTGTTTGCATCTAAGTACATCAACGTGTTGTTTTCCGTCGATTCAACATGACGTTTCACTGCTATCGAAACACCGCCTCGAATACCATCTTCAATCATAAGGTGAATGTCCTTCTTTTCTTCAGATAGTAATTCCAGCGTTACACCAGTCATCTTCAACATTGCATCCCAAGCTAGTGAAGGAGCAGTTAGATAATGAGCAGGATCAAGCTTGTAGAATTTTAGACTCTGCTTTCTGAACGATTTAAATATATCAGCTAACAGCAGCACATCAGTTTTCAGATATAGCTCATGATAATCTTGAAAGGTCTGACAGTTGAAAAATTGCCAAACCTGTTGAGCATATGTATATTCTTCATCACTGATGCTGGAATCATAGAGTTTGTTGTAAAATGCTTCTTTTGGTGGTAGAGATGTTTCTTGCATTTTTTCTATGCTATCCACCCAGTCATAGGGATAAACACCTTTCCTTGTCAGCAAATCAAACGCTTTCTTGACATCTGCATCTTCTGCTTCTGTTAAAGCTCTCTTTGGTGGTATTTTCCAATTTCTATAATCCAAAATATCTTCTTTTTTTAGCGGATCTTTACATGCTATGCCCGGTTCAAACATGTTTTGACGTTCTCTTTCCAATTCTGTAACTCTTTCTTCTTCATTTCTAGGTACCTCAGGATATTGTTGTTGGGTGATCTCATCATGCAAGTATTTTTTCATAGATATGAAGTCTTCTTTCGGCAGGTTGTTGGCCAGTGTTGCTAAGCTGGTGCTTAAAAATGCGAATGAGTCAATGTATTTGATTCCATTAGTATTGGTGTTTCTACCTTTTCCATTTTCTTCAGAATAACCACCAATCTGTGCAGTCATGATCTCTTCTTTCGAATTGGCGATGATCTTTGCATTTCTGCCATTCAAATTCTTCAGAATATGATGCATATCATATCCTTTTAGATTGTGAAAGACGGTTGGGATGGTGTGATAGTTTGCTACTATATCCAGATGTTTGAAGTTGCAATGCTTGCAAGCTCGACCTCTGTATTTTCCAGTAATGTGACAATGATCTCTGACTTTTTGTCTATCATTATCATTGAATAGTTGATTGCAACAATAGCAATGCATAGCCCCAGCATGTTCCGCATTTTCTTCCGGTGTTAATCTAATCATTGGCATGGTTTTCTTGAATACTGTTCGTATTTCTTCATTTAACTTATCTAAACTATTCATAAACACTTCCATGCAATCTTCTCCGGTATAACATTCCAACGGTTGTTGCCACCTATCATCGATTGATGTGGCGTAAATACAATAACTGATTGGTTTGTGTTCTTGATAAGCGGCTCCCTTGTTTGAACGTTCCAAAATAGATTCAGTATCTGCATATATGATGAATGGTAGCATGCATTGGTTCTTAAAATGTTCAAACTTTAATTCTGCGTCTTTAGGATATTCAACACCTTGGAAGATTTTGATTTTCTGACATAATGTTTTATGTTTATCTAGATTTTCGTGACTTGTGCATGATGACAGGCATAGCGGACAGTAAAAACGCTTTCCACGATATTTATGTCCAGGACGTCCGGCCAACAAACGACTCATACTTTTAATCTTCATTTAAATAGATGTTGATTGAAATGTTGTTGTTTATTTCGAAAGTATCAATCATCTTTTTATCTTACACTTTTACTGGATATTTCAATCCCTCACAGCTAAGCTCGTTCAAGTACTGTTGATACTTTGCGACTCTTTCTGGATGGATTGATTGTGGATGTAGTGCAGATAGAATTGCCCAGATGAAGCATTTATCATCATCGTTTTGCACGTTAATGACTGCTTGTTTGTTTTTGATGTTGGCGGGTAGCTGCAAATATTTTTTACCTTTGATTGCTTCATAGTCGAACATCTTCACTAGCAGCTTGATATACTTTGTAAATATCCAGCCGTTTCCATTTTCTGTAAATTCATCTATGTCATTTTTTAACTTTCTAATGGCGTCATCTATTTGGTCTTCAAGCTCTTCGATATCTTCCTCTGATCGCAGCAGTGATTAGATAGCAGATCTGAATACTGGCGGTGGATCTGATATGATATCCCCGATCGGTTTATGAAATTCTACTTCGAGAACAATATAATACTTTATCCCTTGCTTATGTGTAAGTATCTCACTCATAGGTTCGCAAATGGTGTGCTGCTTGATCTTTTTCATATTTTCAATATCCTCTTCCTTAGTATATATTTTAAATGCTTTATCATCTATCTTTTTCTTTTTCCTACCTTCGCCAACTAATTTGGGTGGTGATTGCACATTATGAGTTGTTCGCTTGTGCGCCATTAGATTCGCCATTCTATTGAATACTTTCCCACATTGATAGCAAGAGATTTTTCTTTTCTTGCTATTATTAGCAGCTGCGCTCTCTTCGTGTGATCTCTTCATGATTGAAGTGATTTTATTTTGGGGATGATTTATATACATAAATCAACCAATCAGATTGTAGAGATTTCTGCTTCTAAAACTTTTCACTTTTGGAAACTTCTTTATGATGTCATAGAACTTTCTAGAACTTTCCCGAGGGACATTCCCTACTTCTAGAAACTTCTGAAAAGTCCCTGTGATCTGATTGGTTGATAGC
Organism: Sanderia malayensis; assembly: GCA_013076295.1. Taxonomy (NCBI): domain Eukaryota; kingdom Metazoa; phylum Cnidaria; class Scyphozoa; order Semaeostomeae; family Pelagiidae; genus Sanderia; species Sanderia malayensis. The sequence continues at coordinate 1,092,090 of RQOL01000915.1, forward strand.
TCCTGGAAACTTCTAGAAGTTTCTGCTTTCTCATTTCTCATGACAGAGATTTGACGTGTACATTCGAACGACGCATTCGAAAGTTTCTGATTGGTTCTTTGAATTCAATCTCGAGTCGAGAATGTGAATTTGCCAGCTCCTCGATATTTTTGTGTTCGCGTACTATTTCACGTTAGAGCTTGAAGAGTATATAAAAGAAATTGTTTTTCCTTCTCATAAATAATTTCTATAAACATATAGACCATTTAAAACATTCTAAAACACTTTAAACAACAACAACAAATTATTAAAAATGACCACAGCGGGGGGTCCATCGGTTTCTGGCCAATTCAAAAACTTGTTCTCTGAAATTAATCATTGTTGATAAAAAGTTTAAGTTATCTGTGCTAGCATTAGCATATCTCATCACAGCCAATAATTGTTCTGGATTATTAATCTCATCTTCTTCATCCTCGTCTTCGATGCTCGGGCTGTACCCGGGATTGACGACCATTGTTGGAGGGATGCCTCCATCAAATGCCATCCTGGCCATTTCGTTGACTGTGTCCTGCCATGGGCTTGGGAGATCTTGCCAGTCAGTACTCCCCGATGGAGCCCATGGCTCTTCTAATGCTGCTGGTGCTGCCTCTACTGGCTCTTCCAATGCTGTTGGTGACAATGGTGTTATTATTGGTGGCGGTAGCATCGTTACTGGTGATGATGTTGATGATACTGTTATCGGTGATGATGGTGGTGTTGTTGGTGATGCTACCCTGAGAGATCGACGAGATATTCTCGATGTTGGTGATGATCTTAGGGACAGGCGAGCCCGCATCGACGGTGTTGATGTTCTTCGTTGAGATCGGTGAGATCTCCGCACTCCTCGCAGTGGTGCCCGTGGCGGTGTTTGCGGCGGTGTCCTTCTGAGTTGAGGCGCTGATTGTAATATCTAAAAATACAAAAAAAAAAGATTTAAGCGAAGATCTTTACATTAAAATGTGTATTAGAATGAGTAAAAATTATATTAAAAACTACCTCAATCCGTTTCATATACTGCTGGCGTCAGCCTGCACAGCGGACAGTTGTTGTTGTATTCGCTCCATCTGAGCATAAGAATAATCAATTAAAAATAATCAATTATTAAGTAAAAAAAGCATAATTAATAGATAAACAACAACTTACTGTATGCTACATGTCGCATGATACACCTGCCGGCACTGGGTACATCGGCGAAAAGCTCCCTCCTCCGTATCGTCACTCATACATATCCTACAATTTCCCTCGGGGAAAATTTCCTCTCTTGGCAACCTAGAATAAAAATGTGGTTCGAGTCATTCCAGATTCCGAGTGGTCTGGTTTATATACGAGCACGCACGAGTCTATGATAGAACCCAGGCCAGGTGAAGTTTTTGTAAACAAATAATAAAATGATAAGTATTGCATAGTCTTATGCTGTTAACATTACATACCTCAATACACTTCTTCTTGCTCTTGGTCGCTGAAATATAGTAACAACTTATTAAAGCTTTTCAAAGAAAGTTTTACGAAATTTGAAAAAGCGCGTCAACTTTCAAAGCTGTCGCTGCTTTTTAAAACACCTGCTTAGTATTTAAAAAACAATTAGCACTTACATCCATTCTTTAGTCTTTATCTTTCTTCTCAAACGAAGGAAAGACAGAAGATTCTGATTTTTCATGACAAAGATTTGACGCGTACATTCGAACGTCGCATTCGAAAGTTTCTGATTGGCTCTTTGAATTCAATCTCGAGCCGAGAACATTAAATTATAGTTCATCAATAATTTTGTGTTTTCTTGCGATTTATTTAACAAATTCTTATCATCTTATAAGTGCATGAAAAATATGAAATAATTCATTTTATTTTTATTGCTGTAAAAATATTTTTCATAAACAAAACCGTTTTTTAGTTATTAAGCTTTTTATGGGTTTTTTATCAGCTTTGGTGATGTTTTGCAACTTTAAACTAACTTTCCACAACCTTCCCGTTATCGTTTTCGATTATTTTTTACTGTTCATGCTCTTTTCAATTCTCCAAGACTCTCGCGCATGCGTGATCTTAACACATTCTACTGCGCATGTGTGTCCTCGGACACCTACTTCTTCTCCTACTTGCCTGTTTCGATGAAGATTTGAATACAATGCCTGAATTGGACAGTAGCAAGTGTAGCAGGTAGATATGCATAGCTTATTACTATAGCTTTGACCGTTGCTGTCGTTTGACTTAGAGACCACTTAAAATATCTTGCTCACATGCTGTATTTTTTATCACCAGTGCTGTTTCGAACACGATTTGAATGCACTTCCTGAATTGGACAGTAGCATGTGTAGCAGGTCGATATGCATAGCTTATTACTATAGCTTTGACCGTTGCTGTCGTTTGACTTAGAGACTACTTAAAATATCTCCCTCACGTGCTGTTTTTTCTATCACTAGTGCCTGTTTCGATGAAGGTTTGAATACAATGCCTTAATTTGACAGTAGCAAATACAGCAGGTAAATATGCATAGCTTATCACTATAGCTTTGACCGTTGCTGTCGTTTGACTTAGAGACCACTTAAAATATTTCGCTCACATGCTGTATTTTCTATCACCAGAGCCTGTTTTGATGAAGATTTGAATGCAATGCCTGAATTGGACAGTAGCAAGTACAGCAGGTCGATATACATAGCTTATTACTATAGCTTTGACCGTTGCTGTTGTTTGACTTAGAGACTACTTAAAATATCTCTCTCACATGCTACATTTTCTATCACTAGAGCGTGCTTGGATGAAGATTTCAATATATTGCCTCTATTTGATAATAGCAAGTACAGCAGGTAAATATGCATAGCTTATTATCATAGCTTTCATCGTTGCTGTCGTTTGACTTGGAGACTACCTAAAATATCTCCCTCACATGCTGTTTTTTCTATCACTAGAGCCTGTGTAGATGAAGGTTTGAATACAATGCCTGAATTTGACAGTAACAAGTAGAGCAGGCTGATATGCATAGCTTTTCACTATAGCTTTGACCCTTGCTGTCGTTTGACTTAGAGACCACTTAAAATATTTCGCTCACATGCTGTATTTTCTATCACCAGAGCCTGTTTCGATGAAGATTTGAATGCAATGCCTGAATTGGACAGTAGCAAGTACAGCAGGTCGATATACATAGCTTATTACTAAGCTTTGACCGCTGCTGTCGTTTTATTTAGAGACCACTTAAAATATCTAGCTAACATGCTGTATTTTCTATCACAAGGGCTTGTTTCGAAGAAAATTTGAATACAATGCCTGAATTGGACAGTAGCAAGTACAACAGGTCGATATCCATAGCTTATTACTATAGCTTTGACCGTTGCTGTCGTTTGACTTAGAGACTACTTAAAATATCTCCCTCACATGCTGCTTTTTCTATCACTAAAGCCTGTCTAGATGAAGGTTTGAATACAATGCCTGAATTTGACAGTAGCAAATAGAGCAGGTAGATATGCATAGCATATTACTATATCTTTGACCGTTGCTGTCGTTTGACCTAGAGACTACTTAAAATATCTCGCTCACATGCTGTATTTTCTGTCACAAGAGCCTGTTTAGATTAAAATTTGAAAGCGGTTCCTGAATTCGACAGTAGCAAGTATAGCAAGTAGATATGCATAGCTTATTACTAAGCTTTGACCGCTGCTGTCGTTTTATTTAGAGACCACTTAAAATATCTAGCTAACATGCTGTATTTTCTATCACAAGGGCTTGTTTCGAAGAAAATTTGAATACAATGCCTGAATTGGACAGTAGCAAGTACAACAGGTCGATATCCATAGCTTATTACTATAGCTTTGACCGTTGCTGTCGTTTGACTTAGAGACTACTTAAAATATCTCCCTCACATGCTGCTTTTTCTATCACCAGAGCCTGTTTTGATGAAGATTTGAATGCAATGCCTGAATTGGACAGTAGCAAGTACAGCAGGTCGATATACATAGCTTATTACTATAGCTTTGACCGTTGCTGTTGTTTGACTTAGAGACTACTTAAAATATCTCTCTCACATGCTACATTTTCTATCACTAGAGCGTGCTTGGATGAAGATTTCAATATATTGCCTCTATTTGATAATAGCAAGTACAGCAGGTAAATATGCATAGCTTATTATCATAGCTTTCATCGTTGCTGTCGTTTGACTTGGAGACTACCTAAAATATCTCCCTCACATGCTGTTTTTTCTATCACTAGAGCCTGTGTAGATGAAGGTTTGAATACAATGCCTGAATTTGACAGTAACAAGTAGAGCAGGCTGATATGCATAGCTTTTCACTATAGCTTTGACCCTTGCTGTCGTTTGACTTAGAGACCACTTAAAATATTTCGCTCACATGCTGTATTTTCTATCACCAGAGCCTGTTTCGATGAAGATTTGAATGCAATGCCTGAATTGGACAGTAGCAAGTACAGCAGGTCGATATACATAGCTTATTACTATAGCTTTGACCGTTGCTGTTGTTTGACTTAAAGACTACTTAAAATATCTCGCTCACATGCTGTTTTTTCTATCACTAGAGCCTGTGTAGATGAAGGTTTGAATACAATGCCTGAATTTGACAGTAACAAGTAGAGCAGGCTGATATGCATAGCTTATCACTATAGCTTTGACCCTTGCTGTCGTTTGACTTAGAGACCACTTAAAATATTTCGCTCACATGCTTCATTTTCTATCACCAGAGCTTGTTTCGATTAAGATTTGAATGCAATGCCTGAATTGGACAGTAGCAAGTACAGCAGGTCGATATACATAGCTTATTACTAAGCCTTCACCGCCGCTGTCGTTTTACTTAGAGGCTACTTATAATATCTCGCTCACATGCTGTATTTTCTATTAGAAGATTTGAATACAATGCCTGAATTGGACAGTAGCAAATACAGCAGGTAGATATGCATAGCATATTACTATATCTTTGACCGTTGTTGTCGTTTGACCTAGAGACTACTTAAAATATCTCGCTCACATGCTGTATTTTCTGTCACAAGAACCTGCTTAGAATAAAATTTGAATGCGATTCCTGAATTCGACAGTAGCAAGTATAGCAGGTAGATATGCATAGCTTATTACTAAGCTTTGACCGCTGCTGTCGTTTTATTTAGAGACTACTTAAAATATCTAGCTAACATGCTGTATTTTCTATCACAAGGGCTTGCTTCGAAGAAAATTTGAATACAATGCCTGAATTGGCAGTAGCAAGTAAGTAGGAGAGGGAGTGGGTGTCCGAGCCCACCTGGCCCACGCATGCGCAGTAGAATTTTTATTTTTTTTTATTGTTAATATCACGCATGCGCGAGAGTGTTCGAGAATTCAAAAGAACATAAACAGTAAAAAAATAATCGAAAACGACAGGTTGTGGAAAGTTAGTTTGAAGTTGCAAAACATCGCCAAAGCTGATAAAAAACCCATAAAAGCTTAATAACTAAAAAACGGATTTGATTATGAAAAAGATTCTCACACCAATAAAAAGAAAATCTCTTGATTATGTTGAATGAATTATTTCATATTTTTCATGCACTTATAAGATGATAGAAATTTGTTAAATAAATCGCAAGAAAACACAAAAATATCAAGGAACTGGCAAATTCACGTTCTCGGCTCGAGATTGAATTCAAAAAACCAATCAGAAACTTCCGAATGCGACGTTCGAATGTACGCGTCAAATCTCTGTCATGAGAAATGAGAAAGCAGAAATTTCTAGAACTTTTCCGAGGGGAAATCCCCTGACGTCACATTGAAAGATTTTTCTAGAAACAGAAAATCTCTGTAATCTGATTGGCTGATAGCCAAGATTTCGAGTCACTTTAAAACAAAACTTGAAATGGACATTATTCAAAACAAAATGTGCAAGCTGTTGAAGAAACTATTTTAACACGTTTCAAGAAGAAAGACGCCATGAAAAAGAGACCATTTTCTGCATTAGCAAACAATAATATCTAAACCTTTTTATAAGCATTGTTATATCCTACTATATGGAAAGGCTGGAGTACTATTAAATTGAAGTTCATTCACAGCAGCATCCTCAGAATCACTAGCTTCCTCTTCTTCGTCATTCTTTGCTTGACGTATGATGAGATATTTTCTTTTCTCAATAGCATAATCTAAGGCCTCTTGCATATCCATATCATCTTCCCTCTGTGCTTTTTGCATCGTTGCTATAACTGCAGTTACAACAGCGTCATTTTCAAAACCTTCTATTATATAAAAATTTACGTTTGAAAACTTGCAATATGTTTTCATCTTCATCCACTTCCTTACGCATAGAAGGCCATACATTCCCTAAAGGAAGATCCTCATCAGTGTTGACAGTTTCATCATTATCATGATCACTTTCAACTTCTATCTCATCATCTGAGCCAGACTCTTCACTGCTCTCCTCGTGCATCTCTTCTTCATGTCGTGTAACATTACTTTTATACTTGGAAGAAAATTCACATTGATCACATTTATACTGTCTCATGGCTAGCTGTTTACTTATAATTACCAACTAACTCTTAAATCCCTGAATTCTAGAGTCTCAACTCGCTTGATTTTATAGATAAGTTCCTCCATTCAATATGATACGGGAGAGGGACTGAATGATATTTCCGAATAAACAGAACTTAATCCTTGGATAATGCTAACTAATCCTTATTAATGACTACTCCATTCTAGCTAATCATTCCTAGTCATTACCTTCTCAATACTTGATCCTCAATACATCCTTGATTATCATTCCTAGTCATTACCTGATCATTAGTTGATCCTTCACTGATCCTTACTAATCCTTACCAATCATACCTATTCATTACCTGATCATCAGTAGATCCTTACCTGATCTTTGATAATCCTTACAGTCATTACTGATCATCAGTTGATCTTTAACTAATCCTTGATAATCCTAGCCAATCATACCTAACCATTAGCTGATCATCAGTTGATCCTTAGCTGATCCTCACCAATCCTTACCAATCATACATAATCTTACCTTATCATTACTTGATCCTTAACTGATCCTTACTAATCCTAACCAATCATACTTAATCATTAGCAGATCATCAGCTGATCCTTAACTGATCCTCGCTAATCCTAACCAATCATACATAATCATTACCTTATCATTACTTGATCCTTAACTGATCCTTACTAATCCTAACCAATCATACTTAATCATTAGCAGATCATCAGCTGAGCCTTAACTGATCCTCACTAATCCTAACCAATCATACATAATCATTACCTTATCATTACTTGATCCTTAACTGATCCTTACTAATCCTAACCAATCATACTTAATCATTAGCAGATCATCAGCTGATCCTTAACTGATCCTCACTAATCCTAACCAATCATACATAATCATTACCTTATCATTACTTGATCCTTAACTGATCCTTACTAATCCTAACCAATCATACTTAATCATTAGCAGATCATCAGCTGATCCTTAACTGATCCTCACTAATCCTAACCAATCATACATAATCATTACCTTATCATTACTTGATCCATAACTGATCCTTACTAATCCTAACCAATCATACTTAATCATTAGCAGATCATCAGCTGATCCTTAACTGATCCTCGCTAATCCTAACCAATTATACATAATCATTACCTTATCATTACTTGATCCTTAACAGATCCTTACTAATCCTAGCCAATCATAATTAATCATTCCTAATCATTACCTTATCATTACTTGATCCTTAACTGATCCTAACCAATCATAATTAATCATTCCTAATCAATACCTTATCATTACTTGATCCTCACTAATCCTTACCAATCATAATTAATCATTCCTAATCATTACCTTATCATTACTTGATCCTTAACTGATCCTTGCCAATCATACATAATCATTACCTTATCATTACATGATCCTTACTAATCCTTACCAATCATAATTAATCATTACCTGATCATCAGTTGATCTTTAACTAATCTTTGATAATCCTAGCCAATCATACCTAACCATTAGCAGATCATCAGCTGATCCTTAACTGATCCTCACTAATCCTTACCAATCATACATAATCTTACCTTATCATTACTTTATCCTTGCTAATCCTTACCAATCATAATGAATCATTCCTAATCATTACCTTATCATTACTTGATCCCCAACTGATCCTTACCAATCATACATAATCATTACCTTATCATTATTTGATCCTTAACTGATCCTTACCAATCCTAACCAATCATAATTAATCATTCCTAATCATTACCTTATCATTACTTGATCCTTAACTGATCCTTACCAATCATACATAATCATTACCTTATCATTACTTGATCCTTAACTGATCCTCACTAATCCTAACCAATCATAATTAATCATTCCTAATCATTACCTTATCATTACTTGATCCTTAACTGATCCTTGCCAATCATACATAATCATTACTAATCATTATTTGATCCTTAACTGATCCTTACCAATCATACATAATCATTACCTTATCATTATTTGATCATTAACTGATCCTTACCAATCCTAACCAATCAAAATTAATCATTCCTAATCATTACCTTATCATTATTTGATCCTTAACTGATCCTCACTAATCCTAACCAATCAAAATTAATCATTCCTAATCATTACCTTATCATTACTTGATCCTTAACTGATCCTTACCAATCCAAACTATTCATTACTAATCATTCCTAATCATTACCAATCCCTACTTGATCCTTAGCTGATCCTCACCAATCCTTACCAATCATACATAATCATTACTTGATCATCAGTTGATCCTTAGCTGATCCTCACCAATCCTTACCAATGATACATAATCATCATCTGATCATCAGTTGATTCTTACTAGTCCTGGCTCTATCCATTCAACATATATCCTTACTAATACTGACTAATAAATTCTTATCATAACCCAATCCTTATTAATCCTTGCCTAGATTTTATTAATCTTCAGTTGATCCCTGTTCTGTACTGAACACCCTCCACACCCTCCACAGTACTGCTGAAGATTAATAAAATCTAGGCAAGGATTAATAAGGATTGGGTTATGATAAGAATTTATTAGTCAGGATTAGTAAGGATATATGTTGAATGGATAGAGCCAGGACTAGTAAGGGTCAACTGATGATCAGATGATGATTATGTATGATTGGTAAGGATTGGTGAGGATCAGCTAAGGATCAACTGATGATCAGGTAATGATTATGTATGATTGGTAAGGATTGGCGAGGATCAGCTAAGGATCAAGTAATGATTGGTAATGATTAGGAATGATTAGTAATGAATAGTTTGGATTGGTAAGGATCAGATAAGGATCAAGTAATGATAAGGTAATGATTAGGAATGATTAATTATGATTGGTTAGGATTAGTGAGGATCAGTTAAGGATCAAGTAATGATTGGTAATGATTAGGAATGATTAATAATGAATAGTTTGGATTGGCAAGGATCAGTTAAGGATCAAATAATGATAAGGTAATGATTAGGAATGATTAATTATGATTGGTTAGGATTGGTAAGGATCAGTTAGGGATCAAATAATGATAAGGTAATGATTATGTATGATTGGTAAGGATCAGTTAAGGATCAAGTAATGATAAGGTAATGATTAGGAATGATTAACTATGATTGGTAAGGATTAGCAAGGATAAAGTAATGATAAGGTAAGATTATGTATGATTGGTAAGGATTAGTGAGGATCAGTTAAGGATCAGCTGATGATCTGCTAATGGTTAGGTATGATTGGCTAGGATTATCAAGGATTAGTTAAAGATCAACTGATGATCAGGTAATGAATAGGTATGATTGGTAAGGATTAGTAAGGATCATGTAATGATTAGGAATGATTAATTATGATTGGTAAGGATTATTGAGGATCAAGTAATGATAAGGTATTGATTAGGAATGATTAATTATGATTGGTTAGGATCAGTTAAGGATCAAGTAATGATAAGGTAATGATTAGGAATGATTAATTATGATTGGTTAGGATCAGTTAAGGATCAAGTAATGATAAGGTAATGATTAGGAATGATTAAGTATGATTTGTTAGGATTAGTAAGGATCAGTTCAGGATCAAGTAATGATAAGGTAATGATTATGTATGATTGGTTAGGATTAGCGAGGATCAGTTAAGGATCAGCTGATGATCAGCTAATGGTTAGGTATGATTGGCTAGGATTATCAAGGATTAGTTAAAGATCAACTGATGATCAGTAATGACTGTAAGGATTATCAAAGATCAGTTAAGGATCTACTGATGATCAGGTAATGAATAGGTATGATTGGTAAGGATTAGTAAGGATCAGTGAAGGATCAACTAATGATCAGGTAATGACTAGGAATGATAATCAAGGATGTATTGAGGATCAAGTATTGAGAAGGTAATGACTAGGAATGATTAGCTAGAATGGAGTAGTCATTAATAAGGATTAGTTAGCATTATCCAAGGATTAAGTTCTGTTTATTCGGAAATATCATTCAGTCCCTCTCCCGTATCATA